>JAMPIV010004892.1:0-409621 GCA_024509875.1 Oreohelix idahoensis
ACACTGGATTCAGCAAATCTCTGACCAGATGCTGCTCAGTACCATCAAGACCACTGTCCCTGAAATCAAGAAGGATGTACCTTCTACTTCATAACTAATTTATATTCTCTTTTACACTGATCACAATACAGCACAAACATTGCGTTCAGAGCGTTAGGCCAACAGTCAGCTTCATCTGAAATACTTTATACCAGCATTACCATCCTTAATGGTTACTACGCCTCTGCACTTCCAGCATTATTTCTTTCTAGTCAATCATCCAGGTGTCAGTGTACTGTTTGGCCATTCCATGCCGTTTTACTTCTCTCCGACACCCTCTGTTCAGGCTGGAGCATTTTAGGCTTTACCTCACGTTTGCCACTGAACTACACATATATATATACAGGCATAAATCAACAATTCACATTCAATTTTCATTAAAAGATATTAAATGGTTCAAGCTTACCACAATTCATACGAATAACACAGATACGTTGATTAGCAATGAATTCTGGCACAAACTGGCACAAATTCCTATCTGCTTATGTTCCAGGCTTTTATTTTACACAAATATGAGCTGGCTTCAACGCACTGATGCTTTATCAAGCTTTTTTTAAACAAGTGGTCTCGAACTAACGCTCCCAAGTGTGTATATCAGCGAGACTGGCCAATGAGCCACGTTTCGACAAGTGTTTGAAAAAATGTTATCTTTTCCCGTCTCCCCTAACAACCAAGATAGTATTTATAGCCCGACCAATCGTGGTTAGGCTTTCATTTGTTGCGCTCCAATCAATTTGGAGTTTACATGGTAGGCTATTTCTGTAACGTAAATCTTTTTCAAACACGTTTAAAAAAATCTTATGAGCAGAAATGATTTGGTGTTGTCAGGCATCCCCAATATTTTATTTTGGGTATAATTTATTAATGCCTGGACTATTTGCGTAACGTTTTACATATTATTTGTCAGCAAGCCCTAAGGAACCCAAAAATACTAATTTAAAGGAGCTACGTGGCTGCGTTCAAAATATGCAATTTCTTCTACCTCCTGTTTGGAAGATGTGCTGTCTGGGTACTGTTATGTGTTCAAACGTAAACCCATCTATTGTTATCTTTTCTAATAAGAGTCTGTTATGATTTATAAACCTAACTCTGGGAAAGGGTAGTGTATTTTATCACTGTCCGTCTGAAAAAGTTAGTGCTTGTAGACTTACACGCGTGATGCCAGCATTTGTATATCGCGCGTCGCGTGTTGCATGCGTTCCTGATTTTCAGCCCTCCCCTCTCGCTATCCTTTTGTCCATCTGTTCGTTCGTTTTGGTAACGTAATATAATTAATGTTAGGATTAATTTAGGTCATTACGCAGTACGTCTCAATGTTTTTCTTAGAAATGCAGCACACGTTTCATTGAAGCAAGCGGGTAATAATACAGTAAGCTTTTATATCAACGTGAAAGCGTTACAATTTGCAGACGAAGCAGAAAACAAGGGGGATTTCGAGTACATTCTCTGTGACAGCACTGTTATTTTACCATTGCTCTTCTCTTTATTAATTTTATTTGTTAGGCTTCATATTTACCGAATAATTTATATATGTGGATTAGAATATTTCATGACAACGGCACAACTTTCAAGGGAAATAACTCAATAATGACTTTCCCTTAAGCACTATTTTGTTTACAAAATATTTGCGAACATAACAAGAATACCAATGTATAATATTGTAAGATATCCAAGACTGCACGTAACAATAATCTTATAGCTTCATGTAAAAGCCCTACAGCTTTGCTTGTACTTTGGGAGATAAAAGAACATATAAATTTATATAAAGAGTAAAGTTAACATCAAACTTTGTGTTGTTTCACCGAGTTGCTAAGAAAGATATTATCATTGTGGGGAAAGAACTTAATAAAATCCTTGCAGTTTTACTTAAAAGTTGGGATAAAGAGAGATTAATAAGGGAAAAGACTTTAATGAATAATGTTTAAGTATAGCCAGAAAATCACTGGCCATCTTTATGTAATCCATGTTATTACCTGAATGTATTTATGAAATTATAATATTGTATTAGGACTAGGAAGAAAAAAAAAACAAAACATATGTTTGAGATATTTAATAATAATAGAGCACACTACCCGAGGGGGAAAATAATTATTTATGTATTATGTTCTGATTTTTGATTGGTTGATGTCTACAAACCTGTTAGTAAAGGAGATAGGTCAGAATATTATTTTGAGGAAAATTAATCCTCTACTTCCAGAGTTTCTGGGTGAGAAACTGAAGTGAGCCAGTCACGTTGTTGTTCAACCCTGGTACCTGTTTGAGGCCATACGATTTGAGGGCCCTACCTTATCTTGAATCCTGAAAGCTGAGCAGTGCTGTGAGGAGGAAGACGTATAACCAGGACATCGCAGAATTTTCTACAAATATCTTAAGATAAGCCCTGTGTTTTGGGGCCTTGTGAATTCACTGAACTATTCTCCACCAGTTACTATATCAACCAGATTAAATAAAATGATGACAATATTGATTTCCCAAATATGTGCTTAATTTTGGACAAAAAGTATTACACGAAGAACACTTCCTAGTTCAGGAAATAATAGACTCTAATAGTTAAACTAATTTGTGTGTAAATATATCTTGACGTTTAATCTTTTATGAATCAACTCAATTATACTTAATACATTTGTAAAAAATTGTTCAGACCAAAATTCAATAGGGAGTTGTTTACTTAATTGTTTATTAACCTTAAAGTGTGGTTGTTGTTATTTTCTGCACATACATTGCATATACCCTAGACACGTAGCTACACAACATCCATACATTATAACATATAAAATGGGGATAATATACATAGCGGGTGGTAGTCATTGGTGGAAGCAAGACAGGTTTCCTGACATATAGTTAGAAGGTAAACTTCCTCAGGAGCTTGCATAGCTGACTTCACATCTGCTACACAAATATATAATTAATATCAACCCACCACATATATTGGGGGCTCGTTTCGGGATTTCCAAAGTTATAATAAGTGGAGGATCAGTGAATTAACATTGCTCTGTGTTGTCCTGTTAATTAGAGATTAATTAGATATTTTGGTTTATTTAAATCACATTGGTTAGAATATTAAGATGGCAGAATTGGCCAAGTACAGATCTTCTGCTGTGCAGACTGCGAAGGAAATGGGTATGGAGGGACAGATTTTAATTGATTATGTTACAGCAGAGGTTGATAAATTTATAGCCAGAGAAAGGGAAGATGCTAGGGAGGCTAAGAAATTAGAGGCTGATAGATTGGCGGAGGAGAAACGAATTATGTTAGAAGATGCTAGAGAACTTAAGAAATTAGAGGCTGATAGGGAGGCTGAGATTAAGAGGCTGCAGTTGGAAGAAAAGAGGTTGGAGGCGGAAAGGGAAGACAAAAGACTGGCTGCTGAAAGGGAAGCAGAAGATAAAAGGTTACAGCGGGAGCATGAGTTACGACTAAGAGAGTTAGAGTTACACGGCCATGCTTCTGAAAATGGAACTAGCCCATCCACTTCTGACTCAGCTGCAAGCCAGGGGGCCTCTTCATCAGCCATGGGGTTCCATCTGGATCCCTTTATTGAGAGAGATGATGATATTGAGTCCTTCCTAAGCCGCTTTGAAAGTTTGGCTACAACATATGGGTTGGAGAAGGAGAAGTGGAGCCTTAAGGTATCCCAGGGACTTAGGGGAAATTCTTATGAAGTATTTTCCAAGCTCAGTAAGGATGACCAAGACGATTATGACATTCTTAAACAAGCACTATTGGTCAGGTATGAGAAAAACAGTGAATTTTATAGGAAGAAATTTAGACATGCTAAATTACTCACTGGGGAGACCTACCACCAGTTCTCGGCCCGCCTAGAGACCTATCTGGAGAAATGGACTGCTCTGGGGAAAACCCAAGATTTAAAGGAAATGATTATGATGGAGCAGGTTAGAGAATCCATGGCTCCAGACTTGAGAAAGTTTCTCACAGAACAGGGTGCAGAGAGACTGGTGGATATTTTAAATGTAGCTGAGAGATATCTAGCAGCCCAGTCAGAGTTGGCAAGAGCTAAGAAGAAACATATAGATCATAATAAGAGTCCCCAAAATCAACCTCAGAACAAATATGACAATAGAGATAAGTTTAACAAGAATAAACCATATTATGATAGGCCCAGGTACGAACAACGTGACAGAAACCCTCAATATAATGAAAGAAAACCTGTTAACCAGGGAAAGAAATATTGTAAATGGTGTAAGAGGGACGGCCATGACACCCAGGACTGTAAAAGAAAACCTTCCAATTTTGCTGCAATGAAAACGGGGAACCAAGGAGGAAAGGCAAAACCTATTGAGCCACAGGAGCCCTATTCCCCCCCCCCCCCAGTATGTGAGGACGTTGTATGTAATGGGGTCACCGTAAGGTGCCTTTATGATACAGGTCTAAATTATGATTCAGTCGTGAGTTCGTACCTAGTGAACCCAGATCAGTATACCACAGAAACAGTGGAGATACAAGGGGCGACTAAGGATATAGCAACCATGACACTTCCCGTAGCAAGGATAGAGGTGAAAACTCGCTATGTGGAAGGGATCATCAAAGCAGCAGTTATAAACGAACCCATATACCCTCTAATATTGGGATGTCGTTATGTCTTCTTGGGGAATCCCAAGAGACCTGTGATTATGGCAACAGTGCAGACCAGGTCACAGTCAAGGAAGGAGGAAGATGAACCTATAAATACTCATCCAGAGGAGATGAGGAAGGCACAGGCTGAAGATAGGTCACTCAAGCTGTGTTATAAAAAATTACCTAAATGCCATACACCTCCAAACAAAGGAGAGTATTATATGAAAAATAAATTGTTATATAGGAAGGCTGGAACTGGATCCAATGGTCACGGACAGCTGGTCCTTCCCAAGGCATATAGGGAGAAAGTGATGGAATTAGGACATGCTATTCCCTTCGGTGGTCATATGGGGATCAGCGCTACAGGTCAGCGCATAGCTTGTCATTATTTCTGGCCAGGAATAACTGAGGATATAAAAAGATATGTAAAATCCTGTCCAGAATGCCAAAGGGTAGCTCCAAAGCATTGGACTGCCCCAGCAACTCTAGGGGAAATGCCCATAGTGGGAACACCTTTTGAGAGAGTTGCGGTGGACATTGTGGGACCTCTCACTCGGACCAAGAGGAGGAACAGTTACATTCTGACTCTGGTGGACACATGTTCCATGTGGGGAGAGGTGATAGCCATGTCATCAATTGATTCGAAGCATGTGGCAGAGGCATTACTCACAATATTCACGAGGTTAGGTTTCCCTCACCAAATCTTGACTGATAACGGCTCACAGTTCAAAGGGAGACTAACAGAAGAAGTATTTAGGATCTTCCAGGCCAAGCATTTTCATTGTAGTCCGTATCACCCCCAAGGGAACGGCCAGGTGGAGAGGTTCAATGGGACTCTCATTTCCATCCTGAGAAAACTGGCCCATGAAAAACCTGATATGTGGGACCAATTTTTGCCCGCTGCGTTGTTTGCGTATCGGGAAGTTCCACACAGTTCAACCGGGATGGCACCCGCAACCCTGTTATTTGGGAGGCCAATAAAAGGTCCATTGGAAGCCCTATTGAGGACATGGACCGATGAGAAGACAGAAGAGAATGTTACCTCATCATATGCGTATGTGAACGAACTGACCACTCGTCTAAAAACTGGCTGGAAACTTGCAAATGATAACCTCAGACAAGCCAGGAAGAAACATGCGGCATACTTTAATAAGAAAGCGAAAGATAGAGAACTAAATGTGGGAGAGAAGGTGCTTCTTCTACTTCCCGCCAGTAGTAACAAGTTGCAGATTGGATGGCAAGGTCCATACACCGTTCTAGAAAAGATATCTAGAACAAATTATAAAATAGACAAGAAAGGAAAGGAGAAAATATATCATGTGAACCTCCTAAAGAAGTATCTCGAGAGAGAAAACCAGGAAGGGACTAAACCGGGGCACACCCATTTGTTGGAGTATGATATGCAATTAATAGACCCAACACCTATCTGTATGAGGGCCTATACGATTCCGTTCGCTAAGGAACAAGCATTGAAGAAGGAGATAGATTATTTGTTAAAAGAAGGGATTATCTCTCACAGTGAATCTCCTTACAGCTCCAGTGTGGTTTTGCTGAGGAAACCCTCTGGGGAACATCGTCTGTGTATAGATTACAGAAAACTGAATGCTGTCACAGAGAATCAGGTGGATCCATTACCTGACACAAATCAGCTGTTTGCCAGGCTGAACAAGGCAAAATATTTTTCTAAAGTGGATCTTAGCAAGGGCTATTATCAAATTCCAGTAAAGCCTGAGGTCAGACCTTATTTAGCATTTAGCACCTCGGATGGACATTATGAATTCAACATGTTGCCGTTTGGGTTGAAAAATTCTCCGAGTGTGTTCTCAAGAATGATGAGAAAATTGTTGGATCCACTAAAAAATCCATGTATAACGAATTTCATGGATGACATCCTCATTGCCACAGAAACATTTGAGGAACACATTAACTCTTTGACGATGCTATTTGATAGGCTCAGAGAGGCAAATTTGACTGCGAGACCAACCAAATGCTGTATTGGTTGTAAAGAGTTGGAGTTCTTGGGACATACGATATATCAGGGTAACATGACCCCTGACCCCAAGAACCTGGAGAAATTACAGAGGGCACCTAGACCACAGACCAAGAAGGACGTGAGATCGTTTGTGTCGCTATGTGGATTTTATCAGAAGTACATAAAAAATTTTAACTCTATATGTGCTCCTCTAACGGATTTAACTCGCAAAGGAAATCCAGATAAAATTGTGTGGTCTGCTCAATGTGAATCGGCGTATCAAGAGTTAAAGGAGAAACTCACTAGCAAGCCTATTTTGAAATTGCCTGATTTGACTCAGGAATTTGTGGTAAGAACGGACGCTAGCAACGTAGGATTAGGGGCTACATTGTTGCAACGGTCCAATTCAAAAAAGGGGGAGCTGAACCCAGTCGCTTATGCTAGCCGCAAGCTGAATAAAGCTGAGCAAAACTACTCAACAAGCGAGAAAGAATGTCTAGCTTTAATCTGGGCGATAAAAAAGTTCCAGATCTATCTTTATGGTAGAACACTTGTGGTCCAAACGGATCATCAGCCCCTCGTATTTTTATCACAGGCTAAGCATGAAAACGCCCGATTATTAAGGTGGTCGTTACTAATCCAACCTTATTCGTTTTCCATTGAGTACATACCCGGTTCGCTGAATGTGGGAGCGGATTTTCTGAGTAGACATCCTTTGGAAGAAACTCAGGGGAGTCATAAGGCCAAATAAGTTAATTTGATCTATGTGAATCTCGGATTTTGAACTCGCTTTACAAGCATGTTCTTAAGTGGGGAGATGTGTGATGATATCCGATATTTCACCGATCAAAGTATAGCATCTAGTAGTTTGTAGGTATAAAATAACATAGGTATTACCACACCACCAAAATACTAGAGTTTTCTCGGTTCCTACAGGGTTAACATAAGAAAAACGATAGTAGAATAAATGCCAATGTGACGTCACAGACTTGCAAGCCTTTAACCAACATGCACGCGTGAAAGTTAGTGTAGTTAGAAATCGTGTATTTCTTGGAAAAGACAAGGGAGAGAACGGGGGAAATGCATAGAGCTCGTTTGAATGTTAAAACTGAAACTAAATGGCCAAAACGAACGAAAGGAAAAATAAAGACTAAAAATGAAGATTAAAATGCTACTAATTAGTTGTTAAATATATAATATTCTTTAGTCTAAATATATTATCTTAATGTAAAAAGAAAGATATGTTATTTGAATAAATATAAAGGAAAGACGAAAATGGTAAAAATAATAGCCAGAAGTGTGAAACCTTATACATTAGATGACGAACGGTAGACTAAGTAAATATTTTCATTCTGGATTAACATGACTTAGATAATACTAGCGATATGGTAGAATGAAGACATATATAGACGTGCCTGGGATTTCTTTACTGAAGCTAGCCATATTGAGGCAATAGAAAGGGGTGTCTCCTGATTTGAAAATTGTAGGTTAACTTTTTTTGAAAATAGACGCGTAGGAACGGAAGTCCCCTGATTGGTTGCTGAGCATAACTAAGAAAGTGAAATAAATACTCAGAAAGACGAGCGTTCCTTGCCACTTTCAATTTAAACTTTCACATGTAAAGTTAATAACGTTTACAGACAAGTGTGATCAGATGCCTTCGCTGTTCTGTTATTCAGCAGGAGATCTTGTGTGACCATTTATGGCCTGTAATTAACTTACATAGTGAAAAAATTCGATATTTCGGTAAGACCAACATTTATATAATTATTATTGCATTTGAAAATGTGTTTGCCATATTGATTATGAATGAATATTTGCAGGGGAGAGTCCCAGTCGTACAAGTGCCATTTCAACATGTTACGTACACTCATTAAATGGGGTTAGATAATCTTATAGCTTCATGTAAAAGCCCTACAGCTTTGCTTGTACTTTGGGAGATAAAAGAACATATAAATTTATATAAAGAGTAAAGTTAACATCAAACTTTGTGTTGTTTCACCGAGTTGCTAAGAAAGATATTATCATTGTGGGGAAAGAACTTAATAAAATCCTTGCAGTTTTACTTAAAAGTTGGGATAAAGAGAGATTAATAAGGGAAAAGACTTTAATGAATAATGTTTAAGTATAGCCAGAAAATCACTGGCCATCTTTATGTAATCCATGTTATTACCTGAATATATTTATGAAATTATAATATTGTATTAGGACTAGGAAGAAAAAAAAACAAAACATATGTTTGAGATATTTAATGATAATAGAGCACACTACCCGAGGGGGAAAATAATTATTTATGTATTATGTTCTGATTTTTGATTGGTTGATGTCTACAAACCTGTTAGTAAAGGAGATAGGTCAGAATATTATTTTGAGGAAAATTAATCCTCTACTTCCAGAGTTTCTGGGTGAGAAACTGAAGTGAGCCAGTCACGTTGTTGTTCAACCCTGGTACCTGTTTGAGGCCATACGATTTGAGGGCCCTACCTTATCTTGAATCCTGAAAGCTGAGCAGTGCTGTGAGGAGGAAGACGTATAACCAGGACATCGCAGAATTTTCTACAAATATCTTAAGATAAGCCCTGTGTTTTGGGGCCTTGTGAATTCACTGAACTATTCTCCACCAGTTACTATATCAACCAGATTAAATAAAATGATGACAATATTGATTTCCCAAATATGTGCTTAATTTTGGACAAAAAGTATTACACGAAGAACACTTCCTAGTTCAGGAAATAATAGACTCTAATAGTTAAACTAATTTGTGTGTAAATATATCTTGACGTTTAATCTTTTATGAATCAACTCAATTATACTTAATACATTTGTAAAAAATTGTTCAGACCAAAATTCAATAGGGAGTTGTTTACTTAATTGTTTATTAACCTTAAAGTGTGGTTGTTGTTATTTTCTGCACATACATTGCATATACCATAGACACGTAGCTACACAACATCCATACATTATAACATATAAATTGGGGATAATATACATAGCGGGTGGTAGTCATTGGTGGAAGCAAGACAGGTTTCCTGACATATAGTTAGAAGGTAAACTTCCTCAGGAGCTTGCATAGCTGACTTCACATCTGCTACGCAAATATATAATTAATATCAACCCACCACACCACTGGCCCAGAGAAACAACACTGGAAGCAAAACTATATGGACCTCTGTATGAACTACAAAAGACAGTGAAGTTTATACAAGAAACAACATTGCAGATATAGACAATATAGTTCAAGCGAACGAAAGAAGAAGAAGAAGGTGATTTTATTCCCCATTTATGTACCGTATATGAACTAATTCGCGCATTACAGACACGCATTGTCACAGAAGAAACTGTATTTTGTTTCTGCCAGTTTTAATTCTTCACCTTTTATTATTCACGATCATTTATGTTAAACGAGGCATTGACTTGTATCAACAATATAACCAACGTCCTTTTCAGGACGAACGAGGCATTGACTTGTATCAACAATAAGCTGAAAGTATCCTAGTAATAACTTACCATGCCTCGTTCGCCATCATCATCATTGCCCTTCTCGATCCTTTTGGAGCATGGGGTCATTGTCAGTCATCAGTGAAATTACACAGGGGCTGCTTACACCAGAGGTTAAATATAATGTTTTTTTAAAAAAATAATCATATACTGGATTAGTGACGTATCTAGAAATTCTTTTTGAGGTGGGCTATTCGGGCATCAGTCGTGGAAGCACCCTCAACTATTTCATTTACAATATCTTGTAAATGATGCTGATCATATGATTCAGAACATTTATACAAATCCTTCAAAACAAGTAAGTAATCAAACGTTTATAAGTGCAACACTAAACCACTTCTGAGCTACCCAGCACGTAAAGGTAAAGGTAGTCATATAGCAACGCCAGTGGAACAAGAGATGAGCAGAGGACGACAAAGATGGACAGAGCACACACAGAGGAAACCTTATGATAGCATTACCAAGAAGTCCTTGCTCTGGAATTCCCAGGGAAAGGGACCAAAGACGCAGCAAAAGAGATGAATGCAGTCAGCGACTCATAGCTTGACTGCTTGCGTCAGGGTCAGCGAACCAGAGCTGACCAAGATCCTACTCCGCCTCCAAGTGGTGGTCCTGGAAACAGGCAGCATCACTGCAGTCTGGCCGAGAGAGTAGGGATCGAAGAGGGAAGGTAAGCCCGGTCCCAAAAAATGCCGTGCGGAAGTCGGATGTATCGGACCGAAAGACGCAAATATCGCAGCTTCGCTGTAAACGGAGACACAACGCAACCAACGTCCTCTTCAGGACGAACGAGGAAGAAGAAGAAGAAGAAGAAGAATCACCAGGGTAAGAGAGGTATAGGAAGACCAAAGAGCAGACGGGGAAGAGAATAGGAGACAGACATGGAAAGATCTTGAGCTGATGGCACAGTACAGGACGACTTGGCATAAGTTTGTTGAAGGCCTATGCTCCTTGGGGAGCTGAAAGAAGAAGCAGAACTCCCATAGGAGAAACTACTGTAGTTGAGTGATGCGTTAGACCTCACTATACTAGTTCCAGTTTTATGAGGTGGGGTGACCAGTTACCTCCTCGCTGCCGTTGCCTTCCCTAACCAAAAAGCAAATGCAGTCACCCAGTTACAGATGGGCAGACTGGAGCGTGACGCTACCAGGTTTCGATCCCGGAACTCGGTAACTTTCTTTGTTTGTTTGTGTTTGGAGCAATCCCCACGAGTTCGAGTTATTCACTCTTTTACCCTTGCAACAAAATTTGGGGTGGAGGTTTTGGGCTTTCTTGCAACCCCAGAGAACTTCCCCGACGCTCAAGCAGCACATATCGGGACAACATTTATGGAGAAGGGGGCGGGGACTTAAGGCAGACAGCTCTCCCTCATCTAAATATGCCACTGTACTGGATACTATATTGTATAGTTCAATATGCATATCTTTAAAACGTGTTGTACTGAAAGAAGTGAGTTGCCTGTTTGTAAATTCTGTACATATATTCTGTTAACGTCAGTGGTGCACATTAAGTATAAATACTAAAACCGGATGTGGGTTGAACTACAACGAACAATGTGCAAGCTTAAAAGAAATACAGCCCCCCCCCCCCCCCCCGTCCCTTTTTTCAACAAGGAATATTCAACTACTAACGTTAAGTCCAGGAAGTGTAGCGAAATAAACTGTTACATTTTCTAGCGGAAGGTTCTTTTCCCACGGAATATAGTCAACTAATGCCTGCCTTGAGCCTGATGAGCCTGCACAAGCTTTCTCCAACTAGATGTATGACAGCCTCATTCTCATTTAGGAGGCGGGGCATACAGCACTTGCACTTGGACAAGCTGATGAATGTTAATGTTAAAGTTATTTGGAATGGGGCATCTTTCATTTACAATTTTGACACGAACATAATTCTGAAAATGATCAGTGAATACTGACCCACCCCATAATTAGGAAGAATTCTTCTCCTTCTATCGCTGTCATGTTTCAAAATGTATTCATCCCATAAGGTTGGAGGAGGTTTGTCTCATGCGTCTCTCATCGCCATTCAGTTTCATCTTCTGAGGAATTTGTAAAGACCTACTGTAAGTATTATCCTCTAGTGGAACTGATATAACTGGAGGACGTGTTCTATTATTTGCTTTTATATTTCATCATCTTCCAACCCCTGAAGGAGCATAGGACTTCAACAAATTTATGCCAAGTTTCCTGTCCCATGCCTTGCGCTCAAAGTCTGTCCATGTCTTCCTCACTCCTTTCATGTCTATCTCCATTTCTCTTCTCCGTGTGTTCTTCGGTCTTCATTTGCCTCGCTTACCCTGGGGATTCCAAAACAAGGACTGCCTTGTAATACTATCAACAGGTTTCCTGAGTGTGTGTCATATCCAACGCCGGCGTCTTCTTCTCATCTCTTGTTCCACAGGCACTTGTCTGGTTCGTGTCCTCGTGTTTTGCCAGTTAATACATTGTAAAATGAATCGGCATTTCCACAGTTTCTGTGATTCATTTGGCCTTTAGAAGAAACAAAAATTGAATAATATTTTTTTCCGAGTTACTTTTTATTAAAAAAATTAAAACTGTTTTGTTACGCTTAAAAACATCTATAAGTTGGCCTTCTTTCTCCCACCATGTGCAGCATCGCCTACCATGCTTTGATCACTAATGTATTGTAAAACGCTCAACTGACGGCAGAATTAGTCGTGAATACAGAATGTTAATCCGATCGACACAGTTAAAGATGTATAATTTCAACTGACCGGCATTGGTAACTTGGACAACACTTGATCTTCGGCATATCAACTTCCACTGCTAAATGCAGCTACGAGTTAAGAACAATAAGCCTAATAAATTTCAGCTCGTAACATTAAAAAAACCCGCCACTTGATTTTTATAGTTAGCTACACTGTGTTATAATGTTTTGGAACTGGCGACTTGCACGAAGGTACAATTTAGCAAACAAAAAGGAAGAGGGAGGAAGCCCTTCACGAACCCGCTGTTAAAATAATAACTTTGGACATGCTTAAACCAATTTTCTTGAGAAGTTAAAGTCAATTGGACGATGAATTGCTAGTTGTTGCAGTGTATAATCCGCCTGTTACACATTTAGCACTAAAAAATAAAAAAGCGAATGACCCAACCACGAAATGCGACGACGCACGCAAGGGAAAGGAGGGAGGATTTAACCAAAACTGGCTCAATTCCAACCCAACTTCCCGAAACGCTGAAGACAACAGTTGTATAGGACATTCTGTCGTCTGCATTTTTTCCCCTCGGTTGCTGTGTTCGATAACTAGGCCTACTTTGTTGTGCGCTGAAGCTAGTGGCAGAATTGAGTGGCTTTACATTCTGTGTGCTGGTGCTAGGGGCAGGAATATAGAGGCTGTGTTTGGGATGAAACTTAATGTCTCACTTAATCTCTCGTCTTTCTCTACTTCAGCAGTCTCGGTTACTCTGTTCTGTTTATTATCGCTAACATGCACTCAATGATGCACCGACGATAGAAAAATATTTCTCTGCACTTCTGTCACACGGTTTGTAAGAAGTAGGCCTATGTAATTGTAGATCTCACGTACTATTTCTTTTTATATATTTTATTATTATTATTTAACCCAACCCCAGACGGCTACGCACTCACACAAAGGCGAAGGATTTTTACACTGGCTAGCATTTTTTCCATTAACGGTTTACGTTTTTTTTTGGGAAGGGGGGGGGGGGGGGGTACGTTTAATTATAGAGGTTCAAAGATGTGAGCAAGAGAGACACCAAGGCACTGGACATTAATCCAGTAACCTGGAAGGATGAAGCTGCTGATCGCACCAAGTGGCGATGTTCCCTACGACGCCACCTCACAACAAGCAGAAGAGAAAAGAACAATTAATGCTAGCTGGAAACGTAGAAAATATCAGGAGGGAAATGAACAGAATGATTGTAAATTTATTACTAGTATGTGAAAAGCAACATATTGTAGCAGGTGAAATATATTATGACAACTACAGAATAGCTTATTCAGGAGGAAATGTACATCACAGACGAGTTTTAGAAGCAGAAAGAGCAATAACAGTAAATGGATTTTGGGCAATATCAGACTGTTTCCTATTAATTAAATTGAATCAACGACCAGTAGACATTAAATTTATGCAAATGTACACGCCGACAGCATATAGCGCAAAAGACGGTATTGATACATTCTACAACGACCTTGACATGGTCATAGAATCGTGTAAATCTCACGAGGCATCTATGGTACTTCGAGACTTTAGCACAAAAATTGATAATGAAAAAAGTGGTATAAATGACTGGTGGTTACAGCCTGGAAGGGGGAAAAAAATAGAAGGAAGTAGACAAAAGAGGTGACAAACTGATAGAGCGGGCAAGAACGTACAATATCTTCTTCTTCTTTGTACACTTTCAGACGTTAACCTGAATATAATTAAAGAAAGCAATGGTCAGCCAGACGTTGTTGGTATTTTCATAGAGTTTGTCCAGTAATGGTACTGATGACGGCCATGTGTGCTTTATCAGTTTTTGATATGTTAGTACACTTCTGCAGCAGTTGTTCAGCGGTTATT
This sequence comes from Oreohelix idahoensis, assembly GCA_024509875.1. Taxonomy (NCBI): domain Eukaryota; kingdom Metazoa; phylum Mollusca; class Gastropoda; order Stylommatophora; family Oreohelicidae; genus Oreohelix; species Oreohelix idahoensis. The sequence continues at coordinate 14,631 of JAMPIV010004892.1, forward strand.
TTATCGGCGCCATAGTTACAACCACTAGGAATGTACACCTTTAGCTTGTTACACAGATGGTATCTCAATCTGTTGTGGCCTGTACGGAAGTTGAAGATTACCATTTGTTCACTTCTATTGAGCTGGTAATATGTAACATTGTTTTAATGGCCTCGATGCTCTGATTCCCACTTTTTTCTGTATCTGCTCCGATAAACTTCGTTAAAAGTTATGCTTGTAAAAGACTGAGGTAGGTTTCACCTTCCTTTGCTAATCTGTTAGCCTCTTCGTTGGCAGTCATGTTGCAATGATATGGGATCGACTGAATCACAACTCTTTTGAATTGCGGACATAGTCGGTAGAGTATTGTTTTAGACAAACAGGTCATAATTATTTGTTTCTCAGCGCTGTAATTACTCAGAGGCACATCTGTGAATAAAGCTGCTTGTCTCGCTGCGCTTTCCATTGGCATTTGGACTTTTACTGAGTTTTCAAGGTCTCTGCTTTAGCTGTAAAGTTACTTCTTTTTTCACTTTCCTTTACCATGTGTTTTGTCGGCCTCACACTACTTCTCCTACGTTAGGGATTTCAAAATAAGATCCGCCTTGTGATGTTATCAACAGGTTTGCTCACTGTGTGTCCTGTTCCCCACCAGTGTCATTTCCGGTTCCCCACGTCTTGTTTCACTGGTATGTATCTTCTTCTTCTTCTTCTTCCGTCCTTAGCCACCGACCGTCAAAGCAGTCAGTGGCCATTACGCCTAGTGGCGTCTTAGGGCAACAGCAGATAGGTTTTCTTTGCCATTGTTTCCCATCACGCCTATTGGCGTCTTTAGGGCAACGGCAAATCAATCCATTTGCTGTTGTTTCCGTAATCGAAGTGACTGGCAAACGGGTGATCAGCCCGTTGGTGGTATGTATCTGGTTCTTACAATTTCAATCTTCTTTTCTGCGAAAGCACCCATTGATGAAAGTCTGTTTCTATTTATATATTAAATTGATCAATGCCTGTTTAGTGCCATTGGTTATGAGTTGGTCGACGGCTGACAGAAGGCTTATATCAGTTGTACCCTCTGTATTCAATAGCATGGCACCGAAAGTACTGCAGTGGCGGGATTCTGTCATGTGAGAAGGTCATTGCGGGCCTTACAATCCAGAAGTTGTAAGTTTGATTCTCATTTTGTAAAAGAGTTTATGTTTTTGTTGTTTTGTTGTGTGTGTTAAGTTGATTAATATCTTGTTTTGTTTTCTATTCCTCTTTCAGTTTATTGTATGCATAACCAGAGACAAAACTGTAAAAATAAATGTCCCGAAAAATTCCCGAAGAATCTTTAACCCTAATTGTGCAATGATTTATTTAAGGGTAATACATCAACGTTTTAAACGAATACGTTAATTTTTGTTTCCGTTTTTGCGCCAGTTTTGTGTTCCGAAATTTATTTAACTTAACGTCAAAGTATTTTCAATATTTAATATGAAGCTGTGTTTGCGGCTGACAACCTCACCATGTAAAACTAATTGCTACTGAAGCCACAACTGGAGGAGCATATACGACATGCTTGGTGCAGGCTTCCTGCAAAGGGATCCGCTGCATGGATATTCTATGCTCCGTAATGAGCAAACATTAAAATGATGATGATAAAGAATCATATGTATTCTTAGCATATCTATTTAAAAGCGTACAATTCATGTTTTTATTGCACCGAAACATGATTCTTTGAAATGACGAAAATACATTGTCACCTGACCTCTTGCCATTTTGCAGGGAAAACATAATGTTAAATACGGAAGGCATGAAAAAAGTATCAGGGAAGTATACAACGTAAAATAATCTTAAACGTGTTAATGGCACATTCTCCCTAGCTAAGAGTGAGGAAGAACACATGCAATGCTGGATACAGTAGGGACGGAGAGGCACAGAGCGAAGATCATACACTAAATAACAATAAAACATTAGTAATGGTCATTTCAAACAAGAGGAGATCACAAGAAGGCAATACAAAAATAGATGATACACATATAAAGCAAATATATACAGATACATACTTGCGCAATTTCTTAATATCAGATTGAAGAAGTTTCATTGAGAGAAAGAGCAGAATTGTTCAATCAAAAGCAGTATTCCAGAATATAAGAAGACACTTTACCGTGAGTGCTATCAAAAGTAGCATAAAAGTGAAACGATATTGAAACAAGGCCATCGATTTAAATACATCATCATCATTTTCCCTTATCCTCCAGGGCCGTAGGTAGGACTTAATAAAGGTGGGGGGTGGGGGGGTATAAAAAAATGTCGTCACAAAACATGTTTGGTACAGTATAATTTCCCCACAAATGTTTTTCACCAAACCCTAAAAAAAAGGGGGGGGGGGAATTTGAACCCCCCTATATCTACGGCCCTGCTCCTTACGCAGTCTGGAGCCACTACTGCAGCTGGTCCACTTGCAGGAAGCCTGCACGAAGCAGTCACGTGCTATTGTAGCAGTGGTTTCTGTGGCAATTTGTTTGATATGATTAGTTTGCCACACCCCATGCACAGCTGATATAAATGAACTTGTATGACATGACTGAGGGTGAAATAGTCCTATTCTGTATTCAGAGATCCCCAGAAACTATGCGGGGCTTTAAATACACAGGCCCCTAAAAACATTGAATGAAAGCAGTAGGTACCACCAGTGCCCTAGATTTCTATAGAGAGTTACGACAACTATGTCAGAATCGAAAACGAGGCTGAACGACGTAGACGCCATTTTCGGCCGGACAATACCAGGGCTAGAAGGTTAATAAGCGTCGAGTAAGATTTTTTTTTTTTAAATTAATGAAGAAAAATATCCCGTTCAACCTCTGATGGGTTATAATTAGGATATATATTGTTTTCAATTCCAAATAATATGAATAACTGCCGATGAGAAAGTGGCATCACATTTGTCAAATCATTGTAAATAGTGACAATCACAATTATGCTAATACGTTAAATAAATAAACAAAAAACAAACAAAATCAAGATGAAACTCTGAACAAGAATTATATTAAAATGGAGGGGTGTAAAGGCCTGGTGGTTCCAGTTATATAACTGACTTTAACAGATATTTAATTGACTTTCATCTGTTAAACGTCATATGCATTGTATGAACACCATCAGACCTTCACATTCCCAGACACTAATATTAACATTTGTTCGTGACAAATATTGTTTGACTATACTATGCAGTTCCCTAGGTCTGTCTATTTACCTCTTCTATATTTATAAGATTTTATATATATATATATATATATATATATATATATATATATATAAATATAAATATATATATATATATATATATATATATATATATATATATATAATCTATATAATTTTAAATTATATAATATAAATTATATAATTTTATAATTATATAATTTAAATATATAAAATGATATAATGTAATACAATTTTATATTTTTATTATTTTATTAATATTTTTTAATTATAATGAAATTATATAACATTAGATAATAAATTATATAATATTATTATTATATAATAATACAAATTACAATTATAATATATATAATTATGTGTATATATATATATATATATATATATATATATATATATATATATATATATATATATATATATATATATATATATATATATATATATATATATATCATCTCATCTCAGCCCGTAACCCGTCATGGGTCGTAGGGGTGCCATGGTGGAAGCATCAGCAGACAGGGTCCTCCACTGCTCTCTATCCTCAGCAATGCGTACAAGTGTGGAAAAAACCGTGTCCTGCCCATTCTTTGATGTTATCAGCCCAGGATTTTCTCTGCCTTCCTCTTCTCCGTTTACCTTCGACTGTTCCCTGAAGGATCGTTTTCGAAAGGGAGTCATGACGAGTTACATGCCCAAACCAGGCAAGCTTTCGACGTTTCACTGTTGACAAAAGTGGTTCTTGGTGGCCTGCATAGGTGTTTATCTTCTCTCTAACATAGACATTTGTTTTGTGCTCTTTATAGCAAATGCGCAAAATTCTTCTATAACATTTATGCTCGAAAGCCTGAATCCTTCGCTCCGTATCTGCAGTGAGTGTCCAGCTCTCACACCCATACAAGAGAATAGATAATACAAGTGATTTGTATAATTTGATCTTCACAGGAAAACTGATGTTACTTTTCCAGATCACATTCAACCTTGTCATGGCAGCTGAGGCCATCACAAGTCTTGTCTTGATTTCTTTAATTGATCTTCCATCACTGCATATAGTGGACCCGAGATATTTAAAGGTGTTAACTTCTTCTAACGTTTGCCCATTTAACGTAATGTTGGTCGGAACATGTTTCTTATGGCTATTCACCAATATCTTGCTTTTTTCTATATTAATTTCCATCCCATACGTTCTTGTTACTTTCTCCAGTCTAGAGGTAAGGTCTTGAAGTTCTGATTCTGATCCAGCTATCAGATCAATATCATCAGCAAAACGTAGGTTGCACAGAGGTCGGCCTCCAATCGATATGGTTGATTTATAATCGTAGAGAGCCTCTTGCATAATATGTTCTAGATAAATATTAAAGAGCACTGGGGACAGGATACATCCCTGCCGAACTCCTACAGTTGTTTTGAAAAATTCTCCAATGTCGTTGCTTGCAAAAACAGCACTGCTTGCGTCCTTGTCAATGATATCTATGATGTTGGTATCAAAATTGAATTTTCTCATTACTTGCCATAAGCCTTCATGCCAGACTCGATCGAAGGCTTTTGTGAAATCGATGAAGTTATGGTATAAATCGTGTTGATGTTGGAGATGTTTTTCGATAAGTAATCTAATATTGAAGATTTGTTCTGAGGTACTTCTTTTTGGTCTAAAGCCAGCCTGTTCCTCTGACAAGATTTCTTCTGATTTCTGTTTTATTCTGTTCAAAAGTATCCTTAACATCACCTTACTTGGATGACTAATAAGGCTAATGGTTCTGTAGTTCTTGCACATTTTTAGATTTCCTTTCTTTGGAAGCGGTATTACTAATGACTGCGTCCATTCTTTTGGCCATTTTTTTGTACTCCATATCTTCTGGCAAATTGTTGTCATGATTTTTACTATATCTGGTCCTCCATATTTCAAGAGCTCTGCTGGGATATTATCCACACCCGGTGACTTCCCTCCTTTCATCGAACATATAGCCTCTTCCACTTCTTCCCGTAATATTGCTGCATTTCCGAGTTCCCTGTTTTCGCACTTAATGTTGTTTAATATGCCTAAGTTAGTGTCAAGTTTACAGTTATATAATTCTTTACAATATTCTGTCCATCTTCTCATTACAGCTGTTTTTTCATTGAGCAGAGCCCCATTGCTATCTTCTATGACAGTTACCCTGGGCTGTTGGGGTTTTGATAGTTTTCTTAATGTGTCAAAAGCTGCCTTGCTGTTACCTTTTATTAGCCCCGTATTAATGGACTCACATTGATCAGCTACCCATTTTTCTTTGGCCTGTTTCATTTTCTTCCTAATATTTTTATTCACCATACTGTATTGCCATGCTGCTTCAGGAACCTCTTTCTTAACCTTTTTCATTTCCCGCCGTGTATCACATAACTTCAGAATGTCATCTGTAACCCATGGTTTGTTTATTTTCTTTCTTTTACCAAGTATTTCTGTTGCTGATTCAATGAGCACGTCTTTCATGTTCTCTGTGATTGAGTTGATATCATCCTCCAAAAAGTTGAGAGCTGCGAATTTTCCTCCAACAGTTGCCTCAAAGATTCCCGCGTTTTCTGGATCTTTCAGTTTGTCTAAATTGAATCTTAACTGAGAACATCTGTTTTGATTATAGTTCTTTTTAAGTTTAAGCTTGAGCGTCATCAATACCATGTCGTGATCACTACCAATGTCGGCGCCAGGAAAAGTCCTAGTCTTGGCTTTATTAATACTGGACTTGAATCTTTTGGATACAAGAATAAAATCAATTTGGCCATGTATCTCAGTTTTTGGGGCATGCCACGTTGTTCTTCTTGATAACTTATGAGGAAATAGTGTATTTGCAATGATTAGTTTATAGTTGCTGGCAAATTCTAGTAGCCTTAGTCCTCGATCGTTATATATATATATAAATAAATTATATAATTGTATAATTATTGGACTTATTGGGTGTCAGCGAGTGTAGATGGACGGGGAAGGGCATAAAATATATTTCAGAAGAAAAAAAGCAAATTATATACTCTGGTAGTAATTTTTTTTTTTTTTTTTTTTTTTTTTTTTTTTTTTTTGCGTTCGCCCGCTAATACTCGAGGCGAAATCTCAGGTTATCATTTATGTCTAACCTGACATTGATTTTACGTGAGTATCCCTTTATTTCTTGTACAGAGACAAATGTCCCTCGCCATTCAGGCAAATACTCGCCGATTTCGGAGGTACCCATTGCAGCTGGGTCGGCTCAGGAGCCGCCAGTCCCTGGTCGACGACACTCCTTCAAATGTCCTCGCCAGGTCTCGAGTTAATCCAGTCCAAATCCCGGTCGACGAAAAATCCTCAAATGCCGTCGCCCGGGTTTGATCCTGTATCACCCGGTCGCCAGAGCGGTGTTGTAACCACTACGCTAGCGCGGCTCCCTTCTGGTAGTAATGATAATCGTCACACAGAGGGAGTAGCCATCCTAATGACTCAGAAAGCAGCAGCATCGCTTATCAGCTGGGTACCTATCAATGAGAGGCTAATATTAGCTAGATTTCAGACACGATTTTTCAAGCTCTCAATTGTACAATGTTATGCACCAACTAACGACGCTCTTGATACCACAAAAGATGACTTCTATGAAGCACTTCTAAGTACCATCAACACAATACCCAAGCATGACATAATAGCAGTCATGGGTGATTTTAACGCCAAAGTAGGTGACAACAACGATGGAGTACAAAGATATCTCGGTACTCATGGCATAGGCTGTTTGAAACAAAATGGCGAAAGACTTCTAGAACTTTGTGAAATATCAAACCTCGTTGTGGCAGACACCATCTTTCCACATAAGAATATCCACAAGATAACATGGAATTCACCTGATGGCAGAACTAAGAACCAGATAGATCACTTCTGCATAAGCGCTAAATTTCGCTCATCAGTTCAAGACGTCAGAGCATACAGAGGTGCAGAGATCGGAAGCGATCATAACCTCTGCATAGCTAAAATGAGAATTAAACTGAAGAAGTTATACCAACCGAATAAAAATAGAAGAATAGATGTACACAGACTGCAATCAAATGATATAAAGAAGGAATATAATGTCAAAATGAACAACTATTTCGATGCTTTAGGCAAAATTGACAACGATATCACCACCAAGACAATCGATACTAAATGGGAACAACTGAGAACAGCAATGACAGAAGCAGCTGTAGCGACCACCGGATACCTAGTACATAAAAAGAAAAAATGGATGAGAGAAGATACTTGGGATAAAATACAAGAAAGGAAAAACAGCAAAACTTAAACTACTAGCGGCAAGTACACATAATGCAGTTGAATCTTGCAAACTAACTTATAACTTGTTAAATAAAGAAGTGAAGACAAAAAACTCGAAGAGATAAAAGACATTTCATCAATGAACTGGCCGTAGAAGCTGAAAATGCTGCAAGAACTGGTAATAGTAGGTGCCTTTATCAAATTACAAAACAACTATGTCACCAGCCTACTGCTATGGAAACACCTGTTAAAGGTAAATTAGGGAATTCAATACCAACAGAAAAAGAACAAATGAAGAGATGGGCTGAGCACTTCATGGAGGTGCTAAACAGACCACCACCAACAGTAACACCTGATTTTAATAATGAAACATCCACAACCACCTTGCCAATAACTTGCGATGAATTCACGCTGGACGAGATCAAACAAGCCGTTAAAAGATTAAAAAATTTTAAAGCTGCTGGAGTTGACGAAATTTCAGGGGAAATGATTAAAGCAGTTAATGACAACAACCTCTTGAGAATTTTAGATATTATAAATGAAGTATGGAGAGAAGAACAACCACCACAACAATGGAAAGACAGTATTATTGTAAAGTTACCGAAGAAAGGTGATCTATCAGACTGTAATAACTGGCGTGGTATATCTCTATTATCAGTACCTGGAAAATTATTATGTTGCATGATGTTAGAAAGACTTAAATTGCATGCTGACGAAAAGATCAGAGAAGAACAAGCGGGTTTCAGGCCGAAACGATCATGTATTGATCAAATATTCACACTAAGAACAATTATTGAAGAATCAGTGGAAAGGCAATCGCCACTTATTATCACCTTCGTCGATTTTCAAAAAGCCTTTGATAGTCTACACCGCCCATCATTGTGGAAGATACTTACAATCTATGTTTTTCCAACAAAATATGTGAATATAATCAAAGCGCTATATGACAATGCAAGATGTTGTGTTAGAACAAATAAAGGGAATACAGAATGGTTTACAGTAGAAACAGGGGTGAAACAAGGCTGTATTATGTCACCACTACTTTTTGGAATAGCTATTGATTGGGTTATGAGAAACTATACCCACAATGAACAATTGGGTATAAAATGGACAAATGGAAAATTCCTGGGGGACCTGGATTTCGCAGATGATGTAGCATTCTTAAGTTCAACACCAAGACAATCCCAAGAAGCAATAAATAATTTGTGTCATCTCTCGGTTAAAATTGGTCTCCAAATAAATGCCTCTAAAACTAAAGCTATGAACTTTTCTAACGAGACCTTTGATATCATCTTGAACGGGGAAAAACTACAGAAAGTTGAAAGTTTCAATTATTTAGGCAGTAAAATGACTCAGGATGGTGACACAACAAGAGAAATCCATACTAGAATTGCTTTGGCAGCTAGCGCCTTCAATAGATTATCTAACATTTGGAAATTACGATCATTGAATATACATACCAAGCTTCGTCTGTTTAATTCAAATGTTATCTCAGTGTTAACATACGGCTGTGAGAGTTGGAAAATAACAAAATCATTGGAGAACAAGCTGAATACATTCGAGAACAAATGTCTTAGAAAACTCATGAACATCAGTTGGAAAGAATTCAAGACTAATCGACAAATAAGAGAAGACTCTAGGCAGAAATATGTCTCCGACTATATAAGGAAAAGACGATGGTCATATATCGGTCATGTCCTACGAATGCAAAACAACAGAATACCACTACAGGCGCTCACTTGGGTTCCTGAGGGTAAGCGGAAAAAAGGAAGACCAAAAGAAACACTCAGAAGAACAATAATAAGAGAAGGAAGAACGTTGGGCCTAAATAATGTGCAAGAGCTAAGAGGAGTGGCGTCACAACGAACAACCTGGAGAGCACTGGTTTCTGCCTTATGCGCCGTGTTTGGCGCTTAAAGAATTTATTATTATTATTATAATTATAATATATAACATATCAAAATTATATAATAAAAATTATATAATATAATAAAATTTTATATTTGTAATATTTTATTAATATTTATTAATTATAATAACATGATAACAAAATAATATAATAAGTTATATAATAATAAAAATTATATAATATATAAATTTTATATATATATATATATATATATTTTTTTTTTTTTTTTTAACCAGCGGCACTTGGGCTTTCAGCCCTTCGGCCCAATGACATGTCATTGCGAGGCTGGGGAACCTGAGGACTTTCCTTCCAACCCGGTCAGGAGCTTCGCTCCTTCCCATCCACAGAGGGTTTATCACAGGAGCCGTTTAGGTTATTCAGTCAAATTTCCGGTCGTAAACATTCCTTCAAACGCCGACGCCCGGGTTTGAACCATGAACACCTGGTCTCCAGTACAACGCCGTAGCCATTACACCAGCGCGGCTCCCATATATATATATATATATATATATATATATATATATATATATATATATATATATATATATATATATATATATATATATAATAAATTAATAATAATCAAATTATATAATATAATTATGTAATAAAACTATAATAAAATCTCCGGTCCAGAATATGTAATTAGATTTTATTAAAACTATCTGTACATAGTCGCATTTTTAATGAAATCATAAACTGATGTGATTATCTGGATCTAGTAAAATTGTCAGTGTCTACAACAGTCATTCACCAGTTTCCACATGTCAAACTAGGTAAATAGTTCAATTCGAAGGGAGTATGTTTTGCTAAGTGTTGCAACTCTAATGGAATATTTGTTGCTAAATAGTGGAATTCTAACGGAATATAAAATTCAACGGAGTATGTGTTAAAAATCCACGCTACTGATTCTTTTCAATAAACCGGTAAGTAAACTAGTTTTCTTCTTTTTGTTTTGTTAGTTGAAATACAAATAATAGTCCAAATATGTGCTACTGTATTTGCATCTAATTTTATTTCAAATTATTAGCTAACCTAAACGAAAATGCAAATTGGGTCTGAAACTCGCGATTGGGTTCATTTTCCTGCAATACGGGTACGGCCGAAAATGGCGGCCAAATTTTAGTTGGCGTAACTCTCTATAGAAATCTAGGGCACTAGGTACCACCAGCTCCTCCGATACCGTAATTATTTGTTGTGTTTGAAATTATCTCCGGGGTTCCGCACACCACGTGTCCGACAGGATCTTATCTACGCCACTGATTTCAAAATTAAACAAAGCAAAAACATTTCAAAGAATGACAAGTGTCCTTTATAATAACGAGGAACAGCAAAACGCATTCCAGCAAAGGGAGATATTGACGGAAATAGGGGCAGAGAGAAAATTTGAGATGGCTGACAACGTGACACGTATTATGGGGTTCCCATGAAGATCATTAACTTAATTAAAAAGACTTCCTGACTTGGCTCTTCTGTCCCATAATCATAATCAGATGCAAGACAAAATGAAAATACTCGATGAAAGGCCACACCAAGTGGGTCTGAAAATACACAGGGAAAAGACAAAGATAATGAGAATAACTGCGAGAAATAATAACAAAGTTGAACTTGAAGAAACACCACTAAAGGATGTAGAATCGTACACACATCTTGGCAGCAATATAGACAAAGTTGGAGGGACAGACAATGATATCAAAATAAGAATACAAAAGGCAAGAGGAGCTTTCATTGCATTGGGAAAATATGGAGATCAAGAGAAATCAAGTCCAACACGAAAATTAGAATCTTCAACTGAAACGTCAAGCCAGTCCTGTTGTATGGTTCTGGAACATGGAGAACAACAAAAAGAACAACATGAAAGTTACAGACATTCATAAATGGGTGCTTGAGTAGAATAGAAGGATTAAAATGGTATGGCAAAGTCACAAATGTGGAACTGATGACAAGAACCAGACAAGTGTCAATGAAACAAGAGATGAGAAGAAGTAGCTGGCGATGGATAGGACACACAATTAGCAAACCTGTTGATAGCATTACAAGGCAGTCCTTGTTCTTGAATCCACAGGGAAAGAGAGGCAGAGGTAGACCAAAAAACACGTGGAGATTAGAGCTGGAGACAGAAGTGAAACTTATTAGGAAAATATGGAAAAAAAACTTGAGCTTTTGGCACGTGACAGGACGACGTTGCCTGTGTTTATTGAAGGCATATGCTCCGTGGAGAGCTAAAGGGCATTGATTTGATTAACAACGTGACATGGGAGGAAGTAACCATCAGAAGCATAGGCAACACCAGAGCGACGGGGTTGTGGTGAGAAATGAGAAGTGATCGCCTATGCCACTGCAAGGAACGCGTCAATAAAAGATCTCGGGCGCGGGACGAGTGTAAATGCCTGATGACGTCGTGACCTCAGCAGAACTTTTAAATAAATTACTGACTACTCCGTAGTCGTCTACACTCAAAATGTAATAATTTCATAATTAAAAAAGCAATGAGTAGTGAAGAAGTTGTACTAACGTAGACATTTCTACGGAGATTCTCACATGTAGCATTTTCCCAAACAGAGCCCCGTGGAAATTCAGAGGGAAAAATGGGGGAGGGGAGAGGAACCGAAAAGGGGGTGTAACCATTGCGGCACTCTCTGTTAGATGCCACGTGACTTCTGCGCATGCGCTTGAACGACATGACGACCTAAGCCTGCTATCTATAACTGTATCGGCCATTGAAATGTAATGGCTTGATTATTGAAAAGTAACAATTGTTTTTCGTACGAAGATGTCTCTTTACCGGTGCTATGTAGATAACCTTATTATGCTTGTAATTTCTTGAAGCAGAGTCTGTGATATGTACAATTTTTCCAGGGTAGGAAACGGGCCACTGAACCAAGGTAAGCAGTCGTCAGTCGTTTCTAGGACTAGATAGAAAATACATTCTATGAATACGTATTTATTGTATGCATAGTATGTGATGATTATAGAATTTGTTCACATATTTACATACCATTTGTGTAAATTAGCTGAATGATAAGAGTTGCAGGTAGGTAGGCTACAAGATAGTAATGTAAAATGATTCAAGTCTGTGAAATCGTCGCCATATTTGTTTCCTCTCTCTGCAGCGACATTGGACAAGTCTAGTTGTGATTTGGTCGGTGATGCTGACCTCGAGCTTCAATCTTCAATGGTTGTCGGTCGGCGGGCGGTGCTCTTATTTGTGCACAGAGGATAATCATATATGTGACCGTAAACATGATCTTTTGCATTAAATTTAGCCAAAAACGGTCCGAAAGCATATATTATTTACTGACTACGTCAAACTCGGCAAACATACCTGTAAAAGTAAGATGTAGTTCCAGTACGCTGAAACTTCCTGTAAATGTAATGGGACTCAAGGAACCACCCAGAGCTTTGAAGAATACGATTTAAAGTTGACTGTAGACTTTGAACATAGGAGCTAGTGAATCACAGAACGTCAGCTACATATCAACACCCTCAAATCAAAATTAACAATTCAAATAGAAGGGGTGTTAAGAATAGACAGACCTAGGGAACTGCATAGGCCTAATATAGTCAAACAGTAGGCTATTTAACAAGAACAAAAGTTAATATATAGTAATTGGGAAGGTGAAGGTCTGACGATGTTCTTACAATACATATGACTTATGGCAAGTGAAAGTCAATTAAATATCTAACTGGAAACACCAGGCCTTTACACCCCCCCCCATGAATATTATTTTTGGGGTTTGTTTTGTTTTATCTCGTTTTTGTTTGTTTGATTTCAGTTTTTTTAACATACAGAAGAAAGATAAATTGACTGAGCTAAACATGGAGTACATTCAAAATGATTAAAACATGGAGTACATTCAAAATGATTAAACCAACGTTAAATTTGTATATTTACAAATAACAAATTTAACAATCAACTAAGTTTTAACCTGCCATCACCGGTGTCAATACCTTGGCGTACCCTGATTACCCCCAGAGCTATGCCAGCGGGAGTTTTACTCCTGGAAGGTTCTACCAAGCTGGACAGGTTTGCGCGGGCAGGGGTCAGACGAAAGCAGACACCCTGGTCCTCCAGGTTGGGGGTTTTAGCATAGGGCTGACACCCCTGTCTATGTAAATAAAAAAAATTGAAGTTACGGAAACGGTAACAAATAAACAAACTTTGCTGCGGGACGGACATCCGGAGTCTGAGGCTCGTATGACTGTCAATGGTGAAAGCTGAAAGGACGCCACTGACATGAGAACGGACGTCCTGACCGCAAAACATGATACAAGAATAGGATTGTGGAATGTCAGGACAATGAATGAGACGGGTAAACTAAAACAGGTCACGGCAGAAATGAGAAACTATAGGTTACACATTCTAGGGATAAGCGAGAGCAGATGGACAGGGGCAGGAAAAGTTAAAACAGCAACAGGAGAAACAGTACTTTACTCTGGAAGAGAGGATGGACAGCACAACGAAGGCGTAGCCATTATTTTACAGAAAGGAATAGAAAGGACATTACTGGAATGGAAACCCATCAACAACAGACTGATTAGATTAAGATTGAGAGGTAGATTCACCAATAATACAATGCTACGCACCAACGAATGACAGCGATGAAGAGGCCAAGGATAAATTCTATCAACAACTGCAGAAAGAAATGGAAGACACACCTAGATATGATCTTATTATAGTAATGGGAGACCTCAATGCGAACGTTGGTACACACAATGCATATAATGAAAGAGTAATGGGGAAATGCGGCAGCGGAACAGCAAACGAAAATGGGGATCAATTAATAAGTTTCTGTAGTATTAACAACCTGGTCATTGGAGGAACACTTTTCCCACATAAAGAAATTCACAAATTAACATGGGAATCACCAAATGGTTGGGACAGAAACCAGATAGACCACATCATGATTAACGGTAGATGGAGACATGCATTACAAGATGTGAAGGTAAGAAGAGGTGCAGATGTGGGAAGTGGTCACCATTTAGTAGTAGCAAAACTGAAAGTGAAACTAAGAAGGGCTGGACCAATTGTAACTACACAGAAAAGGTTTGACATCAGCAAATTGAAGGACCCCCTTACCAGAAAAGCTTTTGCGGCTGACATAAAGAAACGATATCAATTTGCCAAAAGTCAGGAAAAGACATTGACTGATGATATAGACCAGAAATTCAACACCATTTCAACAGAATATAAGGAAAGCAGCAAATCATGCTTGCGCTTCCAGGAATGGAAGAAGCAAGACTGGATAACACCTGCAAACAATATTACATTAGTAAGATATAAGCAAGGAAATCTCATCACGACAGCAGAGGGACAGGAAACAAGATGGGCAGAGCACTTCAGAGAAACTCTGAACAGGGAACCACCAGAGACACAATTGAATGTTCCTGAGGCTGAAAATGATCTAGATGTAAATACAGACATTCCACGAAAAGAAGAAATCATCACAGCAATCAAAGGGTTAAAGAACGGAAAAGCTCCTGGCCATGATAACTTAAATGCAGAGCTATTTAAGACAGACCCTGAGCTAGCAGCAGAACTATTAGAACCACTATTTGCACAAGTGTGGAAAACGGGCACAACACCATCAGAGTGGAACAAAGGAATAATTGTCAAATTGCCCAAGAAGGGAGATCTTGCAGACTGCAATAATTGGAGAGGAATCACTCTCCTCTCAGTTCCCAGCAAAATACTAGGCAGGATAATTATACAGAGAATTTCAAAAGCAGTAGACCACAAACTGAGGAAAGAACAAGCAGGATTTAGAAAAAACAGAAGATGTGTAGATCATATATTTACCCCCAGGAACATTATAGAGCAGTGCTCAGAATGGCAAAGACAGCTGTACATTAACTTCGTTGATTTTGAAAAGGCTTTTGACAGCATACATAGGGACAGTTTATGGAAAATACTGAGGGCTTATGGAATTCCAAGCTGCATAGTGTCAATCATAAAAAGCATCTATGCCAACTTTACGTGTAGTGTTGGGGAGAGCAACCTAACCTTTGAGGTAAGACAGGAGTACGACAGGGATGCCCCTTATCAACCACTCTATTTTTAACAGTCATAGACTGGGTGATGCGCCAGACAACAGAGGTCAGTCCAAGAGGAATAAGATGGACTACATTTTCTACATTGGAAGATCTGGAATATGCAGATAACATTGCACTACTAGCACATTCACATCAACACATCCAGGAAAAAACGGATAGACTTAATAAGTTTAGCCAGCAGGTGGGCTTGAACATCAATTTAAAGAAGTCAGAGGTCATGACGCTCAATGTGAGCAACCCTGAGCCCATATCAGTAAGGAATCAGCAACTGGTACAGACAGACACCTTCACATACCTAGGATGCATAGTAACACCAGACGGCGCGGCAGGCAAAGACATCAACATCAGAATGAATAAGGCAAGAACAGCCTTTTTTAGCCTAAACAACACCTGGAAGTCCTCTCAATACAGCACAAGCACAAAATTAAGATTATATCAGAGCTGTGTGCTTTCTGTGCTTCTCTATGGTGCAGAATGCTGGAGAGTTACAGAGAAGGAAATGTCGAAATTGTCCTCTTTTTACACAACATGCCTAAGAAAAATTCACAGAATCTTTTGGCCGAATACCATCACCAACCAAGATCTGCTTACTCGGAGCAAGCAAGAGGACATGCACACCATCATAGCTGGCAGACACTGGAGCTGGGTTGGCCATGTCCTCAGAAGAGACCCCGATGCCATCACAAGAACAGCTATGCTTTGGACTCCTGAAGGAAAACGAAAGAGAGGCCGACCAAAAACAACCTGGTGGAGGACTGTGGAGGCTGAGATGCAAAGAATGATCCAGAGTTGGGGCACTGTACGAAGGATGGCCGCCGACCGAGCAAAGTGGAATCAATTTGTTGTTGCCCTACAAGACGCCACTAGGCGTGATGGCCACTGACTGCTTTGACGGTCGGCGGCTAAGGATCAAAGAAGAAGAAGTTTTAACACTTTAAAAAAAATTGAATAATCTTTAACAGAAAATACTCATCATCATGTGATGGTATAGTGTTTTATGTAAAAAGTCACTTGGCAGCTTTAAGGTTTGACTTAGCTGCAAATGGTAATTTCTGCTCCCGCTGGGTTTTTTGGGTTCTGTGCAGATAGGTCACTGGAGTTCTCGCATCTCAAGTAAGATCAGGGAGTAACTGCAAAGCTGGTCCCGCATCTCTAAGACCCTCTGATGATAGTGTCTAGCTCGACGTCAGGCCACTTCTACCCTCACCTTGTTCCAGAGATTAGTACCCTCAACTGGTACCACCAACTAGTATGGTAAAAGAAGAGAAACGAATACCCTCTGAGTATTGAGTTTCCTGATACATACTTATATGTCCCCATCTTCCTATTCCACCATCCCATCTACCTCAGATTATACCCTTGATGAGAATTAAGCTTAATCCCTCGAGAGAAAACTTTCTTTACATTTAAATTGAATAGCTTTATATTTACATCACATTTAAATGAAAAGGTTAAAAGTATAGATAGAATATGTTTACATTTACATCTACACTGGTTGAAAAATGTTCACAGTATAGATTGAATATGTTTTCAGTTACATCTACATTGATTGAAAAGCTTGAAACTTTCATTAATTTTAAAGTGAATATGTTTACATAGACATTTACACTGGTTTGAAAATGTAAATATTATAATTAGAATGTACATCATTTCTTTCATCTTTCCCTCCCTGCTCCCTATGGAACTTGGGACTGCCTATGCTTTTAGTTCTCTTTAAGAAACTAGCAATAAAGCAATCACTAGCCCTTGCACTGGTGGTTCATGAAATCACTCTATATACTGAGGTTGCTAGCCTCAAATGACTTGGACATCCACTAGCGATTTTTACATACTAATATTCACATGGCAATATATACATTTTAATTCACATGTTAGTAAGTATAAAATGTAAAAGGCCAATCTTGGCTCACAGACTGTTTGCTCAGAGGAATAAAAGCACTGGAAAAGTCCTCTTACACGATTCTGGGGTATTGTTATGTTAACAATGAATTCCCACTATGACTCCATGTTTTCAATTTCCTCAGATCCCAGTTGTCCTTGTTAAATGGTAGAGTTTATTCTGGGCTCTGAAGTCCTCAAAATTGCTCAAACAAAGTCCAGTCTGATATATGGAATTGATTCTAATCTTAACTCTCGCAGTCTGGTGGTCGTCTTGGCAAGCGATTCTCACAGTGAACTAGACTTGAAAAAAAGCCAGGTTATATTGCCTGTCTTCCTCTGCATTTGTTTGTTACAATGTTAAGCAGAGCGCCAATCATTTCAAACGTGTGTTTTGTGGGGTAATTTCAAAATTATTTCCGCCTGAAATAATGTGCGTGATGAAAGGTCACCTCCCATATAAGGAAAAAAAAAACCGATTGCCTTCTCTGCAAATGCCTACAATTACATCTTACTTTCCTCAGGGTGTGCAGGAAACGATTATGTCATTCCTGTGCGCTGACAAATAAGTTATCTCCCCGTAGTGGCTATCAAACTTTCAGCATATTACCATCTTGGTGAAGAACGCAACCTGGCCTTATCAGCAATTAAGCAGATGCGCTGGGCGATTTTAATGTTAATCTGTAGTCTGGTGTTGGCCACACCTGAGATTAACCAACATGGTTGTCGGTTAATATTGCATCACCTGTCTACTCTCTCAGCAGGGATGGTCAGGTAAACAGACAAGATGAATTATTGCTGAGAGAAGTGTAAGAATGTTTGAAAATACAAAATATCTGCTACATAGCAGAGAAAGAAAAAAGTGCCGACCACTGAAAAGCCAGTAATAAAGTCGGTACAACAAATGTCACAGGATACGGCCGTAGTGGACAAGAGAGCAACCCAAAAAATTATGTGACACTGGTGAAGGGGTAAAGTAGACGCAGAATACCTAAGTTGAATTAAGAAAAAAAAAAGGTTTAACTAATAAATAACAGCAAATGAGCACCATAATGATAACACTGGAGTGACCCAAGACATAACTCTTTGTTGAAACTGCTTGAGACATGTAAATTAAGCTCATTATAAAAAAAATACATTAGTTAAGCTTGGTGTTTTTAGCTGGTCACACTTTCCTTGAAATATATAGGCCTAACTCCTTATTTTAAGCACCCAGTAAAGAGAATAAAAATTAGTATATAACAGGTGAAATTGTCCATTAAAAAAAATTAAGGCCTGCTCAGTCTTGTAAAAGGGATAGTAGGCCTATATGCCTGTTGTGTAACAGTAGTAACTGAGAATAGTGTGGGAAGGGAATATCAAGGTGTATGGGTTATTTATTGTGGTGAGCTTGTTGTGTTCACTGGTGTGAAGGCGTTATGCGTGATGTTTGGCAGAGAGAGATCTAGTTACTGTTATCATGTTTTAGGTGTGAGTGAGTGAGCTAACAGGGACTCGACTGGTATAGGGAGAGTTTGGGGGTCAGCTGAGAGCTTCGGATGTGTGATGATGTGTTTTAAAGTAGAGCTGTGAATATTGTAGAAAGGAGGAGCAGTTTCTGTGTGATTCGGACATGTGATTTAGATCAAATGCTCTAGTGATATATGAGAGCCGAGAAGTATTTGAGTGTGGAGGCGTAGATACACTACCCATGCATATCTGGTTTATGTCTGACCGACCAGAGGAGATTGGTGTTGCTGTAGACATTCTGTGAATCTCATCACTTGTTTCATCAAATAAATTGTGGTACCGTTGTGCCCATTGTAAACTTCCGGTGTTGTCTTGCGTTTCGCACTAATGACCGGTCAGTAAAGATCTTTTTTTGGGGATGCCTAGCTGGCCGGGAGGATAGTGTGATTCACTTGTATAGCTTGGTGGTGTTGTCGTACGGAAGGTCCGGGGTTCAAATCCTGGGTAAGCCACTCACGTCTGTTGTTTTTCTGTTGCCTAGTGTTCTACTTCTTTATTTCTTAGGAGTGCCTGAAAACATACTTTTATGTTTGTCTAATATTTATGTACCGTTGTACACAGCGTGTTATTCGATGACTTATGCATGTTCCAGTATCAGTGTGTACTGTGTTGAAGTTTACCCTTGTAGAGCCCATGAACCTGGGCATACGGTGAGTGTTAAGCATCTAAAGAACGAACGAACGAAATCTTTATTTCATCGGGGTAAAAAAATAGGCATAATTGCCTTTTTACATTTCTGCCCTGCAATACAATTTTCAGCATTTTACAGATTAAAATTAAAATATTAACAACTTCAGATATAAAGACACCATCATAGCAATGCCTTATAATACAATACACTCACACACGTTTCTCTCTTCCCCTGATGTTAGCTAAAGATTAATAACCTCAAAGAATAAAAACTTTTTGTTTGGTCTTCATACAAAATGGCACGTATGTGATATGTGAAGTGAAAGAAATTAACTCATAATGTAAAGTTAGCCAATCAGTCATTTCTTTAGTAAACTATTCGTGTGTTTGAGAAAAAAAATACGTCTTGTAATAGCTCTAACAGTGACATTTAAAACTTTTCTTAGACATGCCATCTCGCATGTGATTGTCCTTTCCTGTTGCTTTAGATATGAACCATGTTTGATGCTTTTAGCAAAGGGTGCATGACTGGGCTACGTACTGTCACTGTCTCCATGTATCTGTAAGAAATGACATTTCTCAGAATGCAGCATAAGATTAAATATGTTAAGTTTAGTTTGCACTTGTGCCTTTAAGCATAGTGGGGAGATGTAGTTTCTGTTCCTATGCAAGGTGTATGTCCCTGGTTAGCGCCAGGTTTCATTTCCTCAGGATTTTGATAGTGGCATATGCCCACATTCTTTTTGAATGTCCTCTTGCCATGAGATGAGATGAGATGCTTCTTATGTTGTTTTGTTAATGGTAGTTGATTTGGCTGGGTATTTGTCCAGACCATTTTATTTTGCTGTTTGTAATCTGTCGATCAGTGGTTTTGTTTCTTAATTTCTCATTGAATCTTCGGTGACATTCACAGCTTTTCTGCGCCATCTCATCTCATGAGTGATCTTCCTTCATGTGTTCTCATTGGTGACCGTGCTTGGCATTAGTAGCAAGTTAAAAATATGATGTTTATTTGATGGCACTTTGTGTCCACATATAGAGATAAATTCCACAGTTGTGGCATGAGGAAGTAATCAATTGTGTGTCCCATTTGACATCTTGTTTCTATTTCTTAGTCATTTCTGTCATCCTCTAGGTGCATCTTCTTAAATATTATGAGTTGCTTAGGTTGTTTAATTAAGGCGTTATTGACAATTTGAGTGGCCTGAAGTTTGCTGATCTCCATTGCTTCAGTTTAAAGATGTTTATATTTAATTACTTCTGATTAAATGTCTTATCCATCTTCACATCATTCTTAAGTTTAAGTGTAATCTTCATATTTCTGTTTAAGTGTACTTATTTTCATATTTCATTATATTCGAATGTGCTTATCTTCTTACTCCATTGCATCTGTTTAATCGTGTTATCTTTATATTGTTTTCATTTGCCTATTATATTAAGTGCATTTGTGTGGTCCAAGATTTCATATACATCTGTGTGCAGTAGGCTGTTACTTTTAAGCATATTACCAGTTCAACAAAAGTAAACAACTGGTAATCTTCAGACTATGCACAGGCCGCAACAGATTGGTATACCATATATTCAACATGCTAAAGATAGGAATGACTGATGAGTTGAACTGTAGCACCGATAAAATGACTCTTAACATCTGCTGTGATTACGCTTTCCTTATAAATTCTACGTTAGATCCATTTGTCCCTGATCTGCTTCCATACAATGATTTGGTTTAGTTCAAACTATTAAGTGACACCTTGATTAATACATGTTAACAAATTCTGTGATCCTTTCTCATGGTTCTGATCAGTGTGTCTTTCCTTTTGGAAATACTCCTTCAAATACATTATTAAACCTACAGTCGTATTTTTGCCATAATTCTCAAATATTCTACACATTTCCCAATGCTGGCTTTCGTCTCTAAAAGTCAACACAGGCTGGCGTTCAGATGGCAATACACGCGTCCTGTAAGTTTTTTTCTTAACACACTCAACACACTTACGAACACTTCTTCTTCTTCTTCTTCCATCCTTAGCCATCAACCGGCAAAGCAGTATGTGGCCAGTACGCCTAGTGGCGTCTTAGGGCAACAACAAATTGATCGATCTATCGCTGTTTCCACCACGCCTAGTGGCGTCTTTGTGGAACAAAAACAGACCAAACAATCTATCATTGTTTCCGTAATCAGATTGGTTGGCAAGCAGGTGATCAGCCCACTGTGCGAAGTTTTTACGGGATGGGGTAAACAGCCCCATGCCCATACCCTCCTTAGTCGCTTTTTACGACATGCGTGGTAGGGTGCAGTGTTACTATTCTTTGCTCCCCTTTCGGGCCCCGGTAACACACGGGTGACTTACGAACACACAAGTGGATTAATCACAAGAAAATTGCATAAATATATACATATATATATATTCTTTATTACCCTCAGGCAATACACATAAGCTGTAACAGGCTGTTAAAAGGTATCTAGGTCTGCTATGCAGATGCATTTGCAAAATATTTGACAGCACACTTTTTCCGCTCTCTTCTGTACCGCTTAGTGTTTCAAAAAGTTGTGGCTCCAAATCAACCAAGTTCAAGGACTTTTATACCGTCGTTCCCCCCATATCGGAGAACATGGCCAAAAACCTGTGTTAGGAATCCAAAAACGAGGCATCTTTTGCCTGCTTGTTCAATGTGCAAAATTTTTAATATTTATTATCTCTCTTAATTCTGAACCGATTTTGATCATTTAATTCATCTCTACCGTTCTATCTAATAATTTTTTAGTTAGCCAAATGCATTTAATTCTATGCAGACTTTAACTAACTAAATTTGGGACTACCCTGATGTATAGATGTCAATTTAAACAATTTTTCTCTTTAAATGAACTACTATTCGAGGAAGTCTTTGCACCTACCTCTTAAGTAACATCCCCGTTGTTGAACTATCTATATCTTTCCTTTTAAACATCTCTAGTTCTTAAGAAATTAAATAAATTCTTACTATCCTTTACACAAAATGGGCCTCTATGTTAAGCCTAGAAAAAGGAGCATTTTCATTGGTTCTTATATCGGTCCGTTTTCCTATAGTATTGCGTGCGATAAATATGACCGTGGTGTAAGACAGACCGAAACATGACAGTTATATCACTGAATAGTCCCATGCAGGCTTCACTTTGTGGTCTGCCTGTTACTTTGATTTTAGCAGTGCAATCACATCATCTTTCTTGTCCATCCTGAAGAAATTATGTGATGTATCCTTTATGAATTTGCTCTTTATTTTAAACTGTAATTATTAAAAGAGATGCACGTGTGTAAATTTAAAAAACAGATCCACAGATTGAATCTCCTGCAGCTGAGAAATAAAGACAACAGGGATGTTGCTTACTTGAGACATTGAGATTTGATATATGATAATTTGTGATTTCTTAATATTAGATTACAACATTCAAAAGACACATTGTTTTGTTTGCACCTTTTAAACATGCTGATATATGTATAAATCTGTTTTAACAATTCTACAGGGTGTCAGCTGCATTGTGAAATATTTCAACACTGCCTTGCTTATCTAACTGGTAAGTTATTCTAGTTGTAACTTGAGATCATATTACTAGTTTTATTTATATATTTAATTTTTAGTTAAAATGATATTTGTATTTATTTAACATCATTTATGTAGTTTTATTATTAAGTATTGGATATTACAGTCCAACTTTGCCTGGGCATAACTGAGGGTTCCATGTATATCATGGGCACCAGATTTCCACATCTAAACACTTAGTCCTGGCATTTGGAGTAAAAAAAAACCCAAAGCTGGGATTTGTTTTCATTTATTTTTATTACCGTGGAAGCACATGTAATGATAGAACCAAAAAAGGAGAAAAATTCTTTGTGTAAATCTATTTCAAACCTTGCAGTTTACTATACTATGACAAGTATCTGACTGCAGGTAGTTAACATTGCTAACAAATAATATGGTTAAAAAATAAATTTTTTTTGTAATGGGACTGTTAAAGTGAGCATAAGTTTTAGGTGTAAAATGTAAAGTAGTGGTAGAACGAAGCGGTGAATCTTTCTTCTCTTTCTCCCCCTGCCCCCCGTTTCTTTAGTCAGGTTTGTCTTTTTCTTGCCCACATTCGGCAACAGTCATGTGCATCAAGGGTAATATGTGGGAGTTTGTGTATGCAAATGCAAAGAAAAGATAATGGGACAACATTTATCATAAAGATTTTGCCATTATTGTTTATACTTTCTTACTTGTTTTAGAGGTTAGCCAGAGAGAGTGCCTAGCTATCTATCGGCTGTCTTCCTTTTGGCCTGTGTCCAGTCCTTGGTCCTTCAGAGATTGTCTAATGTTGTCCTCCCAAGCAAACCCTGGGTCGTCCTGGAGGTCTGGATCCATGAAAAAATAGATTGTTGTTTATGCAAGGAGATTTCGGAATCAGAACCATGCTTTCTGTGAAAATGTGTGTGTACACACTATCTTTTTTTTAACATTTTTGTTTTTCATACAGTATTACAGTTAAATGTACTTTGTATTAGTATAGTAATTTCATTTATTCAGAGAATAAAAATAATATTGTACATATTTTCTAGATCATATTTTGTGAGCTAGAAGATAATGGGGTGCGAGACTCCTTAAGATGCTGTAAAGGGGTGCACGGCTTCTTATGATACTGTAAAGACTGCGGGAGATCTAAACGGTTAAGAAGCGCTGGCCAGCAGTAACAATTAGAAAGAATGGATTTGATGTGATTGTCATCTTAGTTGAACGTACAGTGCCAAGGTTTCTGGATCAGATGGGAGAAGAGACATTGTAGAAAGGAATCTTTTTCACTTTCTGTCTCTGCTGTTATATATAAGTTTGACAATAACAAAGACCTTATAGTAATAATGAAAACTGTTTTTGACCTTTGTATTAGCAACTTACACTACCTGTTTTCTCTCACTTTACTGCTGGAGGCATGCAAATGAAGTAGGAAATGAAGAACAGATCAGGATCATTATTACAGAGGAACAAGTAGCTTTTCAGGAAGAATATACCATTAAGAAAAGTCGTCACATTAGCTGCTTACTTAGCTGCTGTTCTGTGACTTCATTCATGGTTCAGATTACTAATTTACTCAAGGCTGACAGTGAAATGGATTACGTAATGCTGTCCTTATTAATGAGCTACTGAGTGCTTATTTATCGTTGCACTGCTGTTGCATTACACACTGTGCATGGTGCTTGATGCACATTTTTGCTAATATCAGTGCACACAATAGTTTCTTGAATCCCACTGCCAGTTTTAGGTTTTAACCTGCTAATTTAATGTCTTGATTGCTAATACATTTTTAAGTTTTGTATTGAATTAACTACTCAACAAACCATTTAATTTCCAAACATTTGTTTAAAACAACCTTGTTTTTTGTTTAAATTGAGTATTTTAAAACTATCATCATTGCCTTTCAGCTTCCACAGGAGCATAAGTCATCAGCAATTATCTTCCAAACCTTCCTGATATGTTCTGTCCTTTCAGTCTGTTGTATGCCTGTATCATGTTCTTTTCTCAGTGTGATTTTTGGTCACCCTTCATCTTTCCTACCCTGGAGAATTCCAGAACAGGCACTACCTTGTAATGCTAGCACCTGGTTTTCTCAATGCAGGTCTTATCCAGTGCCAGTGTTTTCTTCTCACATCTTGTTCCACTGACACTTGTTTGTTTATCATCAGTTCCATATTGATGATCATGTCATATTATTTAAATCCTTCTGCACAAGGACACATTTATGAAAGTCAGTGAATTCTTGGTTCTTATTCTGTTTCAGAGCCAATCATTAGAACTGCCTTTACGCATGAGATTCTTCTTTATGTGTTGGACTTAAAAAAAATTTTATTTCCATGTTTTTTCCCAATACAGTGAAAGCGCCTCTTGCCTTTTGTATTCTTAATTTGATAACACTGTCTTATTCCTCCTCCTTTGCCCATATTGCTGCCAAGTATGCATGAGGCCACATCTCGTGAAATATTTTCACATTGTCTTGTCTGTGGCTACAGTTAAAGGACATAAGAATTGGGTATCTGCAAAATCCAAATCATCAGGTTGTTTAGTCAGAGTCCACTGAATGCCATTTTTATTGGCTTATGTTGTTTTCCTAACCATATCTATAGCATGAAAAAAAAAAAAAAATGTTGACAAGAGGCATCCCTGTTGCACCCTAGTTCTTAATTCTGATGGTTCTGTAAGTTGTCCTTTAGGAAGAGCTCTGTATTTCATGTCTCCATATGTTTTCTGTACTAATTTAGTGATCTTCACAGTGACTCCATAATGCCTCGTGATTTTTTAAAGTGATTCTCTGTCAAAACAGTCTAATGCCTGGTTAAAGTCCACAAATCCAATGTTAAGAGGTGAGTTAATTTCCAAGCTTTATTCAGCTGTTAAGCACAATGGGACTATCTCGTCTTTAAAGGATATATTGTGTCTTTAATACCTGCTTGTATATCTTTCATTTTTCTGTTTATTGCCTTTTTTAATCTCAGGGATGATCCTGTTCTAATATTTTCTCTGGCACTGATAGTAGCATTATTTCTTTGTGATTCATGTACTCTTTCAAATTTTTTCTTTGTCACATTGACCAGATCTACCTTCTTCCAGTCTGCTCATATTTCTTCCCTCTCCTAGAGTATACAATGTAATTTGTATATTTCTGTAGAGATGTCAGTGCCTGCTTTAATGGCCTCAGTTAGAATGCCGTCTGACCCAGTAGCTTTTCCATCGTTTAGAAGCTTTATGGCTTTCTTTATTTCTTCTTTATTTGGTTTTTCACAGTTAACATTCTTTTGGCTGAATGTTTGAACTGGTCAAATTAAAAGTTCCTCAGAATGTTCTGTCCATCTCTTCCTTTGCTCTTTTTATTTTGATAAACAAGTTTCCTTTCATATCCATAATAAGGCTGTTTGATTGCTTGTAGTTCCATGTTATCTTCTTTAAACGGCTGTTCAGGTGTTTCATATTTCCATGACTGCATCTATTGCATTTCCTGCTGACTTGTATATTTCCTGATGTTTTGTCTTGCATCAGTTGTTTGCTTCTGTGTATGTTTCATGAGCCGTAGTACTGCAGTTTCAGGTTTTGCTTCTGTTTAAATCTGTTTTGTTGTTGTTTTTTCTTTATCTTATCAGTGGTTTCTGTTGTTATCCATGTTTTGTGCTGGCATTCTCTTTTGTTCCCAGAACGCCTTAGTCATTCTACATACTTTTTCTCTGCTGCCAGTGGTCATTTGGATTTGTTACATCTTCTGATTTTTGTGGCACTTAGTACTCATGGGATAAAATAGCATTTTAATTTTGTTTCTTGGTTTCTTAGATATTCAGCTGTTGTCTATAGATACATACTCTTGTAGTCTTTTGAGCTTCATCTTTATTTTGGCTAACAGAAAATCATGACATGATGCTACTTCTGCATCTGAGCTCACTTTTATGTCATGTATTGGCGATCTAAAGTTTTTCTTGATTATGCAGATATGATCAGTGCGATTTTCTGTCCTGTTATCTGGGGATTTCCATATTGCTTATTATTTTAGGTAGAAACATGCTTCCTCTTATATAAGTTCATTTGAAACACAAGTTTATGAATATCTCTCAATTTTTGTTAATTGTCCCAAACATGTTTTCTAGTGATGTCTTCAATTATCTGTTCTTATCTTTGCATTTAGGTCGCCCGTCAAAATTGCAGTGTCATTTCTTCTTTTACTATCCATGATATTTTGTAGTCTGGTATAAAATTCCACATTTATGGATTCTTCTTTTTTCATTAATTGGTGCATCACATATGATAACGTTTATCTTTATTTTCCATTTGGTAGTTCTGAATGTTACTTATATTAGTTCCCACTTCTTCCCATTCTTTCAATGCTTTCTGCACTTCCTTTGATAGCATTAGAACCACGCCTTCACTGTGGTATGTGCTTTCTTCCACCATTCAGCAATCCCAGAATGTATATGTTATAGTTTTTTTTTTTTTTTTGGATTCAGCTTTCCCTGTTCTTTTAGTGTACAAACATTACAGGTTCAAGATGTGGAGATTTTCCTAGAAGAAAAATTGTGGGTGAGAAACTTATATTCCTCTTTTATCAGAAAACTTTTTGTTGTTGTTTAAAGAGTTACATTATTTTCATTGTTGGTGAGGTTTTTGTGGTGTAAAGTTTCTGCAGAATAAAGTTGTCAGCTCCATGCCCAACCCTCCATTTTACGACATGCCTGGCAGGTTACAGTGTAACTATTCATTGCTTTCCATTCAGGCCCTAGTGACATAAGTGATCATTATGCTTACTGCTTTTCATTGTGGCCTCTCGTTTGATACGCTTATGTGTAGATCATCAGTATTTTTTTTTCCATTTTCACAAATTTCAGAATGCGCTTAACACAACTAGGAAAGTGAAAATGGCAGCAGAATTGTTTTTGTGATGGCAGAGTATTCACTGTACGCTAAATTTGAAAGGACAGAACTGAACAGTCAAGAAATTTTGTTATAAGAATATAATTGGGTTATAACAAAAATATAACTAGACAGCAGCAGTTTTACAATAATCCTTTACACTTGAGTGTAGAGTGCATTAGTACACTGCAACTTCACACAATTGAGCTTTAAATTGCACGTAAATAAATTAAAGGAATCAAACTCCCATGAAATCACAGTGAAATATCTTGCTGACATCACTCCGCAAATTCTGACTGAACTTTATAGATGGTGCATATAACTTTTGGTGGTCTTTTGCACCGTGCATTTCATTTTCTGGAACCTTGTCTATCTTCTGTGATCTGTTTAATAATTTCTTTGGTAGAACTGAACAGTGAGAAAATGGCGAAATGTCTCCTGTTTTTCTAGTTGTCTTTACCATACTCCACACAGGAATGATGTTTGAATAGATTTTTATAATCTATCTCATTTCAATCAATCTTTTCATGTTTTCCTCATCATTTTCACCTCTGTATCCAGTTCTCTTCTCTGTGTGTTTTTAGGTCTACCTCTGCCTCTCTTTCCCTGTGGATTCCAGAACAAGGACTGCCTTGTAATGCTAACCCTTCACTGTGGTGGGCACTTTCCTCCACATGTCCTGAGGACAACACCATTTCTCCTGTGATCAATTTCTTCCTGTCTATGCCCTTCCACCGTGTCTTGCAGAGACCCAGGATATCAGTCATGTAATTTCTCATTTTTGCTGCTACATGTGCAGTTTTCCCTTGTTCATATAGAGTACGAACATTCCATGTGCCGATCCTAGAGATTTTCCTAGACGAAAAAAGGTTAGTCAGCAACCAGCCCCATGCCCAACCCTCCTTAGTTGCGTTTTACAACATGCCTGGTAGGGTACTTCTTCTTCTTCGATCCTTAACCACCGACCGTCAAAGCAGTCAATGGCCATCACGCCTAGTGGCGTCTTGTAGGGCAACAACAAATTGATTCCACTTTGCACGGTTGGTGGCCATCCTTCGTACAGTGCCCCAGCTCTGGTTCATTCTTTGCATCTCAGCCTCCACAGTCCTCCGCCAAGTTGTTTTTGGTCGGCCTCTCTTTCGCTTTCCTTCAGGGGTCCAAAACATAGCTGTTCTTGTGATGGCATCGGGGTCTCTTCTGAGGACATGACCAACCCAGCTCCAGCGTCTGCCAGCTATGATGGTGTGCATGTCCTGGTAGGGTACAGTGTTACTATTCTTTGCTCCCCTTTTGGGCCCCGGTAACACGGGTGTGAGCTCATTTATTAATTTAAAAAAAGGTAAAATTTTGAGATATATCTCCTTTTCAGAACTTCAGTTTCAATGAATCATTTAGTTTCTTCATACATTGCATTGTCATGTAGACAGCTTGCAGTTTGATGGTACTACAGTGGCTGTAGTTTGCAAGGATTGCTCATTCTGAATGTGCACAAGTCTGCACAAAACCAGCTAGGGTTATTAAAATGCTGTGTTAGGTGAGAGGCTTTCATGCTGGTGGCAGAATATATAATTATGTTTAGTTTATGATGTGACAAACAATTAGCAGTAAAAACTAAATGAAGCCTTATAATTTAACTTTTGGCAGCCTGTCTCATATTTCTGGTTGCAGTGCTCATCTTGTGACTAGAAACGTCATCCCAGGTGACCATTAGAAATGTCATTCCCAGGTGACTGGAGATTTCACAAGGCTGATAGGCTATGATTTACCAAAAAATATTGATTTTACGATGTGCTACTCATACAGGCAGGCCTAGAGCCAGTAGAGTGAATGTGAATGTGTACAAAATGATTACATTATTAATAAATAGTGTAACAGTCTGCTTCTGTAATACTGTTCCATTGATCTATTTTTTATTTATTTTGTGTGTCTTTTTGCAGTGTTGTAGATCTCCTTGGGTCCACATCATAATTTTCCACTGTAATCATGTAAGTGCTGTTGAAATGTCAAATAAATATGCCTGTGTGTGTATGCCTGCCTGTCTTAATAATAATAATAATAAATTCTTTAAGCACCAAACACAGCGCATAAGGCAGAAACCAGTGCTCTCCAGGTTGTTCGTTATGACGCCACTCCTCTTAGCTCTTGCACATTATTTAGGCCCAACGTTCTTCCTTCTCTTATTATTGTTCTTCTGAGTGTTTCTTTTGGTCTTCCTTTTTTCCTCTTACCCTCAGGAACCCAAGTGAGCGCCTGTAGTGGTATTCTGTTGTTTTGCATTCGTAGGACATGACTGATATATGACCATCGTCTTTTCCTTATATAGTCGGAGACATATTTCTGCCTAGAGTCTTCTCTTATTTGTCGATTAGTCTTGAATTATTTCCAACTGATGTTCATGAGTTTTCTAAGACATTTGTTCTCGAATGTATTCAGCTTGTTCTCCAATGATTTTGTTATTTTCCAACTCTCACAGCCGTATGTTAACACTGAGATAACATTTGAATTAAACAGACGAAGCTTGGTATGTATATTCAATGATCGTAATTTCCAAATGTTAGATAATCTGTTGAAGGCGCTAGCTGCCAAAGCAATTTTAGTATGGATTTCTCTTGTTGTGTCACCATCCTGAGTCATTTTACTGCCTAAATAATTGAAACTTTCTGTCTATCTATGCGTATATCATTTCACAGGCATCTGATCTCGCATGTTGTGATCTTCCACTTGTGTGTTCATCACCATCATTACCATTTAGCTGCCTTTGGGGCACAGGCCTTCAATTGGCCACTTCCTCATGAGTCCACTGACTTTCTGTTTCTTGTAGTTAGTGTTGTTTTCATAATCCAGTCTATGGCCAGTAAAAGAGTGTGGCTGTTCGGTCTGTATGGAATCTGTTAGAAAACCTGCCTATTCCTTTCTCAGCTTTCTATCTGTTGAAAATATTCCTTCACTCTCAAATACCAAGCAGTTTTTGTCTCTGTAGCATTGTTTGAATGTAATGCCACTTGCATCATTTCATCTCTTGAAGTTTTAAGGCTTTCTTTATTTCTTCATTATTTAGTCTTCTGTAGTTAACCTGTAGCTCCTTTCCTGCTTCCTGGATGTCTGGGGGATCTGGTGAAGTGTTCTACCCATCTCTTCGTTTACACTTTAGTATTGTAAAGCCATTTTCAATTCTTGTCCTTGGCAAATGCCATTTGGTTGCTTATGTTTCCATGTTCGCCTGTTTGTACTGTTGTACGGATCCCTCTTATATCCAGTTTCTCATTATATTTCCTCTTGTCACTTCTGATACTTCTCTGTTTTTTTTTTTGTATTTTATGAGCCCTGGTCCCGGAACTTTTTGGTTTTACTTCTTTTTAAATCTGGTTTTTTTTAGTGTCTTTCTTTTGTCTTATTGAATGTTTCTGTTGTTATCCATGCTTTATCTTGGCAGCATTCCCTTATTCCAAGCACTCCACTTGCCTCACTCAGTGTTCTCTATACCTGTTTCCAGTAGCCTCTTTATATTCTTCAATCTTCTAGTTGTTGAAGTTTATGTCTAGGTAGTGATTATTTTGTTTGACATTGATAACAGAGTGGATATGAATATTCTGTTAGTGCCTGTCCATAAAATGAATGCCTGGATTCTTCTGTTTGTAATTGCTTTTGTTATACACTGATTGTTATGTAGGATTTCTCACACATTGTGCTTTTATTTTCTGTGTGGAACAAACTATGAAATGGAAAAATGCAAATGGTGCCGAGCAAGAAGAATGAATCAGGGCTTGATTTGGAAACACCATAAATGTAGTTTCCAGAAGAGTGGGAATAAACTTTAAGATGTTGCATTATTGCAGTATACTCACATCACCTTTCAGACTGAACAACTGTTTGTCACTGCAGTGAAATCTTCATTGTCAAACAAGGTTATTTTATAATCTTTCCACAGATTTTCATCTTGATTCATGCAGATGTTTCATGGTTGTGTATTTTTTAAAGGTGAGAGGCCTTGAACCAAAATACAGAATTACTATTAGAAACTTGTAAATCAGTATCCGGTATATTGTTTATATATAAATGTGCCATGAAAGTTGTTTTCACCTGTGTGTTACCGGGGAGCAAAGAATAGTAACACTGTAACCTACCAGGCATGTTGTAAAAAGCGACTTAGGAGGGTTGGGCCATCCTGTAAAAAAACGTTTACCAAAAAACTTCAACTAATCATGTACATGTCAAATATAGAATATAAATCAACACAGCCGCCTAAGACAGAAGAAGGTCCTCTGGAATGGAGGCGATGAAGCAACCCAGACAAAGCCGAAAGGAGTCTTGGTTGCCGACTAATAACCTTTTTTCGTCTAGGAAAATCTCCAGGATCGGCACCTGGAATGTTCATACTCTATATGTACAAGGGAAAACTGCACAGGTAGCAGAAGAAATGAGAAATTACAGGATTGATATCCTGGGTCTCTGCGAGACACGGAGGAAGGGCATAGAGAGGAAGAAATTGATCACAGGAGAAATGGTGTCCTCAGGGCATGTGGAGGAAAGTGCCTACCACAGTGAAGGGGTGGCTCTAATGCTGTCTAGTGAAGCACAGAGGGCACTTATAGAATGGGAAGCAAGGGGAACTCAAATTATAACAGCAGTGTTTAAAACAGCCAAAAAGAAAAAATAAATATAATCATCATCCAGTGTTATGCACCAACAAACGATAAAGAATTTTCCGCCAGACTACAAAATGTCTTGGATAAAAAGAAAAGAAAGGACATCACAATTTGGATGGGGGACCTAAATGCAAAAATAGGAACAGACAACACCGTCTGTGAAGAAATCATGGGAAGGCAAGGATTAGGTACGATGAACGAGAATGGGGAACTATTAACTAACTCCTGTGCTTCAAATCAACTAGCTATAGGAGGTAGCATATTTCCACATAAAAGAATACATAAGGCAACATGGATATCACCAGATAACAAAACTGAGAATCAGACTGATCACATATGCATAAATAAGAAGTTTAGGTCATCATTGCATGATGTAAAAGTACATAGAGGAACAGATGTGGTATCAGATCACCATCTGTTAGCCAAAACAAAATTAAAACTCAAGAAATTTGCAACAGCACATAGCTGTAGACAACAGTATAATGTGGGAGATCTAAGAAATCAGGAAATAAGAGAAAAATTTTCAATCACAGTATCCAACAAATACCAAGTACTCCAACAGCTGGAAGATGAAGCAACTACGGAAGATAACTGGCAACAAGTAAAAAATATAAAAATATATGGAACGAGATGTGGAGAAGTACTGAGAAAAAGAGAACATCAGCACAAAGCATGGATAACAACAGAAACCATGAATAAGATAGACAGGAAAAATAAGAAAGCAGATTTAAACAGAAGCAAACCCAGAAGCTCCAAAGCCAAGGCTCATGAAGTGTACATAGAAACAAACAAAGAAGTAAGAAGAAACATCAAAAGAGACAAGAGGAAGTATATTGAAGAATTGGCAAGGGACACAGAGGAAGCTGCAGCCAAAGGAAATATGAGGGACCTGTACAACAACACAAAGAAGCTAACAGGGAAATATAAGCAAGCAAATGGCCTCATAAAAGATAAGAATGGAAAATTGCTTAGTAATATACAAGAACAAATGAAGAAATGGACAGAACACTTTGAGGAACTTCTCAATAGACCAGCTCCAACTAATCCCCCAGACATCCAGCCAGCAGAAGAGGAGCTACAAATCAGCTGCGAACGACCAAGCAGAGAAATAAAGAAAGCCATAAAGCTTATGAAAGATGAAAAAGCAGCTGGTCCAGATGGCATTCCAGCAGAGGTCATCAAAATAGATATTGATACCTCTACAGAGATATTATACAAACTACTAGGCAAAGTCTGTGAGAGAGATGAAATACCAGCAGAATGGAAGAAAGGTTATCTGGTTAAGTTGTCTAAGAAGGGAAATTTACAAGAGTGCACAAATTATAGAGGAATAGTGTTACTATCAGTGCCGGGAAAAGTATTGAACAGAATCATCCTTGAGAGATTAAAAGAGTCCATAGACAAGCAACTGAGAGATGAACAAGCAGGTTTTCGACAAAACAAATCCTTTACAGACCAGATAGCTCACTGAGAATAATAGTGGAACAAAGCCTGCAATGGAATTCACCGCTATACATCAGATTTGTGGACTATGAAAAGGCATTTGACAGTGTAGATAGAGAATCGCTCTGGAAATTGATGAGGCATTATGGAGTTCCCATGAGAATCACTAACTTAATAAAGAAAATCTTTGAAGGCATGACATGCAGAGTTCTTCATGAAGGACAACTTACAGAACCTTTTGGGATTAGAATGTGAGTGTGACAGGGGCCATTTGTCATTTATTTTCTTACTAGCAATAGATTGGGTTATGAAAACATCGACATCTCACAACATAAATAGAATTCAATGGAATCTGACTATACAGCTTGAGGATCTGGATTTTGCAGATGACTTAGCTCTTCTGTCCCATAACCATAATCAGATGCGAGACAAAATAAAAATACTTGATGATAGGTCACAACAAGTTGGTCTGAAAATACACAGGGAAAAGACAAAGATAATAAAACTATTGTAGGCTGTCAAAATCTGAAATTAGCACAATGTTTCAGAACTAACAAAAAAACTTTATTTTGAAATAGTTGAGAATTGGGCTCGCCGGACCATCTGACATCCTGCCTTTTGTCTTTCATCCTGTATCCCGATACTTGCTCATGTGGTCAAACTGCAGAATCTTAAACTAGCACTGTCAGAATTTGAAACTAACACAATCTGTCGAAGTCTGAAATTAACACAGTCTTTCAGAATCTTAAACTAGCACAGCATGTCAGAATCTGAAATTAGCACAGATTTTCAGAATTTTAAACTAGCACAGTATGTCAGAATCTGAAAACTAGTTCAGTCTGTTAAAATCTGAAACTAGCAGAGTCTGCCATATTGTGAAATAGAATCCACGGGCAAAGTTTGAATATTTATGATTGTTATCTTTTTATTCTTGTCAACAAAATAAACTTTCTGGTATTTGCTGAGA
This sequence comes from Oreohelix idahoensis, assembly GCA_024509875.1. Classification (NCBI taxonomy): domain Eukaryota; kingdom Metazoa; phylum Mollusca; class Gastropoda; order Stylommatophora; family Oreohelicidae; genus Oreohelix; species Oreohelix idahoensis. The sequence goes on from JAMPIV010004892.1 coordinate 49,481, forward strand.
TTAGTTGAAACAGACCAGGAAGTGCCATCTAAATACAGGAGCAAATATAATCTTTTCTGGACGCCTTTTGCAAGCGAAGGTGGCCACTTTCACATTGTCACCCGAAGCAAAGAAAGGCTTGTAGAATGGGACCAACATCACTCAGAATTTTAATAGTAAAATTTCCAAACAAAAGGAGGAGTCATCAGCATTTGTTGAGAGCTGCAGAAGCACAGTGATTAGTGGATTGGCTTCCTAGCTCTGTGGTCCATGGTGTGATCCCCAGTTGAAGTGGGATTTTTTTAGACCCCAAACGGCGCCGGGGTCGACCCAGCCTCATGAATTGGGTACCAGAGCAACTATGGGAAACTTAAGGCAGTTGGCGTGATGCTGACCACATGACCCCTTGATGCTGACCACATGACCCCTAGTGTGCAGATGGTCAAGAAAATATGGGCCTAAAACCATATTCTCAATTGGCGTGTAACGGGATCCTTTACCTATCAGCATTTGTTATTTTGCCAAGAAAAAAGTGCAGATTCTATTTTTAAAAATTGAGATAATCTGCTGGGAGCATGAAGCAAAATACTTTGCAAGGCATTAAATGGGAGGTAAAAACACCAGTCAGAATGGATAGCAGCAACTGAATTCATTTTGGGAAAGAAAGGAATAGAAAACCATGAGTATCTCATTAAAGGGTGATATCAAAATAAGAATACAAAAAGCAAGAGGAGCTTTCATTGCAATGGGAAATATATGGAGATCAAGAGAAATCTGATCCAACACGAAAATAAGAATCTTCAACTCAGATGTGAAGTCAGTCCTATTGTATGGCTCTGAGACATGGAGAACAACAAAGACGACAAACAAAAAGCTACAGACTTTCATAAATGGGTGCTTGCGTAGAATAGAAGGATTAAAATGGTATGACAAGGTTACCAACGTGGAACTGATGACAAGAACCAGACAAGTGCCAGTGGAACAAGAGATCAGAAGAAGACGATGGCGATGGATAGGACACACACTGAGGAAACCTGTTGATAGCATTACACGGCAGTCCTTGTTCTGGAACCCCCAGGGCAAGAGAGGCAGAGGTAGACCAAGAAGCACATGGAGAAGAGAACTGGAAACAGAGTTGAAAATAAAGAGGAGAACGTGGAAAGAACTTGCGATGATGGCACATGACAGGAGGACTTGGCATGTGTTTGTTGAAGGCCTATGCTCCTTTGGGAGTGGAGGGTTATGAACGAATGAAATCTCAATAAAGATACAAAATCAATATGCTTACAGGATGTGAGGGGGAAAAGTTGAGTAGGTAAAAGATAGATCACCACCTAGGGATTAAAGAAATCTAAGATATTCAAGAATGCAGCACGGAAGAACAGGTCACATACAGCTAGTAAAAATGGTGAGCCCATGCTCTTTTAAGAGTGAAAAAGGGACATTTTTTTCATTTTTATTAAGGAGCAATCGGAGCAGAGAAAGACGAGAAAGGACAACTTGTCAACAGTGAAGAGAGCCAATGATGACACGTCACCAGTATAGAACAACAGAGCCTGAACTCACTAAAACTCACTCCACCTTTTCTGCTCTTTTCTAACATGGCTCCAAATTTAGACATAATTGTTGCACAATTCCTTTGTATTGTGACCTTTTTTTATATCATGAAATTCCCATAATTGCTCTTTCACATTTTATAAGTTTTTCAAAATCATGTAAGCCAACATGACCATGTTTAGTGGGGTTTCATTGTGGATTTTAAAGTATACTCTTCTGCAACATTGATATACTGTATATATCTTACTTAAGTCTGTCTTGCATTTCAGTTATCATTCCATTCAAAGGGCTAGCACAAAGAGCAGTATTATGAGAAGTGCCTACTACAGGTATGTTTTTGTATGTGATTTTCTAAGTTTTGTCTGTTTCTAATGTCACAGATTTCCAGAGCGTAATTATGTGTTTCAGTATATGTGCTGTCTGTTCTTAAATTCTTAAATCCCATTTCAGGTTTATTACTGCTTTGAACTTTCCCTTTGTTCCCAGGTCCTAGTCCAGTTTTGTCAGCCAATTGCAACGATCCCCTTTGAGTGTTTACACGTGTCCAAATTGTCTATATTAAGATGCAACAACAAGGTACCATTTAACTATAGTGACTATTCTGCATGGTATATCATATCATCTCTGTGAAATAATGCTTTCCAGTGACCTAATTTTTTAAAACATTGGGCGAGTTGAAGATGGCACAGTATAGATGCTTGAACTGAAGTTAAGTGTTAAAATAATGATTAGTCACCAGGTTTAACATATGATTAATTAAAATACTATAGCCAAGCAGTTATACCATTAACATCATGTTTCTCATATTGTACATTCTGTGATGTGAATCTTAATGTTTGATTTTTTGTTCTCAGTAATGAAACGCAACATACCATCAGAATTGGGCTGGGGAATTGGAGCAGAAGGAGGTTGGAGCCAGCAAAGTTCCGCTCCAGGCAGTGGATCATGGACATCTACCGCCAGTGAGTTAACAGTGAAAAGTTATTATAGAAAGATAATTTTTATTACTGCACAACCTCCAGAAAAATATTTTCATGAGTCAAGTCGCACCTATGTTTTGATATATGTTTGAGGCCTAATTCTACCTAGTTTTATTTCAGTAAGTAGGTCACTGGAATGCCTTCTCTGTGTGATGTACCTCGACAGATTAGATTAACTTAATTATACACTACTGCATTTGACTCGCTCATGTGTTGACGGGGCCCCAAAAAATAGTACCACCCTAACCTACCAAACATGTTGTAAAAGTGACTTAAGGAGGGTTGAGCATGGAGCCAGCTACCCCAACCTGTACAAACTTCCAACAACAATATGCATAAGTCAATTATAGGTTTTCATAAGTTTAACTGAAAGGTTGAAATGGGATGACAAGATCATCAGTTTGAAACTGATCAGAACCAGACAAGTGCCAGTAGAACAAGAGATAAGACGATGCTAGCGATGGATAGGCCACTCGTTAAGGAAACCTGTTTATGGAATTACCAGGTAGCCCTTGTTCTGGAACTCTAGGGTAGGAGAGGTAGAGGCAGACCGAAAAACCTATGGAGGAGAGAACTGGAGGCAGTTATGAAAATGATTAGGAAGATATGGAAAGGCCATTAGCTGATGGCCCAAAACAGGGAGATCTTGTCATGGGTCTATTGAATGTCTATGCTCTTTGGGGAAGCTGAAAGATAATGAATGAATTTCGATTAGCAGAACAATAAACAGCATGGCTTTCTGTGTACAGTGCAAGTACAGAATGGAAGTTATTTATAAGTTAGAAATTTTTAATTTATCTACTGTGTAGTCCACTTGTTTGGCACTTTTTTTTTTTTCATCATCTGCTAAAAGTTAGGTATTTCATTCTAGTAATTTTAAATCTGAAAGATGCTTTGTGGAAAATAAAAAGTAATATGCTGTTACATATCTTGTGATTCAGACCAAGACAGTGTGAGTTCAGCATCTTCCTGGCAGGCCATGGGTAAATCTGACAGTGCATCAGATCCAGGAGATGATGCTTCATCTGGCAAATCTGGATCAACCATTACCAGTGTTGGCAATGTCACACCTCAGTCACAAGATACCACTAGCACTAGCAACACAGGGGTGCTGCAGACAAATTCTTCTAGTATGTGGAGCACGTCTAATACCACACTTTCCAGTATTGATTCTGGTCCCTGGGGAAGAAGCAGTTCACCTGCTCCCTCGGGTATTGGCTCAATGGGATGGACATCAAACCCATCTAGTCTTTCTCTGTCCTCCAACAACCAAGGGCATAATAACAACATACCGCCAGGGTCTAACATTAATGGCAGTTCCATTGGCTCTAGTTCATCGACAGGTTGGCCTACCAGTTTAACAGGAAATAGCCTAGTTAGTACCTCCGCTCTACCACCAAACATGAACACTGGAATGCAGTCTAATAATCTCTCTTCCCAGTGGCAAGGTAGCTCATTACTGGGGAACATTGGAGACTTGTCAAAGACCTCAGATTCTGGGTGGAACAACCCATCATCTTCACATCTTGATAGCAGTAAAGACTTGGGAGGAGGAAACTCTGACCCAAGGATGTGGGGACTTTCTTCTGACAAGACAGGTGATAGTCACTGGGATACACCTAAAAGCCAGTGGGGGAATTCTGCGTTAACTGCTAGTAATGACCAAGGAGCTAGCCACGCTGAAATGTCATTTGCTCAGGCTACTCTGAAAGGGCTTAAATTGTCACCAGCCACGAATGCTTCTCAGGCTGCAGTGAATTCACGCCAGGAAGAAATTTTACGTGCAATTGAAAACCATGAAGGTTGGGGTTCCCGCCCAATACGCCAAGACACAAGTTGGGATGTGGATATCTCGCCCAAATCTCTCCGTAAGTTTTCTTCCGATGGCGGTGCTGGAGCCACTAATGTGTGGAATAATAGTAATGGTACTGCCATTTGGGAAGCTGTCCGTGAGAATCAGAGTAGTAATTGGGGAGGAGGAAATTCTAATGCAAATTCCTGGAACACTGAAAAGGATCAGCCTAGCTGGGCAGGCCCCCCTAAACCTGCACCGGATTCCAACACTTGGAATGTTAGTAATAATGCAGATCCAAAGGCTTTTGGAACATGGGGAGGAGCTACTGGTGGTGCAGGGGATGCTTCAAACCATATGTGGGGACAAAAAACAGAAGTAGGCTCATGGGGTGACAACAGTGGAGTTCAGCGCACAACTAGCATGTCATCATGGGGTGATGATGGAGATGCAGGTGCTTGGGAAGATCAGAGACGGATGACAAGTGGTATAAATAATATGCAGGGTATGATTCCTCCTAGTCCAGGAATGAGTGTTCCAGTTGGAATGGCAGGGATGGTACCTCAAGGAATGGGAGGTGTGGGTATGACAGCAGGGGGTGCTGATGCCACTTCTTGGAATGATGGACAGAAGCCAGGCTGGAATTCTGCTAGCACTCCTACAGTTACTCGCACAAATTTGGATGAGCCCTGGAACAAGCCACCTCCTACTAGGTCTGGATGGGGAGACCCTGCACATGATGGTGTTGAGGTTGACAACGGAACTGGCTTATGGACGTCTGGTTCATCAAAACAGGTAATTACATTTGTTCATTTTCCTTTTGTTTTTGTGCCAAAATTTCAACATTTGTTTGTTCCATAGCTAGGGTTTACATGTTTATTATACACACATTAAATTTAAAAAAAAACTTCAACCCATGTTAGGCTCTCCAGTTTTGTGTTGTCTGTTCTCTTAAATATCTTTATTAGTCTTTTAAAGTCCATCTCCAATTCCCTTTATTGGTTCTTTAGATCTCTATTTCTCTTACCCCTGGGATGCCAGAACAAGCACTGCAGTTTACTGGCTTCCTCTGTGCTCATCCTATCCTCTTTTTCCACAGGCGTTTTTCTCATGGCTTTGTAGCCGTGACATTTTTTAAGTGCTCAACTTAGTACATATAGTGACAGCTCTGCTCTGACTCAGTTTTTTTCTTTACTTTTTAAGCTTAAAAAAAAAACCACATTTTAACACTGAAAATGCAATGATTTTTATAAGAATTTTCATAGAATTTAAATGTCCTTTAAACTAGAATTGTCCGTGTAGTTCCTCAGGTCTTTGAAGTGACAAAGAAAGATTAGGCTTACTGCTCCTGCTGGCGCTGTTGTAAATGCTGACTGAAATGAGGATGTGCATGGGGCTGGCTACTCATCATGTAAAACAAACTGCTTCTGAAACTATAACTGCAATTGCACCTGAATGTTTTGATGCAAACTTCCTATTATAGGACCAGCTTGCATGCAGGCATATCTGGAGTCATCCTTATATGACCACCAGCTATGCACAATGCTATAATAATACATATGTCACGGCTGTTTGCCAGCGATCTTTTAGTTTTCCCTGACCGCGCTATTTATAGCTATCGTGACAGAGGTCACGTGGTCAACTTCCTAATTGGAAAAAAATGTGGCGGTGTTTACTTTTGATAGGGCTTAATTAATGCTTTTAGGCTACTTTATTATTATAAATACCGGCTTTAATTTTGCGTAAAGCTAGACTAGAAATGTTAGAGTAAATTTTAGAACAAGAACAAACATTTTATCACAATTAGAACAGAAGATATAATAGTCTGAAATAGTGTAAAATTTATGTTTTTTTATGTTTTGGTATGGTTTGTTTCTAATTCAATTTACACTAAAACGGTCACAATCAACATGCATAACAAATTACAGAAATCAAAAGTAGAAAACCTGCAGAAAATGGATATCAAAGTTTTGTTTTGGTTTCATGCGTCAAACATTAATTATTGAAACATTAAATTGCAAGTCCACATTTATTACCTTAAAATAACACACCCAATTGTCCCCAAAACATGAGAGCTAACAATTATCTCAATCATACATCACGATGGTCATGTAAAAATGAGTATGGTCATGTGTAAAACGAAATGTTCAATTTAATAGATAAATAGGTGTATTTAATAAATACATCTATTAAATGATTTCCACACTCTGTTAATTCTGTCACTCTCACGCAACAACTGCCATAATTTGCTCTAGCCCCAAAATTTCGCTCAATTATCATTCACACTTCCTTTTTTTTTATAGGATGAATCTGTACATTCACAGATGGAGAAATTTGTAACAAATGAATTTCCATTATAAATTTTAATTGTGAAGTTATATTTTTAATACCGCTGGCGCGTCTTTCAATTTTGGAAATAGTGGAATGTACAAATTCTCCTCATTTGCTCTCCATGCATGCCCATTCCAAAGCCATGAGTTCTGATCCAGTCTGCGCAATGTTTTTCTAATATGTGCTGTTTAGGAATTGTCTTACTGGGGAATAACTTTCTGAACAAAGACATATAAGTCTCTATTGATGCTGTTATTGATTCTTTACTAATTGGTTTACTGTGTGATATTTTGTTGTGTACTTTCTCAAATGCTTCTTTCAGTGAGTTGAATTGTTCTTGGGCAATAAAAGCTATGTTAGTTATATCTTGTTTGTCTGTAATTTTCAGTGTTTGTGTAATGATTGCTCTTGTAAGATCTTTATAAACTTTTTGTGTGAGATATCTGTGGCAGTGATTCCCTATGAATGCTCTGCTGTGATAAGCCTGTGGTATGATTTTGTGTTTGGCTAGTACCTTGTCCAAGTGTGAGCAAACTGGACCAGACCTAGCACACAGATCTTGAAACTGAAGTTTGGCCAGCGCATCTTGTGCATTTTCAAGTTTAACTTTAAAACTATATGTCTCCTTATCCTCACAAAGTTCAATACCTGCTGAAAAAATTCAATTTTAGCTTCTAATTCTTCTGCCTGTTTCCAGTTCCAACCAAATCTCTTCAAGTTCTTAATAGTACTAATGTTTGCATGTATCTCTTGCGGATTCTCAAATATCTTTGCGTCTATTGTATCGGCTACCTGTTCTAGAAGTCTGTGGTGTTTCAAAACAATGCCTAATAAAATATGAAGGTAAGGAGGAGCTACATTTTCAATTTCAATCTCTAACATTGGTTTGTGTAAACAATTATGGTAACGTGCCACTTGCCTTTTATTCCCTTTCCCATACTTCATATATCTATTGTAATCTCTTATCAACATTGCCAAACTTCTTGGTTTGCAAGTTGTATGCTCTCTGTATGTCTTTATTTCCTTGTTTTGCTAGAGACACCACAGACATGGGTATATTCCTTGAGCTCCAGACAAACCAAACATTTTCATCAAAAAGTCATAATCCCCGAATAAGAAAACAACAACTTTTTTTCCGTCCCACTCTAAATCTTTTAGTGACTCTATCTGAGCTTTCATGCCATTCATAAATATTTCTAAATTATCATATGTATCTCTGACTCTAGCCATTGATAAAAGGATGGTATTAGATTTAGAATTTGGTTTCTCTAAATTTACTACCTGCATTGTAACTTTGAATGAAAGAAGATATACAAACAGTTACTTAGAATTCTTTGGCAGCCGTCGTGTGCACAGGATTGTCTACCAAAGAACACTAATGGAACAGTCCTTATCTCACACACAATAAAAAAAAAGACATTCATATTATAAATACAAGATTAACAAGACTTGAAAGATAGATCAAAGTATTGTGGAAGTAATCTATCTATAGCTTTACATGTTTTCTGACGCTTATATACGCAGCTAAATATCATTATAAATGAATGAAAATGCAAAAACAGATGGTGCTTTACAAAAAGTTATTTTTTTACAACCTTATTTAAGATTTGCGAGTATCAGGAATGCGTTTACAGTGATTTAAATGTTATAAAATCTGGTGACAATATGCTTGTTCTTGTAATGCCAAACTCACAAAACTGACTACCACACATTCTCAAGATATGAAACCAAAAATAAAAGTATGTGGAAATAATCTTTAGCTTCCCTTCGAGAAGTCTTTATAATTATAAACTCAAACGAATGGGCCGATTTTTAGATTTTAAATTAATAAAAAGATTATTTATTTTATGAATTTCCTCAAATGATGACGCTGTTTTCAAAAGTCTGTAACTCCGTCAAAACTAATTTCAAACAAATAAAAATGCAATCAAAAATAGAACACAGAACAAAGTTATAGTACACAAAAGAATTTTAGCGCTGTGTTTATCCAGAATGAGTGTGTAGTGATTTATATTTTACTGATTTTACACACACATCAGCTGATTTTTCCCGCCAAAACCCTCAGTAGTTTTTTACGGTGCATATGAAAATTTTATACCCGGTGTCAGAATTCTGGTCACCGAAACTAAAAGATCGCTCGGGTATAAGGCACAAACAGCCGTGATGTGGAAGTGCACCTCTGTCTATGAGGCTGATTACATCCTCATTGACTCTTGAAATCATCCACACTTTCAGGAATCCCCCTGTGGTGAAGCTTGTTGAGAACCCAGCATTGCACACTAAGCTTGGACAAATCACTTGAGCCCCAGATGTGATTCTTTTGCATTGACTTGGTTGACTGCATGTAGAAGGATCTCACTATGGACTCACTGATAGGCAGGGGGAGCTGAGAAGTGGCTTTGTGCAGGACGTGACAATTCCTTTGGAGAGCCCAGAACCAGAGCACAAATATAGCTCTGCATAGTTTTAGAGCCCCCTTGAATGGCAGGGAATGCACAGTATGCCACACGCTTCTTACTCCTAGCTTGGGACCAGATGTGACGATCCTTTAAATGCAAGCCAAGCTGGAGAAACTGGAGCTCATGACTTCAGCTCAACACGTTTTGGATGGCAAAAAAGCCACAATAAAAGCCTAGATTTACAGTGTAGATAATACCAAGGAGTCTTCAACTTGGTATGGGCTGCGAAAGAGCGAGAAACTCAGCAGCCCTAGTTAAACAACAATAGTGGAACCAGCAGCAATGCTGGCTCCATGCTCCAAGGGGACTGAAAAGGGAAATGATGCCGTGTAAACAAAACTAGAATCATTCTTATATTAATAGTTTATTCTGTAAAAAGTTATTCTGCAATCAAATCATCTTTCATAACCTGCTGCAGATCATTTAGATTTAACTTTAAAGCAGAAAACGGTTCGTCTATACCAGCGTGAGTTGTTGGCGACTCCAGCCTGAATGTGTTTGGGCAGCATTTAGCCTACCAATAGACCAACATCTTCGCAAAACTTTATCTTGTGGAATGCTTCATTACAATTAATAATCACAGAAACCTACCAATGTCTTTCCTGTTTATCCAAATCCTTTTTGAAGTCAAAATTTTCAGAAGAATTCATCATCATCTTTCCTTTTTTCGCGCATAGAACATGATGTTGTGACTTTTTTATGGCACTTGCTTCACTATTCTTGAAGATACATTGCTTGATCTCAACGTTCACTTCCCTTTTCCACCTTGTACGTTGCTGATTTCTTTGTTTTTTTTCCTCAAAGCCAAAATTTGGGCCTTTAAAATTCAAATGTAACGACATTATTCAGATCCATTTCTGTAAACCAGCTGTCAGTCATGTGGGCAGACTTGAATTTGTTGTTGATGTCATGGCTAAATTTGCTTGTACTGCTACTGCAACCAAATGTTTCTTGTTACAGCCACCAAATGTAATTTTTCTTTTTAAATTAAATTTTGTCCTTTATGTACCAGCTTGTAACACGTATATACATGTCCTTTATGTACCAGCTTGTAACACGTATATACGAGGGGCATTCAGAAAGTAATGCATCACATCGTTTTTCTCAGGAGCTGTTTATTCAAAAAGCATGGAATTTATTCACAATATACATGGATATGTCATGTAAACATCGGTATTATTCAACATAATCCCCATCAACTTGTACGGCTTTATGCCAGCATGAAACAAGTGCATGTATTCCTAGCCCGTACAAGATTTTGTCTTGATCATGTAGCCATTTCTTCGCTGCATGAATCACTCCTTCATCATTTTCAAACCTTGTCCCACGGAGTGCATCTTTAAGTGGACCAAATAGATGAAAATCAGAGGGTGCCAAATCGGGACTATAGGGTGGATGGGGTAGTACAGTCCAACCCAATTTGGTGATTGCTTCCCGTGTTGCCAGACTTGTGTGAGGTCGCGCATTATCGTGAAGGAGAAGCAGGTCTGCTGGATTCTTGTGCGGCCGAACTCAGCGAAAACGTTGAGTTTTTTTAATTAATGTCTTAATGTAAGCTTGCGAATTGATTGTCTCTGCTCTTGGCATAACGTCCACAAGAATCACACCTTCAATGTCCCAAAAGACTGTGATCATGACCTTTCCAGCTGAAGGAATTGTCTTGAATTTCTTTCTTCGTGGTGATTGCAGATGATGCCACTCCATTGGCTGTCTTTTTGTCTCAGGTTCAAAATGATGTGCCCAGGTTTCGTCACCTGTAACGATCTTAGCCAAAAAGTTCTCTCCATCAGCATTGAAACGCTCCAACAATTCAGAAGAAATTGCTTTCCTTTGCAATCGGTGGTCATTTGTGAGACTTCGAGGAACACAACTTGCGCAAACCTTAGAAAATCCGAGAGTTTTTATAACTGCATTTGCACTACCAATGCTGACTGACAGCTGTAAGGCCAATTGTTGAGTAGTGGTTCGCCTATCAGTAAGAATAATGCCCTCAGCGCATTTCAACATTTCTGCGTTGGTGGCTGTGGCAGGACGTTCACAGCGCGGCCGATCAAGCAGCTCCTTATCTCCACTTCCTGATTCTTTGATTCTCTGAACCCAGCAACTGACTGTACTCCTGTCGACTGAGAAACTTCCATACACATCACATAGACGCTCGTAAATGTTCACAACAGTTTCCTTCTCTGCAACGAGAAATTCCATCACAATTCGCTGCTTATAACGCAAGTTGCTAACACGCTCCATTTCAACGGTTTAGGACAGCCGTATTATTTGGCCCGTTGCGGTGCAATTTAGTGCACCCAATTGGCACATGCCATATTTGAAGTGTGCAAAATTTCATGCTTCTATCTTCATTATTAGCTGAGAAAAACGATGTGCATTACTTTCTGAATGCCCCTCGTACATGTCCTTTATGTACCAGCTTGTAACATGTATATACATGTCCTTTATGTACCAGCTTGTAACACATATATACATGTCCTTTATGTACCATCTTGTAACACGTATATACATGTCCTTTATGTACCAGCTTGTAACACGTATATACATGTCCTTTATGTACCAGCTTGTAACACGTATATACATGTAATTTATGTACCAGCTTGTAACACGTATATACATGTCCTTTATGTACCAGCTTGTAACACGTATATACATGTCCTTTATGTACCAGCTTGTAACACGTATATACATGTCCTTTATGTACCAGCTTGTAACATGTATATACATGTCCTTTATATACCAGCTTGTAACACGTATATACATGTCCTTTATGTACCAGCTTGTAACATGTATATACATGTCAGTATCCTTTTATCTGAAGTCCTTGGGAACAGCTTTATTCCAGAAACCAGATTTTTTTTCAGTTTTCAAATGTCACCCAAAATAGCCCAAGTTGCCCTAAATATATCCGAAAATAGCCAGAAATCGCCCAAGTGAAACAAAATTATCTCTGTCACTTTGTGTATGTTCTATTTCATCAGGTCAAAGCTTCTGGCTGGGGAGATATGGGTCCTCAAGGACAGTGGAATGCTGCTGTTGGGGCCAAGCCTAAAATACCAGCAGGGTGGGATGAAACCTCATGGTCTCTTGCACAGAGAGCAAAGGTATTATATTCAGCAAGGGTTCTCAGAATTTGTTTCATATCTCCATGCAACCTCAAGAATGCTCATGAACCTCCTGATTACTGTGTAAATCAAGAATTATGAAAATTAAAGCTTCCTTAAAATCCATAAAATGTGAGAAAGACACTGTCAGCAATGATTAGCTGTACAGTAAAATGTGAATATCACAAGATCTGGAATTGTCCAATAAATATCAGTTTTTTGAGGATGTAAATATGAGTGATTAAAATGAATGTAGCAACATTTTGAACTGCTGATTTCCTTTCTGTGTTTTCTCTGAAGTATTCTTTGGCTTGATCACCCTTACTGCTGTGATAACTGCTTTGCGTAGGTAGGAAGTGACACATTAGTCTAAAATGCAGAAAAGACTTGCAGATTTGTGTGAAGTGTTGCAGAATCTAGAGGATGAAGCAGACAGACAAGGTCACTCTCACCATATTGGAAGCATATGGAACAGGGCATTAGAAGTTCTTGGAAAGAGTGAATGTTGGGAACTTGAACTATTGACTAGTTCATTATGAATGGTCAGTAGCATGGATAACCATTGATAACTGTACTCTGTAACAGATCTTATTAAAGTGAGATGATAGAAACTTACTGCTTGATTTTTAGCATATAGTATTGTAAATCTGTGCAGTGTTTGACTGCTGCAGATGTAATTGAGAGTTGGCATGTCAACAGTTCCAGTCATCTTCTCAGTGTGTTCCACTGTAGTTTGAGACACAGGAATCATAAATTTTAAATGGCTCTGATTTGTGAAATTCTCTCCTTTTATTTTCCAAAGTTTGTGTTTGATTTTGCTATTACCTTTTGTATGATTAGAGTAAATGTGATTTGAATATTTGAATGGAACTACTATTGCAGTCGGGAAGATTCCCAGATAACTTTTCTGCCAGTTCTGTTGAAGTAGGTTTTTGGAATGGTTTTCCCCAAGATAATAATACATGGAGCGATTCAGCTACCTTGAGAGGTGTAAGGAAGATTGCTGGAGAGGTCTGTGGGTACAGTAACATGATGTTTTTACAAGCTGGATATTCTGAGCCATGCCAGGTTCAGGGCTAGAAGCAAAATAGAAGTTTATAATTATTACACAAGTAATGATGTTAAAAGGTGTCCTGAACAAGGTTAGCTAAGCAGAAGAGGGATGGGACTGTGTGAAAACTCCACTGAACAAAATCTGTGGGGGAAATACATACATCCAAACTTTAATTGAATGTTTTTTTTTATATATCACTCATCCCAAAGAAAGGCTTTTAATGGAATGTTTGAGTACAGTACAGGGGTTGGATATTTCCATTGGCAGAACCCAATATTACTAATTGTTTCATTACTGGGCTATTTTAAGAAATTTGGTTTTATATTTGTTAATGCGCATTGTATGCAGCAGACATCTGATCAATAATCGTATAGTTCTTTTGATTCTAGAAGACGGATAGCATATTTTCATAATGTGCGTCGGGCTTAAAAAATAAGCTGTACATCATTTAGTAGCATTTAAGTGGTTGCTTAGCATTTCAAACAGTTTGTCAGTCAGGTGCATTCATGTAGTAGGAAGACCTGCTAGATTTGAGAATAGTCATGAAATTTTTAACATTTTGTTATTTCCTAAGTTGCAGCAGATGCCACCAAAACTTATAAGCAGTGGCAGTAATCCACCCACCCAGATGAGGGCAAAGCTACTCCAGCATCTTATGGATATGGGATTTCGGGTAGGAAGTTTGTGTACATTGATTTATATTTATATATACATTTTTCTGTCGTACTTAAAACTGAATACTTAGTTGTCCACAATAACATTTTTCAGGGCCACACAATATGACCAACTAGACATTTTAATTGAAGATTCAGAACCCATTATAGTAGAAGAAATAAATGATCTTTCTGGAAATTTGAAGAACAAGAAACCCATGGAAAGAACTAAAGTTGGTCTACAAGACAAGAGGCATCAAGAAATGTTTTTGAAAGACCTTTCATCATAATCATTGTCCTTCATTTCCCCAAACAAATGCCATGCCATCAGCTCGGGGTCTCTAGTTGACCCGTTGCTTTGTTTTTGAAGTTTTTTTTTTTTTTTTGGTTTCAAATTTCTATAGGATAAATGGTCCCCATGCCCATCCCTCCTTGGCCATTTTATGACATGCATCGTTGGTTACAATGCTACTTTTCTTTCTTCCCCTTTCGAGTCCTGGTAATATGCAGAGCAAAACGAAGATAGATTACTTGTCTTTGTCCACTATTAAAATAAAGCGTACAGATTTTTTAAATTAGTATTTTTCTTATTTTCTTTCCAGAAGGAGGAAGCGCAAGCTGCTCTGATTACCAACAATCTGAACCTTGAGATGGCTATAAGTAAGTCTTTTTGTGTGTGTGTGGTTGTTTATATTCTATCTGTTTTATGCACATGTGTGCACGCTTTTGAGCGTCTAAGTGGCAGAGTAGTTAGAGCACTAATTTGCTAAAGCAAATGGGCCAGGTCACGTCGTTATCCAATCTACCCAGCTGCAATCATGGTACCTTACTCTATGGGCTTTTGTTAGGGAAATCAGAAGCAGCAAAGGAAGGGAATTAATCACCCCACTTCATAAAACTGAGACCCCCTGTGACGCTATCTGCTGTGGGTACACCGTTGTATTTATACACCCCCTTGTACATGCATGAAGGTATGCATATTGTTGTAACTTTCCTGTTTTATTTTTCAGTTCTTCATTTTAATACTTTTTGGATGAATGCGGACACCTGGCAGATGATAACTATTTCTTCCAGCAAGAAGCTGGGAGCCAAGTTCTGAACCAAATATAAGATAGTCTGTCATGCTTGTCATGAAACTTCAAATCATAATGACTGAAATAACAACAAAAAAAAGCATTGAGTGAATTGACGTCCTTCCCAGATAGAAAGTGATGGTGTCTTGACACTTGTCTCAACCTCCTTCATGTTTCTGAAGCTACTTAAGGGGGCACACCCAGCCAAAAATGGGTTATCTTTTTAAAAAATTAACAGAAAAATAACTAACGAACTTGGTGACATAAAATTTGGCCACATGTTACAAGAGATATTATATTTTATGATGAACAAAGTTTACTTTATAAATTTTAATGTTTTATGTGAAAATAATTAATTAACATGAAGTGATGAAAAAAAAGGAGAGGAAAACCCCCAGTGCACCTGGGAATGAATTTCACTCACATTAAAAAGTGCAAAGAATGCCAAACCATCAGATGATGTGCATAACATCCCTACCTATGGCATGAACCACCCAAAAATGTCTACCCCAATGAGCTTTGTAGATATGACTCTTGCAATATGACCCTTTTAAATAGCACAAATTTAGAACTTTGTATAGCAATATCTCTGTTTCTATACCATATAAGAAAAAAGTGGAGATTCATGCCATAAAGGATAGCATGGGCTATACGTGTGCAAAATTTGAAGGCTATAGCTTTAAAATTGTAGAAAATATCACCGGAACTGTGAATCGCAGGCCCTGTTTTCGTTAAAGTTTAGTTTTTAAAATGTTAAAACACTTACCTGATAGAGCTCAGTATCCCTCAGGAAGATACGGCTGATCCTCTCTTTGTGTCTGCTCTTCATCCAGGACAAGCCTCCTACGTCTCTTGGCTCTTCTTGCTTCAAGAGAAGCAGCTTTAACTTTCCTTTGTGAATGTTTTATGCGAAGACTGTCTTTTTCTACACAGAATGTATGCATACATTTTCCCGGCTGAATGTCCCATTCCTGAAGGATTGTTTTCAGACTGTTAGCTCCATCATTAAAGATACACATAGCAATTGCAACAGCTGTATTTACTGTTGAAAGTCCTTGATTTTTTATTTTAGGGCAATATTTCCATATTAAACTGTTCAATGATTCATTAGAATTTTGAGTGTAACCTTGCAGACACTTTCTCAGTAATTCTGTCTTGGAGAGGTCTTTGAATATGGGCTTAATAGCCTCCATGACAGCAATTGGAAGGTTTCCCTTGTGCTTAAAGTCATTCACTATGCCATCTCTGACAGCCTGTTTGTAGGGACACCAGTCAATGTTGCAAAAGTTATGAACAGGATTATCATCTGTTGATGTCTTATGGAAATACACCGCCCAAACCTCTTCTCGCATTTTGCAAAGGTTGTTTTTGTTAGCTCGTATGGCATTTCCATAGTATACCTGTAGCTTATCAATGACACTGTCTGTTAGTCTACACTTACCACCTATGGATTTACCATCAGGCAAAGACTTCCCTTTAGAAAGTTTCTTAAGATTTCTCAGCCGAGTACCCATTCTTTTTTGAACATGACCCACACATTCAATTTTTTCTATCAGACAATCCTCTCCATAAGGCTTGGATTCAAACACCTTTTTGAAACTGTTAGTGTCTCCATCCCCAATGAACTTTGTATACCTGAGATTATACTTGTCTGCTGAGCAAGAAAAAATGTTACAAGCTGCTGCTGCTTCCAATTGACCCTGAGGATCCGTGATGGGTCAGCATGACTTTGTTTCCATTGTTGAAATTTGTCTGTGTTGTGGTCTTGTTTCTCCCAGTACTGACAAGATTTGCACTTTTTACTCTTTGTCTGAGTATCTATTACCTTTCCAGTTTGCAAGCCAATCACAGTTGTGGCACCAACAATAGATGAATGGCCTCTGGTCATCCAGGTACCATCACAAGATACATCAATGTCTCGGAACTTGTTGTCACCTTCTTCTGCACACCCATACTCTTGAACAGCAGCATTTTTCATGCTAATAATTTGCACCCTAGTAGCAGCATCCTCCATTCCTTTCTGTATAATAGCATTGCTGCTGTGTCTAACTGGGAGTGGTAAATCCATTATACCACAGAAAGTGTTTAAGTCGGTGTGACTGCAGCCAATACAGCGCATGGCAAAAGCTGCATGCCGATTGATAAGATTTATCTTTGCATTCCCTACTGAGAGCTGACTACTTGAAGGGAAATGTTTTTGTTCATGACAGTTTGCACTGTTACAATGAAATACAAATTCACTCCCAAGTCCTTGCCTTTTGACTTCAACTAATTGTACAGAACTTTGGCAAAAGGTACACAACAATTTTTCAGCAATGTTCTGACCAAGAAGACCCATGTCAACAATTCTGTGCCCCTCAAGCAAATCAGTATCATTAACATTATAATTACCTTTCTCGTCAGTTTCTGCAGAATCTGTGTCACAGCTTTGCTCAAACATATCCTCATCAGAGTCATGTGTTAGGTTGTTAATGTCCAGAATTTTCTGCTCTGATCGTGAAAGGGGCGTGGCATTTCATTTCATTCCAATATCAAAACATTCAGTCTGCATCGATGGTGTTGAACTGTGAACGCATGGCTCAGTACCGAATGTCGATGCATTCTGTAGGATTGTTTTCCTTTCATTTCGTTCAGCCGTATGTTGATTGCCATGAAATTTACGCTTCTTTGATATACCTTTACCGAACTTTTTGTCAGAAGGCATAATTATCACAAATATATTCACGTATTTCCACAAATTAACTCAAAGTTTCAATCACATTTATGTTTTTATTTTTTTACCGCCATGATGGATGAAAAAGGAGTATTCATTGTATTCGTTGTATTGAGTATATTTTTTCTATTTGGTATACCTTCCAATATGAAGGTTAGCAAAAAAGCATATTTTGGGACTAAAAGTCAGCGATTTTTGGAACACACTCATTCTCTTTGAACATTGATAACTCATAAACTATTACAGATAAACACATAATTAAAAAAAAAATATCGAAGTAAAAAGGCTTATAAATATTTAAAACACTATTATATGCAAATCAAAAATAACCTTTTTTGTCTATTTCTGTGTGTATATGTCCCCTTAAAGAAGCTTAGGGCCACCACTGCATTTTGCCCCCGTGTGTTCTGACAAAAACGTATATTGGCCACAGGGAGAGGGTTTGGGTGAAATAGAAACATCAAAAGGTTAAACCTGTACGTGATAAACACAAACAAATCAGACAGAAAGTAGTTTTTTTTCTCATTACACCAATGGTTATCAATCTACAGCATGATAAGTCCTTTGTGTGCACACTTGTACCTGAATGTTAGATCTAGCATAACTGCATAACATGTGTAAAGGAGACCAAACTTTGGCTTCAGCGGTTAACTGAAATATAATCGTCTGTGTTTTCTGCAGTTTAATGATTTTCCTTTAAGGAAATCTAACTTCAAGAAAGAAATATGGCAAGATGTCAGTGATATTAAATAGATTGTGTGAAAACTAGTCTGTCTTAATAACTCATACCATACCATTGTTCATTTTTTAAATTTAAATGTTTCTTTTACTCCTGTCAATGATTAGTTATCACTATAACTTGCAGAAGGTTGCCTATAATTAACAAGCTGTATCATATTGTCATTATCAGATGATCTCAAGGCGGGTAATGTTAATATGTCAAGAAAGGACCTTGACATGGATGTTTTTCAAGCCAATGGATCTCAGTCACGCATGCCTTACATGTCTAAGGGAGGACTAGGGGGTGATGATATATCAGACATTCGCCCAGATCAAGTGCCTACCTTTACTAACGTACAGAATACTACCTTTACTAACGTACAGAATACTCCATTTCCTAATGCTCAGATATCCAATCAGCCATTCATGCAAGGCAATGCTAGTCTGCCTCCCTCTAGTCTTAACCTCAGCAATTCCAGTATTAATTCCAGCCTTCAGCAGAAACGCATTCAGAAGATGCAGGAACAAGTTCCGCCATCTACACCACTGGGCCAAAGAGGGCCAGTGCCCCCTGTTGGTAGTGTTGTCAACAGTCAAGTCCCACAGCAGCAGCAGCAGCAAATTCTAGCCCAGCTACGCCAGGCTGTTAACAATGGATTCATATCTCCTCAGCTGCTCAACTATCAGCTTCCGCACAATATCCTTGTCCTCTTACAGCAATTACTACAACTTCAGACTGCTCATCAGAATGTTATGAGCAAGCAGCAGCAAATGATGCAGCAGGCTAGAACCACAGGCAATCGCAGCAACCCACAGCTGGAGCAGATGCCTGGAATCATCAGCAGTATCAACCAGCAGATTATTAATGTACAAAAGCAGCTTCAGCAAGCACAGAATAACTTATTCAGTAGCCAGAAACCACCTGCTGTTGCCCAGCCTCCCTCAGGCACAGTAACAGCTCAGCCAGGAGCTAACATGGTGGACAGCTTGGATGCTCTCAGCACTGATTTGGCTAATGTAGCTCTTCAGAGTCAGTCTCGCCTAGCTACTCAGTGGAAACCAGCCCCTGATGCTTCAGGTAGCACAGGCACCTCCACAACACTTGCAATGACCACAGTTAAAGCCACTGAAGAAAATGGAGAAAACAAAGTACCTGGAGGGAAAGGGATATTTCAGTCCTCATCCTCACCAAACCTGAATCTTATCCCTGGTGGACTGGGAATGGCAGGTGATAAAACATGGTCATCTAATTTGTCATCCACCTCATCCTCAAATTGGCCTTTGTCCACTGACAACACAGGAGCCAGTTTCCAGATTGGTCTTAAAGCATCAAACTCCGCCAATACATCTACCTCACTCCTGTCAGGTTTACCATCAGGTCTCACTGATGTAATTCCAGAGTTTGTTCCAGGTAAACCATGGCAGGGTCTGACAAAAAATGTAGAAGATGATCCTCATCCAGTGCAACGTTCCTTAGTGTTGGCAGCATCACCTTGATGGCCACAAACTGCAGCGTGGGGCACCAGCACTTAGTGCTTTCAACAGGGTCCACCGGTTATGACCCTCTCCAAGGCAGTAGGTGGACAACAGTGGTCACCAGGAAGTTTTAACAGGCAAACTTCATGGCCACATTCTAGCAATTCTGCTTTTACTAAAGGTGAGTAATAGTAGCTTCTTTTGTCATCAGTTTGTATACAATTTTTTTCAGTGACTGGATCCAGCTGGAATGAAAATGTTGCTCCCAGCTCTTGGATATTGCTAAAGAATTTAACTGTAAGTTGAATTTGTTTCCTTTGTTAATACCTCCAGTTTAATGTAAAAATAAATAGATTGCATGTCAAGAAAACTGTACAGATTTAATTGTAACATTGTCTTTTCAAGTACTGATGTTGAATGATGGTATCCCAATCTTGTCATCGGATACCATGTATTAAACAAGCTAAAGATAGGAACTACCGATGACTGTAACTGTGGCACTGATAAAATGACCGCTGAACATCTGCTTCAGAGATGCCCAACATATGTGGAACAGAAGGCACAATATGACCATCACCAGTACCATTTGTGGGAAAGCTCTACAGAGATGCAAATAGCCTGATGCTGACTACAGCTTTCTTTGAAAACATTCAAGTAGACATCTGAAAGTGTACGAAGGGGAAAGAAAAAGTACTGATGTTGATACTCTTTATTATTTTAGTGGCAGCAACCTGTTGATAATTACAATAAACTGGTTATTTGAAGCAGTTTGTCCTTATTGCTAATAGTGGTACGCGAGATTCATTTCTAAATCACTTTATTTAAAGCTGCAGAATGAGAACAATTTATGAGAGAATGTTTACTGATAATTGCTAACCAAGGTTTAGAATGGCATTTCTCATCTTTGTGATGGTTCTTTTAAAAAATAAAAAATCATCTACAGGTTGATCCCAGCACTATGCGTGCTCTCAGTTCCCAGCATGGAACATTGATCAGTTTCTACCCTCTGGCTCAAGGTCAACTTGCACTGATTCAGTATAGTACCAGGGAAGCAGCTTTTGTGGCTCAGCAGTGCCTAAACAATTTTCAGATGGGCTCCTCGGTCATTGCAGCTGAATTTATTAGTGAAGCAGATGCCCAGCGTGTCACAGCCCAGATCCCACCACCACAGCCTAGTGCTATGCCTCCTATGAATGCTAGTCCTTGGTCTCAGGCTCCTCCCTCCACTCCATTTCAAAATGCTGGTGTGCGTGGTGGAGATCCTTGGAGTAACTCCATGCAGATGACCCAGCTGAATTCAAAATTTAACTCTGGTGGAGAAAGTCTTTGGGGCTTGTGGGACAGGTCTGACCACAACCCAAACCCACTTGGCAATATCCTGGGAGGAGAGTCAGTTTAAATAAACATCTTTCCTCGTTTATTTAAAGAGCAAACCTTTCTTCACTTATTAATATGTGACTACCTAATCAACATTGATGTATGTTTTTTGTGTATCTCATAGTTTGACATGTGTTTTGAAGTGAAATGCAAGAATATTTAAAATGCTTATGTATTTTGTGCTGCAATGTGTATATATCAATAATTATATTTTCCCACACAATGATGTGATCTCTCTACAAATACATTAATGACAACAGGTTAGGTACAAGAATATGGATTCCAGATAATGTCCATTTGCTGTCATTGCGCCCCACAGAACCCAGTTTCCTTGGGATACCTCATAACCAAAATAATTAACACATGCAAATTTTCATGGTGCACATCTCATAGAGTCCTGAACGTCTGCATCATTGCAGTTCCTTCCTTTTATAAATTCTATTTTGTACTAACAGATGTGTACTCCATCCGAGTCTTTCAAGTTCCTGTGGTCATATGTATTTGTTTAGTTAGGATGGCACACACCCCCTCCTTTTTTTGTTTGTTTGTATTCCAGATGTCAATTTTTTTATTTAGTGTTACATTTTATTTTTTGTTTTTAAATATAAGATTATTCAGTGTTAATTTTAACATAAAAATATTACTGTTATTTTGACAAGTTTTTAAAGATAATTTACTAACATTGTATAACTGTTTTCCATGGAAAAATAATTACTTAAAAAAACAACAAGGAAACAGCCAAACAGTTTTCCCATTTTGCCTGCCATTTTGTCAGAAATGATGAGTATTTTCTACCTAACATATTGTTAATAATGTTTTTTTATTGTATAATCTTGAAAGTGTTTCTTCTAATGCGTAAAGAGTTTTTGTCATGATGTTTGGTATTTAATATTTTACAGTTTTTGGTTTAAAAAAAAAAATTAAAAAAATTAAAAATGAAAATAGTGTGGGGAGGGTTGTCCCAATTCCCCAGGGATGGAGGGGTCTTCATTTGGTGAGATATCTGCAGCCTGTGATATAATTTCTCATTTATATGTTCATGTATGCTTGTTTAGTACCACCAACTAATGCACATATGTGCATGTGATCTTGCTTCCATGATAGCTGAAACATCTGATGGAGATTTTTTCAGCAAATGTAGAGAACTGTAAATTTATGCAACAAATTATTGTTGTCAAAATGTTATAAATTACAATTATTGTACTTCACTGCTGCATTCAGTATTTCAGATGTAGTGGATAACTCGATTATATTAGCTAAAACTGTATTTTTTCACTTTACTGATATGTTTGGGTACCGTAAAATCTCGCGTATAATACGCACTTGTGTATAATACGCATGCTTGTTTAGCCCAAAATTTTCTGGTAAAATGGAAATTCGTGTATAATACGCACCATAATTTTTCAAGATTTTATGAAACATTTGTTAAAAAACTGAAAGTATAATAACAAACAGAAATAGGTACGCAACACCTAAATTTTAGGTACTTTGGACTCCCTCGTCATCTCACTAGAAAGAAGCTCATCTAGTGTTGTCGAGTCAATGACATTATTGGTGCCATCATAATAAATATCGTCATCATCTTCATCCGATGACACCTGTTCTTTCTCCCACAAAACGTCGTCCTCGCTGCCGTCAAGTTTATTCGAAATACAACATTTGAGGAAGCCTTGTTGAATTATAGTCTTATCTACAGTAATTCCTTCCAAGCAGCAAGTACCCACTCTGCGACATCTGTGAGAGTCGGTTGACGCATACGGCCACCAGCAGTATATGTGTGATTACCGTCGCTTAACCATGCATTCCATTTACGACGGATAGCATCTTTCATCGGCTTATTAACAGCAGCGTCTAAAGGCTGCAACAGACGGGTCATGCCGCCTGGAATTATAACCAGATCAGATTTGATTTTCTTCATTTCCTTCTGGATAGAAGGCATCCGATGACACCGAAACGAGTCGAGCACCAACATGGAAGATTGTTTTCGGAGACCACCTGGACGTGTTGCCCAAACACAGTTTAACCAGTCAATGGTTAGTGCTTCATCCATCCTTTATAGCATGAACACAAATGTGTACACCTTTAGGAAATTGTACTCCTTTTGGTTGAGTCTTTCTCTTAAAAATTATGAAAGGCGGCAACTTTCCTCCATCTGCAGTACACGCTAACATAATGGTGAAGTGAGACTTCTCGTGTCCAGTTGTACGTGTAGACAGTTTTTATGCCTTTCGTTTCTACGGTCCTGTCGTAGGGCATATCGAAAGTCAGAGGCGTTTGATCATCGTTTTCAATCTGTGCAAGGTCATAGATATGTTCTTTTCTCAATTTGATAAGAACTTTTGGAACTCCAGAAGCTTTTTTTTGTGGTCGTCTGGTAGATGCTGCGCGATGGTAGTTCTTCGACGAACTGAAAGACCATGTCACTTCATAAAATGAACTGCCCATCCATATGACGCTTTAAATGCTGTTGTGCCTGTACGAGATTTTTTAAGTTCCAGAGCTTTAAGTCGGATTTCAATGCATGAAACACCGATGCCTTGTTGCCTTCTATCCACTACCCACTCCAATAATGTTTTTTTCTAGGTCTGGAAGATCTGGTGGTGACCCACGATTCGCATTTTTATCACTAGGCAACACTTGCAGCGCCTCTTTTTTTTCTTCGCCATATTGGAATGTTGCACTCGTTAATGGAAAAATGTCGACTTGCTGCCCGATTGCTGTTAGATTCTGCATATTTTACCACTAAGAGCTTTTCTGCTGCAGTATAACATTTTCTCAAATTCATTTTTAGAGCTCAAAATAATAAAACGACAAACTTCACAACCAAGCTTAATATCAAAACAGATTGAAGACCAAGAGTGCGAAATGCGTTCTGCAACAATGTCTGACACGTAAGAAAACACATGGCACATTCAATTTCGTGCCATTTTCACTGTCAAATTGTGACAAAAACTTGACAGACTTTCCGGTGTAGGTTACTTTCGATATCGAAAATGACGTATTTTTTAGTACTCGCGTATAATACTCACCCGAGTTTTAGCGGGTAAAAATTGTGCGTATTATACGCGAGATTTTACGGTATATTAGAGTAAGTTTTATTGTGTATTTTTTTTTTTTTTTTTTTTTTTAAGTGAACATAAAACCTGGATATTTACATGACACTGTCCAAAGCCACAGTTAAATATTTCAGATGTTTGACTTCTCAAAATATAAGTGATATTTGTATTTATTCCTGTCCATAAGTCATATCATAAAATGTATTGTCTCATATGTTTGTCATTATATTTAGCTAACAAAGTTTTTGATGTATATTAAATATTGGAGACAAACTGCTTGTTAAACTTATTCTCTAGTGTCATTATCCTACAAGGGGAAAAATGCAGCTTCAACAAAATTATCTTGTGTGGTATCTGTTTCTGGATATCATTGATTTAAGAAATTATTAATCGTTTCAGTAGACATTTTGTTGAAATAGTGTAACTCATTATGTAACAATGGAATACACTTCCACGCTTCTTTTTCTGTAATTTCAAATGTAGTTCCATTGATTTTTCCATTTGTTTGAGGCTGATGGTATGTGTGAAGTTTCTTGTAAAATATATTTTAGCTGAATGTATTGTCCATATGAAAGCATTACTTTTTCTACCTCTTTAGCTCAACATTGGCTTACAACATATCATTCTGGAAATCCTTATTTACGCCTTCTCTTCATAACACCACCTCTTATCTTATTTCAAATAGTTGCCTGTCAATGTCATTTGTTTTGATTCTGTTGATCTGTTGTTCAAAATGTCATGCTATTTTGCAAATAATTAAAAAAAAAAAAAAAAAAAAAAAAGAAGCCTGTTTATGAGATCTCTACTTGTAATGTGATTTCTGAATTCCTCTCCAACACAAGCAAAGTCCAGCTACAATTCAAAATGTAGATAATACAATTTGTTGGTGTGGTAGTTTGTGTTTTATCTCTTTCCTCTCAAAATTTCCTAGCAATACTACATAGTATTTCATTGGTAGCCTTTGAAATGTATTTTTATGTTTCAGTTAGTCCCATTTATTTGTTAGTACAAGTGAAGAAAGTGAAGCATCTCCCAACTGAAGCTATTAATATTCTTTTGAACAGTTGTTGTATAGTTTTCATTTCATGTAAGAATGTGTAATGTAATGATATTTAATGTGAAAGCCGCTCAATAAATTAACACTGTCATTTGGTGCAATTTCTCTCAGTAATAGATGATAACATTTTGTGTTATTTAAATGTTACCCATGTTTGTTCTATGCATGATGTTGTTGTGCTCATTTACTCCATGATGTCAGATTGGTTATCTTGATCTGACAATGACATTCATTCTGATTTTATTTATTGTTTCAATTGTACTTTATGTTGAGATGTGTTAATGTTAATTATTCCATTCAGAAAATTTCTTTTTTAAAGAGAATTAACAAAAATCCCAATTAAAATCGGTGGCGTTCTGTTTGACACATGAAATAATGTTGAGTAAATTTAAATTCCAGGTGTACATCTCCTGTCTTTCTGGTGTGTTTGTTAAAGGACAGTTAACCAATTCTGCCAAGTTATTGGGGTGACATTTAGCCTTGACCTGTTGTCAGAGGAGTGAGGTAGACATTGTTCTATGTTAAAAGGGGGCAGCAGTTACAAGTAACTTAATGGCATAGATGTATTACCATTTTGATTTCTGATACCTGTAAGTACATCCTCCATCCCTGGTATGGACTGCCTTAGACAGGATTAACTTCATGTGTGGACTGCACAAGGTACTTACAAATTTAGAGTTTCCACATGAAAAGAGTATAGATACCATCTACAGCCTGGCTGCATGGCTATTAGGCAAAAGTCATCATTGCTGCTTAGCAACAGAAAGGATACAAAAACCACATATGATTTGTCTGATGTTTACTTGAACTTCATATTAAAAAAATAGCAATAATTGTACATCTAACTTACTTAACACCAGTCATAATATGTGCAATGTGTGTGCCTTCCTTTAGTAGAAAATATATTTTTTAAACACAGAATCAAACTATAGGGTTTAATATGCCACAGGTTGAAAATTTTGCCTTGTCTCTAGTCATGTTATAAAATGCCACAAGTGTACTCAGAGCTAAGTCTCAGACTTAGAAGCAACATTGGGGGCAGAAATAAAACTTGCCAAAGGAATATGATTTGAATTTGAACTCTGCGGTGCATTAAAAAAAATGTAATGAAAGTGTTTCTTGTGTGGCAGTATGTAGCAATGGGAAATAAAATAATGTGTAGTTACTCAGATAAGACTGGAAATGTGTCTTGTGTACAACTTGTTCAAAGCTATCTTTCTACGGAATCTTTGTAGACATGTACTACTCCATATGGTTGAAATTAAATCGTTTCCCATGTCTAACCTACCCAAATCTGTGGAACTGTGATGGTATTATAACTTCTCATAATTTGCATTCCATAAGGATTTTTCCTCATCAAACATTTTGAAGCATATCCATAATAATTTCTTTCTTTGTGTCTTCAGGAAGGTCAGTATATTTCAGTGTCGTCACTGATTACATGCTGTACATAGAAAGGCATCTGATGAATGACCATGACAGTTCAGTGTTTCACTTATTGATCCTGTTGCATTTTACGTACATGTAACTTTGTGTATATAAAAATTTATCAATTATTTGTGATGCTTTAAAGTTTCCCTACATATTTATTCCATTGTTGTATCCATATCTTAAATTTTATGGTCCATTCATGACCACACCAGTCCATTAGAAATGTTCACATTGCATTGTTATCATCAGGGTAGCACTGATATCCTCAGATCCTGATGTATGCCTTTTGTCAATACAATTGTTCTGGTGAAGTTATTATCATATCATAAGCGTGTTAGATCATGAGTGCAGCATGGTGCTAGCATTGTCAGATGCAAGACTTCTGAATGGTTTATGCTGCTGTAACGGTGAGTAACAGTTTTTCTATGATTTGTTGTCATAGTTCAGAAACTTTTCAGCAATACTAACACAGTGAGTACAGTGGTTTTCCAACTACAATGTGCAAGCTCCACGATACGGTTTAGAAATGCGTGACTGATGAATATGTGGTCTGGTTTTGTAATGTGAAACCATTTGAACACATCCTTTGTCCAATATCTGTAGCTTTGTGATTGAAAGACTTTACTGGCCATACAGTGGTCACATTTAATTTAACCTTTTGATGCTTTATGGGTGCATTAATTTTATACTAAATACAGAGGTATATTCCATAGGTTATGGAGGTATTTTCCAGCACAAAGAAGCATGCAAAGCATGATGAGTTCATTCTCATTCAGGTGCTTATATAAATCCTGTTGATTAACCAACGAGTATGTAGTCTAGGATTTTTTTTTTACCTTGTCTTATGTATGTTTTTTGTGTACAGTGATGGCTTGTAAAAGTATTTTTTTTTTCCAATGTGTTAATGATCTTCTCTTAATTTTTAATTTAACATTCACCAGCTGGATGGTTATTTACAATCTGTGACAAAATTTATGTACTTTCTAAATATTTCATTGTTAGTTTTGAATAAGGACATAAAGCATTGGGTAATACCACCCTAATCAGACATTTGCATTTAACCATGCTGCTCATAATCATGTTATTTTCACATCTTTTTATTTGGCTAATACATTTTCTGGCGTAAAGTGCTTTTTTTTTTACCCTCTCAAAATTGGTATATATACTCTGAGTCATCTTTATTTCAACAACACAGGGTTATGCAATAAGTAAATACACAAATCTTTCAAGTGGCTCAATTGATACTCATGTTCAAAATGTGAATGCTAGTCATCTGTGAAGCCAGCTAAAATACCTGGTTCTGCTGAGATGGTTTTCTTCCACTAGCGTTAGTCAGCTTTATGTTGACATATGGCGCAAACATTGGACATTTGTCTAACATCACCAGCTTGGAAAGTTGGTGTTTTAACATCTGTGTTATATGACATGACTTTCGTGTTAATAGGAATGGTTCAGCTGTTGCTTATTAATGGTCAGTATGTAGTCATTGAAACTCTGCTGCCTTATTTTAGAAATATAATTAAAACAGGTACTTTTACAAGGTGATTATGTAAAGGGAACAACAACAAAATATTTGGTCTGTTCAGTGCATGACCTTGCATCTTGACAGTTGTGCATCACATATAATTTACAGTAAATGCACGTAACATTCAGACCGGTTGATTTTTCTATTTTAATTTTTTTTGGCCACACCATTCCTGTCATTGAAAAACTTATGTACATAGTTTCTGGTCATCTTCAGCTTAAAAAAAAGTTTTTGTGACATTTAAACATTTACTCAGCTTTATGTTTTGACAGTTTACCTGGAAATGCTGTCATTAAGTATATATAATTACCACAGTCCACCATTATTTACTTTTGTTGTTGGGTCTTGTAAGATACCAAGGGCCATTGATACTGATATTCTGATTTCAATATGGGAATCACATGTCCAAGCATTTGCCTCATCTCCTGATTAGTGGTTCATTTTCAGTCTTGTCTTAAAGATAGAGAATGACCTTGGACAGCAGTTGACCATAAGATTTTAAGGCATGTGTACATAAAGACTTTCTTCTCATTACAAATGTGTGTGAATATGGTGAAAACAGTTACAAAAGAAACAACAGGTTTGTAAGTAAAATTTTTCCAGATTATGAGATTGAACATTTGTTATAATGCACTTTTTAATCATTTATCAGTGTTCTTATTAAATGTAGAAGTAATTGTTTACTAAGTTTTTATGAACCACTTTTTTGTGTGTTTATTGTCATAAACTGAAGCCTCTCGGGTGGCCGCATCCCTAAGGATATTTTGTACCGACATCTGGCAGATGGCACATAGAATATGCTGGGCGACCACATCTGAGGTTCAGAGGTGTGTGCAAGAGAGACATGAATGCACTGGACATAAATCCAGCTATCTGGGAGGAAGAAGCTGCTGATTGGCACCACCTCAGATTGGTTGAAAAGAAGCTTTTGCAACAACCAGAAGAGAAAAGAACACGCCAAAAGAAACAGCAGGCAAAAAAAAAAAAGCCAATGGCTATCACCTCAAAAGCGCATCGTATCTATAGTCAGTTATGACTGTAAGAGGCTACTGGAGTACTATGAAGCCACATTAGTAAGAAACTAAAAGATGTGACGCTCTAGGTAAAGGACAGCACAAGTATTTTTAAATGGGAAAAAACTATACATTTTTATATTTTAAACCAGAAAGGCAGAAACTGTTTTAAGTTGTATTTTTTATATTCAGTATTAAATAATTTTCTGTTTTGATCTAACAAAGCCGTGAAGAATTTTGCAGCATAGGAGAAATTTTAACAGGACTTCCGTTCTGCAATTGGATGGCAATATTACTGAGAGATTAAGCAGAGGATGAAGAGTATTTAAATAAAGGCATGATAGACACATTCTTGGAATGCAGTAGAAAGAGAAAATGTGCAAAAAGAATAAACAAGGTGAGAAGATAAATCTATGCTTACATAGCACAAGAAAGGAAAGCAAAATGGAAAATATGAATAAAGTGCACAGATGATGGAAATTTAATACAGTTAACACAGCACACAGTGAGCAACTGAATCTTTTCATTCTCTTTTTTATGCTGCTCAATACATGCATGATGTGGTTTTATTCTTTCTTTGTCTATTTGGAGACCCCCCTGAAACCACACGGGGAGAGCAGCTCATGAACCCTTTTATAATGTCACAGGTTAATGTTCACTTAAAGCATCGCTGCATAAATAATTAAGGCCCTGGTTGGATCCGAGTTTGCTTATATTTCACTGATGTATCAAAATCTGCATATTATATCTCGCCTAAAGGTCAATTTTTTATAAATTGCTGATAGGATGCTGTAGCCAGTTTTTGTTATTATTTCATCATTTGCAAATGTAAATATTTTTGTTTCTCCTATTGCCTGAATGTGTAAACCATTTCTTACCATGATTTTTCCAGTACAAAAAAAAAAAACAAAAAAAAAAAAAAAAAAAAAACTGATGAAATGTAATATTTATGGGTCTTACTATTTATACATCTTCTGTCTGTAATTGTTTCTTGTTTTGTTGCATGTTTTGCTGGCTGGTGGTGGTTTCATGGAGATACCTGGGTGCATGGTGCTTGAAGAATGGTGTGTACATATGTGTGTGTGGTTACTGCTACTTGTTTCCAAAGTAAGTTATATGTTTTGAGAAACTGTCCAAGTTGGATTTGATCATGCCATTTTTGATACATTGAGACTTGCCAGTTTAGTAATAAGCACACTGAATGAACGCCTTTTGTTAAGAATTTGTTTTTAAGAGAATTTATTATGACTTGTCACCTCTTATAGGTGTATTTTGTCCAAGGTCTTTTTTTTTCTTTTTAAATTTTTTAAAACTTGGACCTGCAAGGGGAACAATAGACGGAAATAAACTGGTCATTCTAATTGTAAATGTTTGCTTGTACCGAGCAGAGGTCACTGACTGACATGTCTTGACCTGGCAAGCTTGTCAGGTTGTGGACGCACAATGTGTGATTGCCTTATACTGAGAATTTTGTTTGTGTCAATAGACAACATACAGAAATTTGTTGATTTAAGCTCCTCTTGTTCTCTTTTGTGACAAGCCATTACCAGGCTGATATGTGATAGTGCAAGTCATGATACTCGCCACATCCCTACCAGTGTTACTGCCTAAGTGACTGTGATTGTAGATCAATTCTGTCTGAAAGTGAAATTTTTAAAAAATGTACACTTTTTTCTGTAACTACGATATTTGATCAAGCTGACAGAACAGCGAAATGTTCTAGGAAAAGTGATAGCGCATATCAGTCATCGAAGATATTTGTTCCACCTAATCTGGTTATTCCAATTTTATCTGCTGTCCAAATGGCATCTGGTATAATTTTTTTTTAAAGACATGGCTTGTCTGTAAGTTGCTTGTTTCATTAAAAGAATCTCCTATTTTATTTTTTGACTTTGCAGTGTGTGTTTATTGTGGATAGATGTGTAAAATCAGATTTATAGGCAGCAGCAGCAGACTGGAATCAAATCACTATTGGGAGCCTCTAGTCTTCTTTCATTATGCATTTTAAATGTACTGTACATTTGTTTAAAATGGGGAGGGAGAACAAGGAGTTGAGTGAATCTGGTGTCCAGTACTTTAGTTATTATCAATTATGGTTGTATTATTGCTTGCATCAAGTCACAAAATAATTTAAAGGGTGCCCATTTGCCAAAGATAAAATGAATGAATCAAAATTTCACATGACCATTCCCACACTGTACTTAACTGGAGTATTATTTGAACAAATGGGTGTCTTGGTTGCTGCATAATAATAGATTTATTGGACGATTTCATTGTTCATATTTGAAAAACTGTTGTTACTGAAGTTTGATGCTATACTGATTGATTTTGCTGACAACAACAAAGAAATAAATAGGCTTACGTTCTTATATGTTAACAGATTCCTGAAATTATATATTTTGAATGAGAAAACTCACTGTTGTTATTCATTTTACTAATACTTAATATAATATTATATCAGCTAAGACCCAGTAAACAGCAGAAAGCATTGACAGAGACATCACTGTCATCATATTATGCACATGAAAATGACAAATTGCTAACAATAGACTAATGTGTCAATTACTAATGAAAGTAAAGCAGGTTTTAAAAA
Organism: Oreohelix idahoensis; assembly: GCA_024509875.1. Classification (NCBI taxonomy): domain Eukaryota; kingdom Metazoa; phylum Mollusca; class Gastropoda; order Stylommatophora; family Oreohelicidae; genus Oreohelix; species Oreohelix idahoensis. The sequence goes on from JAMPIV010004892.1 coordinate 81,427, forward strand.
AAAAAATTTAAATGGGTCAGGCTGTTGTCTTTTCCTGTTATCATCACTACTTTCTAGTTACTCTCACTTGAGCTATCAGTGTTTTAAAGCGTATCATACGCTAACAGAATGAAACGAACTTATGAAATCAGTAACATGTCTGTATTTTGATATAAAAGATGGTACCACAAGAAAGGTTTTTCAAAGACCTTTCAAAGGCAAAAACAAAAAAATTGTGAAAAATATAAAAAATTGGAGTGCGCTTGTTTTAATGTTCAGTACATAACAGGACCAAAAATTCATAGCAGCTGATGCCAGAGCACCAGACTTTCATGTAATTTTGGCAGAAAATTCATTTTAAAATGGGAAAACATCAAATAAAATCTTTTTTCACAATAAAATAGTTATGGATAGATCAAGATTATGTCATCTTGATTTTAAAAAAGTGGCTTCCGACTAATCGAAGTGTGTTGTTGAGCACTGGCTAGCAGTAACAAAAAGGTTTTTTTTCATGCATGGTAAAGGGCTCAACAACTTATTTCAGTTGCTATATGTACAGGTGGCCGGCCAGGTTAGAGCCAAGAATTTCAGCAACAGAGTTAAAAGTAAAAAATTAAAAAAAAAAACATCGCTGAAACCAGGTCACCTGTAATGCAACAAAGTTATATCATATTCATAGATTTTAGCGAGGTATTAAAGATTGTGTCATAACTTTCAAATGCTTTTTTTTTCATTTTTCTCTGTACCATATAATGTAGACATGTCCTTGATTCCATTGGCTTGTGTAACATTTATTATGACCAGATGGTTTATTATTGGGCCTTTGTAATATTAATTATGTGTAGTATTTGAACGTTCGTTCTTGGCTACAGAACATATCACAGTGTTTTCATTTATTTTGAAAAGTATTGTATTAACATTCACAGGTAGTCATAGTTACATAATTGTGTGCAATATTGATTGGCCATGTTAATATTGTAAGATATTGTGAGGGGCTTTGTTTTGGGTTTTGTTTCATGTAAGTGATTTAAAACATTTTGAATCCCTGATTTAGTTTAAAAATCTCAAGTATATACATGAACCTGCCTTTGGATTCCAGTTACACATGGATATTGCCAACTGTCTCATTGTATTACAAACATTTCTGTGACTAAATGACCAGTTTTATTATGTGATCATTTATTAATTTTGAGTATAATGGCATTGAAGGAAAGGTATATCGGGGAAAAAATGTGATTGTTCCTTTTCATCATTAGACGACATCTGCATTAAAAAAAAATTATATATATATATATATATATATATATAAAGGAAATGTCACATTAAAATGTGATGTTATGAGTAGGGGGGGGGGATGTGATGCAGTATGCAGGAAAGGTTTTGACTGACAGCTGTCTGTAATATGGAACAGTTTAGCTCGGTACATATCAAACAGGCAGGGCCATGTTATTCATTAGGCTAAGTATGCTGAAGCCTAGGTGCCAGAGATCTTGGGGGCCCGTACAAAAGTTAACAAATGCATTGATTTTTTCAATAAAACATGTTTATTGTGTTGACTTTAATAATAATACAAATAATACTAATAAACATTTTAAAAAATAATTACTAATAAAAGAGGTAAGCATTGCTAACAAACATACATACCAGTCAATTAATACTAGTATATTCCATCAGCATGCTAAGGGCTTTGAAAAAAAGAAATTAAAATTGCACACAACCACCAAAACGCCTAGAGGCCCTTCTTGGCTTAATCCGGCCCTGCAAACAGGCGGCTTAATTGCAATTTATTTTGTCACTCAATTTAGTTAGTTTATTCTGTTGCTCAGTTTATCCAAAGATTGGCACCTTCCTTTCTCATTTATCATGCAGCAGTCTTTTTTCTCCCCTTGGTAGGTAGCAACCACACTTGCTAAGTAATATGTGAAATGTAGCGTAACCAACAGTTAATATTTCTCTGAAAAGTAGCTACTAAAAAAAAAAAAAAAACAAACAAACAAACAAAAAAGTCTTGATACATTTTATGGCTAAAGTGCTAGTTTGATTAAAAATAAAAAATTGTTTTTGTGTAGTCCTATTTCTGATATTACAAAGTAGTAGTCACTGTTAAAAGGTTTTCCATAAAATGGTGACTTATTAAAATACACACTAAAGTTGTTATTTGGAAATTAGCTCCATTTCTGAACACTCCTTGTGTGTCTGCATTTTAAAGCTGACATCCTCTGACCAACACCAAACGTGACAATTCTTCCAGTTCTACCATAATAATGTCATAAACTCAGGAAATGAAGACATTTTTTAAGTTGTTAATAGTTATTTTTAACAAATGTCACAAATGCAAACTGTGGTTTGCACTAGTATTGTATATTACTTGTACTTTGAAACTTACACTAGAAAGCCTTACCTTCCAGTATGCACACACTGCAGCCCAGTGTTTGCCAGCAAGCATTTATTAACTAGTTCTTTTCATACTCATTGACGATGTACCTATTTCATCACTCGCCACTTACTGATGCATTGATCAGAGCTCTAAAACATTGATTGCTCAGTCTTCCTGATATGTGCATCATTATTTCTTGGCCCTATAACTTGAGCTCTGCATAAAGATTATTATGTGGAATTCAGGAATGTAATATTATTCCCTGTACAGCTGTAACATGCCGCATAAGAGAAAATACAAGAAACTGGAATTTAACTGTGCCGTGTGAACAATCTAATCTTGTGCCATTCTGCAGACTAATACACCACATTAACAAAAAAAAATTATCAGTCGTTATTAACCAAATGTATATATCTTCATGACAAGTTATCAGCAGTGAAGTTTTGCTGTGTGTCCTTAACAAAGTACTGAAAATGAAGCAACTGAACAAAATTATCCCCTTAGTAACCACATAGGTGTACAGATCAGTATTGCACTGTAGCACTCTTGGCATGTTGGGGAAAATACTATCTTCATTCTTTGTGCACTGTATATTTTCAACTTTTTTAATGCAGGAAAGTCACAAATGTGTCCAATGTTATTGACTAGTGAAATTATGTTCATAGTTTTATGCAAAAAATCCTTGAAACAAAGAGTCCGATATCTCTGCAGCGCCGTCAACATTCAAGTTTTGTGTGTTGAAAAGTAAGATTCTCATTCCTTTGATCACATATGGCTATCAGCTTTGAAGTCAGAATTATTGGTATCAGCACCAGAATTTGAAACAATCCCTAGATCTTGTTTACAAGCTAAGCCTTATGATAGCTTGCTTAAAAAACTGGACAGGGCGATTGAAAAGCCACTTGCTATTTTAAAATATGTATATCCTCACTTATGTCTGTTCATGTACATGAAACAAATGTCAAATTAAGGTGCAATAACTGCCATTTGACAAAAAAAAGTTGTTTTTGTTACTCCTAGAAACAAAATCTACAATGGCCAATAAACTGCTGTAGCTAGACAGCAACAATTGCTACCCACTGGAAAACCACGTGTTTAACAGGCTGGATCTCATGCTGAGTTGGAAGTTAATATCACAGCATTTCATGTCATAAAATTGCAGTTTTCATTATTTTGACATTTATTTAGTTTAAATTAATTCGATAGAAAGTGACTATCCACACACACACACACACAGGGTCATTATAAAGTCCATGTGCAGTTTCAAATACTCAAAACTTCTGTTCTATAGGTGATAAAATTTATTACAGTTTAGCATACATTACCCTTGGGGTCTTAACATTTCCAACATCATTACATATACTCCTTCTTCTTCGTCGTTCGTCCTGAAAAGGGCGAACATATGCGTTGTGTCCGTTTACAGCGAAGCTGCGATAATTGCGCCTTTCGGCCGACACATCTGACTTCCGCACAGCATTTTTTGGGACCGGGTTTGTCTTTCCTCGATCCCTATTCTCTCAGCCAGACTGCAGTGATGCAGCCTGTTTCCAGGACCACCACATGGAGGTGGAGTAGGGTCTTGGTCAGCCTCTGGTTCCCTGACTGCATTCATCTCTCTTGCTGCATCTTCGGTCCCATTACATATACAAAGTGAGACACAATTTTGACGTTCTATAAACACATTGTGCAGTTGGTTTTCAGTAATGCCTTTAATCACACTAGTTATCCTAGTATGAAGTTGGTTAAAATAAATGGATCTCTCATTATATAAAATAATATTTGACTGGCCTTTTTTTTTAACAGATTGATTTTATCACCTATAGAACAGAAATTTAGATCCCGCACACAGACGTTATAATGACCATATATATATATATATATATATATATATATATATATATATATATATATATATATATATATATATATATATATAACTAGAATTCTTTTCTCCTTGAGCAAAGATATTCAGCACCCCAAGCTAGCAAAAAAAAAATGCTTTGTGAATTAACACAACTTCCCTAGCTAGCTGTCAAAAGATTACCATTGGCAAAATAACATATCCCTGTGTAGAGCGAAAATGGTATTGATGAGATAACACAACTTTCCCAGTGAAGGGATTATTTGTCTGACTTACTGTAGACTGTGTGCCACATAAAATGTATTTATTTGTTGCCTTTGAAGGAAATCGTACACATAGTAAAGCTGAAGTTTTGCCGCATCTGCTAACATTCTATATTGTGCCTTCATAGTCTTTTAACTTGTGAAGGAACCTTAAAAAAGAAATGTAAGAATAATTAAGATACTTCCATTTTGGTTTACATTTTGTAATGTTCATAATTCAAAAGTCATTTATTTCATATTGTCTGTGATTGAAACAATAAGTGCATAAGAAAATCCTAGCTGTGTAATCTTTTAAATGGCTGTTGCTCACTATACAATGTAAATAATGAGTGATGCCTATAGCATCATTTATTCTGTATGTAAAACCAAATGAAACTGGCAAAAATGAATATCAGGGTTTAATTGCTGTCTTGCTTGCATAATGAGAAGGTTGTATTTATTTGTGTACTATATTCATGCACCAGGTCCTGAAATTAATATTGCATTCTTCTGATGCTCACTGATGGTGCAAAGGTAACACTGTACAGTTTTTTTTTTCTTCCTCGTTAAATGTTTGAGCCAAAGGGCTACAGCCCAAGTGCCATTGGATCACTTAAGTGTAAATCTTTCTTGCTCTCTTCTCTCTTACCAAAAGTTAAATGTAAACAGACTATGCTTTAAAAAAAAAAAAGCAAACAAGCACACATAACCCTTACATTTCAGAGCTGGGTTGGGAGGAGACCACTTACCTACATCTACCAATGTAATGATACCTTTGGACCAGGGCAGCTCCTGTCGAATTGTTATGTTGGTTGAATTTTTTGCTCTCAAAATATTGGACATGACATGATGTATATTGTGCTCGTAGCTTGCTTTGAATATAAATTCCAAAATAAAGTCTATTCATTTTGAGTTCAAGTCTTCTGTCAAGTTATTTGGTGGCTGTTTTAAGCAGTAAGTGCTGAATAATGTAAGATGACACGTCCTTCAATTATACTCAGACAGTGAGGAGAATGTTTATATATTCAGGTACAGCACTTAGGACTGAAGTCTTAAATTTTGCATTTTAAAAACTCCAAATGTGTAGCATTTCTGGGTTTTTAATCAATAATGAAAACTGGATGTAGAGGTATAATTTATTCCCAGCATTATTGGTCCATATACAAATATAACTCAACATATTTGTATAAATCTGCTGATTATTTTATATGTGTTGCTCAGAAACAAGAATTAGAATAATTTTAGGCAGTCTCCATTTTCTAATTACTATCAACTTTGCCCAATAATTACTATAGTGCGTTTCAAAAAGGTCGGTCGACGATTGACTTCAAATATCTCCATATTCCTTGCACTGATAAACATGATTTTTTGCATGTAGTCTTATATTTTCAATGTCCCAAAGGTTTTATAAAATTAAATGTTGTAGGTAGTGTGCTTTTCTTGCAACGGCTAATTCCTTTGATCTTTTTTAACGAAGTAATTATTTTGTTGTGGAAGAAAATAATTTACCGTAAATGAAGGAAGTTGCGTATTTTCGGCATAGGCGTCTATACAATTCGAATGTTAGAGGGGTTTGTTAACTGATTACTACGTGAGGTCCTTTTTTATTTCTTCGAAATATTTGAGAGAAAAATAACGCCTATTCGTTGTAAATGTTACTTTTTATACTAAAAAGTGAATGGATGCATGAAGAGGTGTGTATGTTAAAATAGTAGTGAAATCGCGGAGATAAAAAGGAAATGAATTGGTTTACATATACACATAGTTGGAGGAGAAAACATATATAACATATAAGGTATTTACACACTTATTCCGAGTCAGACGAGTCTAACATATTGCTGACTATTCTCGGCTGAACGAACGACAGTCCATCTTTTTTCCAATAGTCATTTTCCTCTTTTAAGACATGGTCTTCACATTTACACCAATAATCTTTGTCTATCTGCGAGAGGGCGGCATATGTTAGTTCTTTCATATTGCATAGTTTGAAAGTTTTATTTTCAGCTGCCACCTGTCCTTTAACTTTTGCCCAAACGAGTTCAATTGGGTTTAAATGTGAATGATAAGGTGGCAGTCTCAAACACATATGACCATGCTGTTGAATCAACTTGTCTATATGGAATATCTTGGTCTTTTGTGATTTCTTAACAAGGGACAGTAATTCAGGTTTCAGAAACCTCTCGTTAAATGGAACATCTTTTCTGAGCCAAAGCTTTATAGCATCTTTTGTACTCGAAGATGTCGGGATTTTGTCTTCTTCTGCCACAGCGTTGTGGTATGATGCGTTGTCCATTATCAGACAGGATGGTCTGTCTAGGGACAGAAGAAGAGTATTTTCAATCCACTCTTTAAATATGTTACCGTTCATCTCGGTATGATAGTCCCGGTTGTCCGTATAATTGGAAGTGAAAATAAGTTCAGCATTTTTCACTAGCCCATTATGTCTGCTGCCTGTATGTGCCATTATCAGATGTTGTCCTTTTCCACTGGGTACACATCTTTTAATCGTTCCATCTGATAACTGCCATTCCTTTTCACTTGTGTGGTGAGCATTGATCCAAGTTTCATCCAAATACACATCATAATCTTTATTACGCATTTCTCGTACTTCACGTAAATATTTACTTTTCATAGATACTAAGTGCGGCTTCTCGCAGATGACGTTTCTTCCACTAGCGTACTTCCTAAACGTAAAGCCAATGCTTCTAACAGTTCTCCATAATGTTGATTTCGACACATCAATGTCATTGTGTGTTCTCAGCCGAATTTTCAGTTTTCTTAGTGTCACAGTTTCTTTGGAATTAAACATTCTACAAATCTCTCTTCTAATCACATCCCTGTCAAAACTATCTACTACTTCCTTTCTTCCTTGCGTCCTGGTATTGATTGAACTGAGAATTCCATTAGCTTTGAGTAATTGATAAAATGAGCGTTTACTTAAACCCAAAGCGTGAATCGTTCTCTTTTCAGGATTTGAGAGACTCCGATACAGTTTACCACGCTTAGCTTCTCTGCAGAAATATTTATACATCTTTACTGCCATTGTATGCAGTGTAAGGAACGTGACTTTCATACCCATTTTATTACAGACCTAGAATACCGCAAGATACGCCTATGCACTGTAATACACAATCAGTAGAACGGTAACTGAACACACCGGAAGGATCAATGTTAGGTGCAAAAGAGTGCGGTAGTGAGCTGATACACCGGGAAAATCATTTGAAATGCGTTCAAGATGTTAAATCGAAATAGTCCACAAATATGAAGGGGTAAGCCCTCTCAATACATGGTTGGACTAGGAGGTGGTCGATTTTGTATACTTTAAATAAAGAAAATTTAAAACCATAAGTTTGTTAACGAGGAAAAAAATGTCACCTTTGGGACATAGCGATCATTAGGTCATATGCAAAGTTGCAACAATTACGATCAAGTGGTTGCAGAGATATTGAAGATTAAACAGCGACAAACATTGTGAAACGCACTATAGATGGCTTCAAGCCAACATTGTGCAACAATTTCATGGCCATTCACTTGTAGAAAAAAAATTACAAAATAGGAAAAACCTGCACTAAATATAGCCTTTATAGTTCTAAATGCATGCCCTTAAGTGCTAAATTTAAAATACGTGCTGCTAGACAACCAAGAAAGAAATAACTTTTCAAAGTTGTAATATAGCAATAACAGTTCCTTCAGTAGCTATAAGAACTGGTAATCAGGAGTTTCAGCAGATGAAATGGGGTATTGGGCAAAGATATGCTATCATCTGATAGATTTCTCTGTACAGTAAACATGTAATGAGATCCACAGGGGGTATCTTAGGAATATTTGTCAGAGAGGTTACAGAAAATAACAAACATGTAAAAATAAAGACCTTATTCAATACAGTGGAAAGATGAGACTAATGTCATCTTGAAAAAACAGATTTTACCAGAATGCACCACAGTCAATGAGGCAGCTCTCAAACAAGTTGCAGACAGTGAGATACTTGAGCACATCAGATGGAAGATGCATCTCAGAAGTAAAAGGTATAATAACCTAAATTCTAAACATCACTCTACAGGATAAAAGGCATTCCATACAACAAACCTCTGTTGTCTGTTACGTAAAAGCAAGTTATGGACCATAAGTAAACAAGCAAGAAGATTTCTGGAAGCTGCAGAATTGTGGTTTTACATTAGGTAGGGTTAACAGACTTCCAGATTTGTCTGGCTCTTTTGTGCCCGGACTGAGCAGATTTTTTAGAACTGGCGACAAATCAGGCTATAATGCAATAGACAAAACTACGTGAAAGACGCCATTTGGAAAATTCTCCATTTGAATTTTAGTTGACGACAGAATTAAAGTCATTATTCCCACAGAATCGAGCATATTATCAACAATCCCAAAAGATTTAATGTTATTGGATTGTTTATAATAGATTATCATATTTTAACTCAGGTTTTGTAATAATCTTGTATGGTTCTTGCCACCTGTAACAGCACCCAAAAAAAATCACTTTGAATAATAACAGGGTCATGGCCAGCTGTAAGCCGATTTAACCTATTTGACCAATTAGGCCCAGCGCTTACAGGGGGCTCTGCACTCGGGTTCCTACCTCCAGTTTTGACAGAAAACTTGAATGAACGAAGATTATTTTAAATTAGGTATCACAAATACATTCAATAACATTGTCTTTAAAATAAAAACAATATCTAATTTATTTGCCATATGTTGACATAAAACACATTACAACAAAACTAATTTTAAGTCCAGGGAGCCGCACCAGAATGGCCCAAATCGGGCCCATAAATTACTACGGCCGACCCTTAATATGGTACTAGGTTTAGTTTGTCTTCTACTGAAAATTATAAATAATTTTAATAATTAATTAAACATTAATGACATTCTATATTTATTACACAAACCTACGATAAGTGCTGAAATGAAAATGTGTGTGCAGATGAATTCTTCCTCGTTCACCCTGAAAAGGACGGTGGTTGCGTTGTGCCTAAGCTGTGATATCTGCACCTTTCGGTCGACACATCCGACTTCAGCACGGCATTTTTTAGGGACCGGGTTTGCCTTCCCATTGCGATCCGCACTCGCTCAGCCAGACTGCACTGCTGCAGACTGTTTCCAGGATCACCACGTGGAGGTGGAGTGCGGTCTTGACCAGCTCTGGTTCGCTGGTCCTGATGCAAGCAGTACAGCTATGGGTCACTGACTGCATTCACTATTGCTGCATCTTGGGGTCCCATGCAGATGAATTGAAAAAAAAAGAAATGTTCCTGTTTTGCAAGTGGTCGGCAAGATTGAGAAAAAGAATGGCATAGGGGCATAGATGCAGGAGAATAAAGTTGTTGCAGAAGGCCCATTTGCTTTTCATACTGTGAAACATCACAGTAGTTCTTTCAAATCAGTGGACTACTTCAAAATGCTTTCTGTGATTCAGAAATTGGCAAAAAATTTGCATGTGCAAGCATCAAACACTCGACTGATACATTTTTTGAAAGACTGGATGAAAACAGCGTTGTTCATTATGGAGTTCCTACTGATGTGATCAAACACGGCTTGGGCAAAATATTTTAAATAGTCATTCAGCATTTTCACTTGAAAGTTGGTGGTTTACCATAAAAAATTAAGGTGCAGAATACACTAAATAAGGTAGCAGAAACAATTTCAAAATATCTAACTGAAATACTTGCATAAAATATGACTTCCTCTGAGAAATGTGGTGCATTTACATGGGATAATTATAACAAAATGTTATGAGGAACTGGGCATAATGCAAAGGGTAACGATGTGTTTCTATGTGTATTTAAAAATTAATCTAGTGTCATCGTTGGGTTTGCCCAGGCATTGTTTATGCTTCTGGCAGGGTTAATATGAATGCTTAAAGTAAGGTGCCGTAGGGTTTGCCCAGGCATTGTAAATATTTGCCAAGGTTGCGTGAGCGTTGAAAACGGCTCACGAGAAAAAAGATAGAGGGAAGATTAAAAATAACAGACGATGGTTCACTGAATTCGCTTGTGTCGGTAAAGCGTGAGTATTTTTCTAGTGAGTAGTAAATAAAGCTGACCAATGGTTTCGGCTGGTAAACAGGTGAAAGAACGAATCAGAAGTAGGGTGGAGGAAAAAACATATCAGCTGACGATGGCCAGAGGTCAGAACAGCTCACGGCTTGCTAGAGGGCAGTCGTGTTTCCAAAGATGAAGGAACAAGAGATGCTGTTGTGCAGTTGCCACCAGTTTTAATAAGTTCTGTGGTATTACAGATAGTTTTAAAAGTTATACAGAAGATGCACAAGCTGTATAGAAAAACTTAGAAGTTTAAAAGAAGTCAGTGGTTAAAGAGAAGTGACATTAGTACTAGGAAGTTCAGAGGATGTGATAGTGACTAGTCAGTAACAATATGATATAACTAAGAAGTGTCACATAGATAGAGTGGAAGATGATTAAGAGAGCTTTAATAGTGACAGTAGTGAGTGAATTTTCAGGAGAGATTCAGGGAATCGCCTGTAAGTATTGGTTTTTGAATTATTATGTACATTGATGAAAGTTTTACAGGAGAAATAAAACTGAACTCCCAGGCCGACAAGCCATATGAGCAATGAGAATTTTAATGACCAAGCAAACCAGAGAAGGAATTGAATTAAATATTGAAGGTCAAGCTTGGTACCGTCATCTATTAAATGGATGATATGAATGAATCCCAAGAAGGGAGCTACATATTTTTCATCAGAGAGAGAGAGTTCACAGTGAGTGAAACAATGAGTTGTACACGGAATTAGTTACGACAAGTAAGTGACAGCGATGGTCGACTTCTTTAAGAACTACTTGAATGCTCTCACATGTAAGTAAGGAATATGTAAGGTTTACTTCATGCATAGAACTATAGGATGTTTTTTTCCCAGAAGCGGATACAGGCAGGTCTGACCAAGTTTTGTACAGGAAGAATATAAGTACAAAATAATGAATTGCATAATGCTGATCAGTTGTTTTGAGGTATACTGAAACAGAATTTAAAGAGGTTAAATAAGTACATGGAGTTGATAGAGGAACAAAAGGGAGATTAAGTGTCTACATATATATGAGATAAAGAAAGTATACATGAAGCAACTATGCTACAACTGTAGGTATGCTCTATGAAGAAGTATCTACATCATTGAAATATATAACATGTAAATAAATATGTTTTTGCAAGAGGAAAAACAAATACTTCAGTCGATCCTTGTGAGAGGTTGGTGTATGCCAGACTATTAGCCTTTATATAAATCCACTATACGATCAGTCACTGTTTATAACAACGGAGAAGGGAACGAACGAGTCAAGGGTTGAATGAAGGAAGGAAAGTAGTTCATCCAAGAATTAACAACTCTGGCGGAGAGGGCCAGTACTCTTATACTATTACCTTAACTTGGAAGATACACAAACAAGAAAAGAGACTGGTGTGAGTTACTTAACTAGGCCTGCCACCTAGTTAAAAGAAAGTACTTTGTTGAAAGTTTGTAACACCAGCCCACACTGTGACACATTACCTAATTGGTGCCTTTGGACCAGTTCTCAGCTCACACCCTCTGTGACACTAGCTTTGTTAAAGAAGATTTTTGTCAGTTGAAATTTATCAATAAACACAAAATCAAGGTTGCTTGATGAACTTATTGTTTGAGATGTTAAAAAATAAGTTTCACTGTCATTTATGAAGTGAACCTGTCTGAGGCTAATTACACCCTCATTGACTTTTGAAATCATCCATACACTTCCAGAGATTGCCCCTGTGGATAAACATGTAGAGAACCCAGCATTGCACACTAAGCTTGGAGGTCAATGTCAAACAATTATAAAAATATATTTTTAATACAGTTGACATTCAAAAATGCGGCCATCGATAATCCGGTTCCTTCAGATTTCCGGCATGGATTTCGGAGCGCATTTTTAAATTTACCGCGTTGGCGCGCCACTGTTTTCTGGAGCAGTTTATGTTTTGATGCAGCTGTTGGGTCTTGCTTGCACGTATTAACAGGCATTCCTGCTCATTCCTTCTCATTTTATCATTTATTTGCTGCTGTTTAGCCCCATTATGGATTCAGCAAATAAAAGAAGTGGTGTAAAACGTAAACATCGTGCATTGTCGATCGCAGATAAAGTGTACAGGTAGTCATTTTCTGTTAAATATATACAGAATATATAACCATAAAAAATCCTGCATTTTCAAAAATCCGGCACTCCTCAGGTCCGGAGGTTGCCGGATTTTTGAATGTCTACTGTACAAGTAACTGTCAAAAGATTATGGTAAAGAATTATGGTGTGTGATTTCTGTCTTGTTATAAGAATAGCACCATGAATCCTGTATTTAGCTTCTTCCTTTCCATTTCCTTCCACCGAGCCTGCCCATCAATACACAAGGACACTTGGAAACTACAATTAACAAAAACATGATTTTAAAATCTAATGACAGAAAAGTGGAAAAAATAACCTCTGCTGGGAATTGTATGCAGAATGTTTGCTTTGAAGGCAAGCGTTCTAACCACTAAACCACCACCATCGTTTGGTTTCTGTGGTATTTTAAATCTCAACTAATTTAATGACTGCCTCCTCCAGCACTGCATTCATTTCTTGCCGTCATACCAAGCAAATTATTAGAGAAGATATTTAGGTTGTTTGCTAACAGGTGCTGCCACAAACCCTCCTAGGGTGTTACCATAATACATGGTACATGTGACATACTACCATTCTGAAATTGAAAAAGAGACTTTTTACACTAAGGAAATTTCTGACTAGACCTCTCCCACCCACATTTAAAATCACGGTGTCCTGGGGATCAAAAATACTTTTCCCGCATTCCCAATAAAAACTCTCTCGAGCCAGCTACTAAAATATATTTGCATGAGATAGGAACACGATCTTCTCTTTGCAAGATTCACCCCCCCCCCCCCCCCCCCCCCCCCCCCCCCCCCCCCCCCCCCCCCCCCCCATATTTTAAAAATAAAAACACATACACCCACAGAGAGAGAAATATTCTTCTTCTTCTTCTTCCTCGTTCACCTTCAGACTTCCACATTTATGACTCTAATAAAGGCAGTAGTCAACCCAAGGCTCCCAACATCTCCAAACAGTAGAGAGAAATATATGGTAGATCTTTTGAGGGCTCAGTGTTACTAAAGCAGATCTCAAAAGTTCATAGGTTGCCGACCCCTGGCTTATGCTGTGTAGCATAATATGTAGACTTTATATTATTTACATTTCAATGTTCTGCTTAATGCATGACGTATACTGGTCATGAAAGCACACAGATTTGGAAGTGTGTCATTGTTTTCTAAAATGGCTACTCAATGTTACTAACATAAATATTAATTGTTCATGGTTTTATTAAGATACTGCACAAACATGTTAGTCAGTTTACTGGTGTCGTCAACAGGATGCATCTTTGTGTATGTAATAAACTGACGTCTGTGGCGCTGAAGCTCAGCTAAATTAACTGATCTGATGAAAATGATTTCTTCTTTAGCATGAGGAATTTTTATTCTGTCACCTGGAACAGCAGTCTTCTGGGATGCTATCAGTGAAGTTACTACATCTTGAGTTGTTTTGTCTAGCTCAAAGAGAAAGTTTGTTGAAGATAAAGGTTGAGACTGTGTTGACTGATTAGGCAGCGGAGCTTTACGTTCAAACAAAGCATTGATTATATCCATCATATTCAATGGTTCGTCCTTGAGCACAGAAAATAAAGGACTATCCCATCTATTATTTGGAGATGGACACTCAAACCGCATGATCAACTCATCTATCAGTTTGTCCTGATATTGCTCGCTTTCATTTCTGGATAAGTTCCATATTTTAGAAGTTTCTGCATCTGTGACACAATAAATAACACAGTGAGGAGTCCTGCATGACTTTGTCACACAATACAACTCATATCGAAACCCTTTGATGTAGTTTAGTGAGTCTAGAATTATAACGTCATCTTTGCCAAGAAGTCTCTGAACCATAGATTTTAGGTTCCCTCGAGCTTCACGTTCTTTATGAGAATCAGAGTAGATCTCATTTCTGTTGGTGCCTGCAGGATGGTCAGAAACAAGATGAACTTTCTTCGATGGAAAGTTCTGTGTGAAGTATTCATACAGCTGCTGACTTCGAGTTGTTTTTCCACATGCTGGGAAACCACACATGACAACAAGAGGCATGGCACTGCTGGTTCTCTGAGAATACAAAGCAAAGTTATAATAATAATAAGCAAAGTTACATAATGACAAAATGAGCAGCATAAGCCAAAATACAAACCCAGTTCATACAATCAAATTTTTACACTAAGGAATATATATATATATATATATATATATATATATATATCATACATTGCCTGCAAAATCAAAGTTTCTGCACCATTGATTCTGAAATGCCACAGTTGGTTCACCGCTGGCAATAAATAGGAGAATAATGTTTGGGGAACAAATAAGCAGTTTGTGATCCACTGAAGATATGGCAAAGAGTGGGCTCTGATCCCTCTGAAATTTGTATGGTCATATCACTCAGATGAAGAATCTGTTGCCAAATTTAATGGAAGATTTCAATAAAAATGAGTCAGATGTGAAGCACCAATAATTGTTGCTTTCAAAGTTGGAACTGTTTTCTTCAGCCCTGGACCATGTGAAAGGAAATTTTTCTTCCTTTGTACAATTTTATGCAGTGGTGCAACCAGATGAGAACAATTTTGAATGTACTTGTGATAAAAGTTAACCTTGCCTAGTAATGGCTGTTGCTGAGACACGTTTTCTGGGTAGCTGTTTTACTGCAGCAATACCTGAATAGAAGGTTGTAGACCATTTGCAGAAATGATATTGCCAAAGCATTCAATTCTAATTCAAAGAAGTCACATTTGGACTGGTGATAAATTTCAGGCTGCAAGTACTGTAATAAGGGTGGTGAAATACAAAGTGAGTAACAAAGTCCTGTATACAGTTCTACCCTAATTACAGCTATATACATAATTAAATTAATTTCACATGAATGGAAGTCTCAACTTGCAAAGCTGTTGTTGTAATCTAGTGAAATGAGAATACATAAGCGAGGTTAGCAATCCATTTAGAGACCAAAATATTCTGTTTTACTGCCGTTATGAATGAGAACTTTGTTATCAATTCTTGTCAACACATAGTGATGTTTAGTCTTCTGATTCAAGAGAGCAGAGACTGTAGGCAATACAGAGACATAATCACCAACCGTAATTCAGCATGGCACTCTTTAAGTGAATGAGTTTAGATTTGTACCTGCTTGAATAAAGTACCCTAGTTATATTTATACCAGGGCATAATCTGAACTAAGAGGATATATTTTGGCCCAGCCTGGTTTACACTTGTGAGATACCTTTATTTATTATACCCCCATAGTTAATCTGGGCTAGGCCAAGTTATACCAGGGTACTGTCTGGTGGACTGTTAAGCAGCAGAGTGGTTGGAGCATTAGCGTTTCGAGGCAAAGTTACCAGGTTAGAAACCAGGGATAGCCATGCTCCAGTTTACCCACCTGTAAATAAGAACCTGACTCTGCTCTTGACTTAGGGAAGGCAAAGGCAATGATAAAGGAAACCTCAAAATGCTGAGACCTGGTATAGTAAAGTCTATAACATTTCACTCCCTACGGTAGTATATGCTATGGGCCTACCTTTACCTTTTTTACTGTCTGGTGGGGAGTTAATCTGTCCTGTTAGACCAGACCAGCACTAATGCCTAACATGTTACAATAGAACACATGAACAACCCTATTGTCTACCTGGTTATTTCTTAGATGTGTTTGTTATTACATCTAGCTATCTAATATGAGTGTCTATGTAGCAGAGTAGTTAGAGTGCTAGCCTCTTGTGGCAAAGTTACCCGGTTTCAGGGTCAAAACCTGGTAGCTACAAGCTGCATTTTAAAAATTTTATTTAAATTAATGAAGAAAAATATCCTGTTCAACCTCTGATGGGTTATAATTATTAATTAGGATATATATTGTTTTCAATTCCAAATAATATGAACAACTGCGGATATGAGAAAGTGGCATCACATTTGTCAAATCAATGTAAATAGGGACAATCACAATTATGCTTCTGCCATCAATGGTACCTATACCTTGTAGCGGTATGGCAGCTTGTGTACCCTGACAATCCCCAGAGCTATGCCAGTGGGAGATTTACTCCTGGTAGGTTCAACCAAGCTGGACTGGTCTGCGTGGGTAGGGGTCAGACAAAAGCTGGTACTCTGGTCCTCCAGGTTGGGGGTTTTAGCACAGGGCCGACATCCCTGTCTATGTAAAAAATCGCACATGTTACGAAACAACAACAAATGGAAAAACTTTGCTGCGGGACGGACATTCGGAGTCTCAGGCTCGTATGACTGACAGTGGTGAAAGCCGAAAGGAAGCCACTGGCATGAAAACGGATGCCCCAACTGCAAAACATGAAACCAGAATTGGTTTTTGGAACGTCAGAACTATGAATGAGGCAGGAAAGCTGAGACAAATCACAGCAGAAATGAGGAACTACAAAATACATATCCTGTGAATAAGCGAGAGCAGATGGACAGGTAAAAGGAGAATAAAAACAGCTACAGGGGAAACAGTACTCTATTCTGGCAGAGAGGATGGTCAGCACAACGAAGGTGTAGCCATTATCCTGAAGAAAGGAATGGAAAGGTCTTTACTGGAATGGAAACCCATCAACAACAGACTGATAAGAGCAATACTGAGAGGGAGGTTCACCAACACCACAATAATACAATGCTATGCACCAACAAACGACAGCGATGAAGAGATCAAGGACAAGTTCTATCAACAGGTACAAAAAGAAATGGAAACTACACCCAGGTATGATCTCATTATAGTAATGGGAGACCTAAATGTGAAAGTGGGAGCACACAATAATTATAACGAAAGAGTAATGGGGGAAATGCGGCAGTGGAACAGCAAATGAGAATGGGGACAAATTAATAAGCTTCTGCAGTATTAACAACCTGGTCATTGGAGGAACACTTTTTCCACACAAGGAAGTGCACAAGTTAACATGGGAATCACCAAACGGACGAGACAGAAACCAGATAGATCACATAATGATCAATGGCAGATGGAGACATGCACTACAAGACGTGAAAGTGAGAAGAGGCGCAGATGTGGGAAGTGATCATCACCTAGTAGTAGCAAGACTGAAAGTGAAACTCAGAGCTGCTGGACCAGTTGCAGCCAAACAGAAAAGATACAGCATCACGAAACTGAAGGATCCCCTCACCAGAAAAGCTTTCGTGGTCGACGTAAAGAGAAGATATGAGATTATCAAAAGCCAGGAAGGAACAGAGACCGATGATGTTGACCAGAGATTCAACACCATCTCAACAATATACAAGGAAAGCAGCAAGTCATGCTTGGGATTCCAGGAAAGAAAGAGCCAAGACTGGATAACACCAGATACGCTAAACACCATAGCGAAGAGAAAGGAAATGAAAAGAAAGAAAACAGAAGCTAAGTCTCCCAGGTTAAAGGCAATATATAGTAAACAGTACAGTCAGCTGGACAAGGAAGTTAAACGTCAAACCCGTGCTAACAAAAGGACATTTCTAGATGACCTTGCAAGACAGGCAGAAGAGGCAGCACTGAGAAATGAACAAAGCACAGTATACAAAATAACTAAAATCATCAGTGGAAAACTATTACATTAGTAAGAGATAAGCACGGAAATCTCATCACGACAGTAGAGGGACAGGAAACAAGATGGGCAGAGCATTTCAGAGAAACTCTGAATAAGGAATCACCAGAGACACAATTGAATGTTTCTGAGGCTGAAAATGATCTAGATGTCAATACAGACATCCCACGAAAAGAAGAAATCATCACAGCAATCAAAGGGTTAAAGAATGGAAAAGCTCCTGGTCATGATAACTTACATGCAGAGCTATTTAAGACAGACCCAGAGCTAGCAGCAGAACTATTAGAACCACTATTTGCACAAGTCTGGAAAACAGGGACAACACCAACAGAGTGGAGAAAAGGAATAATTGTCAAATTGCCCAAGAAGGGAGATCTTGCAGACTGCAATAATTGGAGAGGAATAACTCTTCTCTCAGTTCCCAGCAAAATACTAGGCAGGATAATTATACAGAGAATCTCAAAAGCAGTAGACCACAAACTGAGGAAAGAACAAGCAGGATTTAGAAAGAATAGAAGATGTGTAGATCATATATTTACCCTCAGGAACATTATAGAGCAGTGCTCAGAATGGCAAAGACAGCTGTACATTAATTTCGTTGATTTTGAAAAGGCTTTTGACAGTATACATAGGGACAGTTTATGGAAAATACTGAGGGCCTATGGAATCCAAGCTGCAGAGTGTCAATCATAAAAAGCCTTTATGCCAACTTTACGTGTAGCATTGGGCAGAGCAACCTAACCTTTGAAGTGAAGACAGGAGTACGACAGGGATGCCCCTTATCAACCACTCTATTTTTAAGTCATAGACTGGGTGATGCGCCAGACAACAGAGGGCAATCCAAGAGGAATAAGATGGACTACATTTTCTACATTGGAAGATCTGGAATATGCAGATGACATTGCACTGCTAGCACATTCACATCAACACATCCAGGAAAAAATGGATAGACTTAATAAGTATAGCCAGCAGGTGGGCTTGAACATCAACCTAAAGAAGACAGAGGTCATGACACTCAATGTGAGCAACCCTGAGCCCATATCAGTAAGGAATCAGCAACTGGAACAGACAAATGCCTTCACATACCTAGGATGCATAGCAACACCAGACGGCGGAGCAAGCAAAGACATCAACAACAGAATGAACAAAGCAAGAACAGCCTTTTTTAGTCTAAACAACATCTGGAAGTCCTCTCAGTACAGCACAAAATTAGGATTATATCAGAGCTGTGTGCTTTCTGTGCTTCTCTATGGCGTGGAGAGCTGGAGAGTTACAGAGAAGGAAATGTCGAAATTGTCCTCTTTTCACACAACATGCCTAAGAAAAATTCTCCGAATCTTTTGGCCAAATACCATCACCAACCAAGATCTGCTCACTCGGAGCAAGCAAGAGGACATGCACATCATCATAGCTGGCAGACGCTGGAGCTGGGTTGGCCATGTCTTCAGAAGAGACCCCGATGCCATCACAAGAACAGCTATGCTATGGACTCCTGAAGGAAAACGAAAGAGAGGCCGACCAAAAACAACTTGGCGGAGGACTATGGAGGCTGAGATGCAAAGAATGAACAAGAGTTTGGGGCACTGTACGAAGGATGGCCACCGACCGAGCAAAGTGGAATCAATTTGTTGTTGCCCTACAAGACGCCACCAGGCGTAATGGCCACTGACTGCTTTGACGGTCGGCGGCTAAGGATCAAACAAAAAAAAAAACAATTATGCTTATACGTTAAATAAATAACAAAAAAAACGAACAAAATTAAGAAGAAACTCTGAACAAGAATAATATTAAAGTGGAGGGGTGTAAAGGCCTGGTGGTTCCAGTTATATAACTGACTTTAACAGATATTTAATTGACTTTCATCTGTTAAAAGTCATATGCAATCTTAAGAACAGCATCAAACCTTCACATTCACAGCCACTATATATTAACATTTGTTCGTGTTAAATATTGTTTGACTATAGGCCTATTATGCAGTTCCCTAGGTCTGTCTATTCTTAACACCTCTTCTATATTTATAGGTAAGTTTGATGCTTGCAAATAATCTAATATTGGTATTCTCATTTGTTCATACCTCTTACATTTTAACAAGAAATCTTCTATATTATTGTCTTACAGTCTACCCAGCTACAAAAGGGATAGGCCTACTTGACTGCTCTTGATTTTTGTTTAGCCTACCGTTATTTTATAAAACTGATTTCATATCATTTTATTTTTTAATTTATATATTACTGCTCTTGAGTTAGGGAAGGTAAAAGCAACATAGAAGGGAACTAGCCACCCCATCTCATAAAGCTGGACCTAGTAAATTGGAGTTAGGCCTACCTACGACAGTAGGCCTATCTGCCATGGGACTGACTACATTTGTCTTTTATCTGATGCGAGGGATGCCACGGTGGCAGATTTAAGGTCTGCAGTTTACAAACCACAGAATATGACTGATTAAAAATTTCTGTTGAATAGACTAATTTTATTATTTTTGGGTTTAAAAAAAATAAGCGTCATGCTGGTGGAGGGAGCTTAAGAAGAATAAGATGCAGTGTAGGCCTACTTCTGAAACACGCTAAAGCTTTCTTGTGAACGTCGGTCATCCGACTTTCCCCACTGATATTTACAGGAACGATGATCCTTTTGTCAATGAAGGTAGGTAACATTAAACAGAAAAAAAAGAAGAAATATAAAACTTACTTTGCCTAATTCTAGTGTCTTCAAAATTATATTAAATATTCACTTTTACACTCGTGCCTATTTTGGGAAGTTTCCTCCACAATTTTATACTTGGAGTTTAAAGTGTAGGCCTACTATAAAACCTCCCATTATTTATCAGTAACAAATTGATTATATTTTACACAAAAATTAGAATAAATTTCAGTACTGTCTTTTTTCTGTAAAAATATCTTTATATTGATTTCAATGTATATTTTTGTAAACCATAGTTATAGGAATACGCGAAACAATTCGATGCTCTCTTTTTACAAGCTTCTTGCACATGCGCACAATCGCATTCTTCGGTTAGTTTTGACAACCGATAGAATGGCATATCTTCAAATCAAAGAAGGCGAATATACCTCCACGGTTTATGGCTTTGTAAGTCCTCCTGACACAGTGTTTAAAAATTATTCTTGTGCAAGTGTACTAACATGTATTTATGTGATACTGTACAAAAACACCCCTCTTTGCAATAGAAAAAAAAAAAAAAAAAAAAAACAAATTCCCCGAAGGGATAGGCCTACATAGTGGTGATGGCCACAACAGGTTGCCTACAGTAGGCTGTGTTTTTCGACACCACCCAGATAAGTCACTCACGTCGGTAGGGTTAGGATTAAGGTTAGAGTTTATGATTCCTAACCCTTACCTCTCATTTCTTCATCTCTCGATTCTATTTTCACGTTGTATCGTACACAGGACCCACTCTCACTGGCCCCACATTTAATCACCCCATCATTTTTTTTTTTTGCAGAAAGCCTGTACAAAGCATTAACATGATCTTACAATGGTAGTTTGTGTAACAATTTGTTTTGCATGGTGACATTGCAAGCTCCATGCACAACCTCATTATTCGCCTTGTATGACATGCCTGAGGAGCAGTTGTCATTTCTTTCTTTGTCTTTTCACCGTCTCAGGGAGGAAAAAAACAGACAAAAGGCTACATGCTAGTCGCAACAATCTAGGGTTGTGATCGAAAGTAGAAGTAGTTTTCTATTATTTTTAGCTGGACTTGGTTTAATTCACTTCTTTCACGCTGTGCTCGATATTATGTTCTGTGAATATTAAGTTCGATGAATAACTTTTTTTTCTTATAAATAACTTCTACTTTTTAGGTTAGGCTAATATGTGTGAAGTAAGGTTTCTTCTTTAACACAGTTTAACTCAGACATTACATGTAGCACATGGCATAGACATTTGGCCTTCTTATTGACACATAAATCTTTAAGAAACAGTCAATTGGGGACTACATAACCGGGATATCTTTTAAAAAGAAATATCCTGTACAACCTCATGGGTTATAATTAGGATATATAGTGTATTTAATTCAAGATAATAATTTTGATTTCTAATATCTAAATATGGTATCATTTCACCCCTCCATGTTTTACTTTATTTGGTGATAGTTTGTTTGTTCCGACCTCCACGGGTTCGAGTTATTCACTCTTTTACCCTTGCAACAAAATTTAGGGTATTGGTTTTGGGCTTTCTTGTATCCCCAGAGAACTTCCCCGACTCAGCTGGTGGAGGTCACACCAGACCCACTAATTGGCATGTGTGCAATGCCATGAGAAGGATGGTTCTCTACCCTGCAAAGGGGGTCATTGTGAGGCAGTGGCACAGCCACGCTTCTACCTCGTCAAAA
This sequence comes from Oreohelix idahoensis, assembly GCA_024509875.1. NCBI lineage: Eukaryota > Metazoa > Mollusca > Gastropoda > Stylommatophora > Oreohelicidae > Oreohelix > Oreohelix idahoensis. Next base: position 103,890 of record JAMPIV010004892.1, read on the forward strand.
GACGCCGTCCGAACAGACACACACAGCATCGCCCCATCTGAATTGGGAGGGCTCGTCACCAGTAGCGCCACGCACAGTCTTATGGGGGTTGCAGTGTTTGCCTTAAAAAAAAAAATGCGCCCAACGTTTGGCTACTTTAACTCTTTGACTCCAGACCAACGCTCTGAGCATTGCTTCTTCTTCTTCTTCTTCTTGCGATCGCATCTTTGATGATTACACCGTCAGACGAGTTCTCATGATGAATTCGACTGTTGTTTGAAGTTCCTCTTTAACTCCATATAGCTTTGAGTTTAGTGTTGAGTCATTCGGCCAGTATATCTTTCTTAACTGGTCATACAGAGGACAGTCCTGTAGAACATGCTCAGCAGTTTGTTCGTTTAATCCACATGTGCACAATGGTGAAGCAGACAATCGTAGCTTGTGCATGTGTTTATTCAGTTTGTTATGCCCTGTCCTGAGTCGAAAAATAGTTATCTGTCCCTGCCGGTCGAGAGTGTGATAGTCGTCTTTGGGTTGGTTCTGTTCTCTTCTGATAGTCTGGATAGCTCTCTTTTTCTCAAAGTATGTGACTTCATTATCTTCTTGTTCACATTCTCCTCCCTTTTTTGCAAGTTTATCTGCCTTTTCATTTCCGGGTACACCACAATGAGATGGTACCCACTGAAGTATGGTTCTCTTTTTGGCAGCTACCTTGTTTAGTTCATTTCTCAGATGCGGGAGTTTACCACCCTTGAGAGCTTGCAGGACAGACAGTGCATCTGTGAGGATGACTACCTGGTGGCAGTCAGAGTTGGTGTTATAAATCATATTTGCAGCTTGCTCTAGAGCTTGAACCTCAGCTGTATAGTTGGAACAGAATTTACCAGTGGGAATGTGCCTAGTCTCATAGTGGTTGTCAGGATATGAGATAAAGATACCGGCACCTCCATTCCTAACAGCATTAGTTGCTGATCCATCTGTATAGGCATGTATCCATGATTGATCGGGATAGCTTTCTTGGATCATACTCAATGTAGCAGTTCGTTTTTGCAGATCATTATACTCACATCCACTTGTGAGACCACTGACTGATGTATTAATTTGGAGGGCACTGCTGGCCTGCTCCCATGGTACAGGGTATAGGGTGGGCTTCAGTGGTGTTGTCTTCATGGATAGGTCCTCTTGATGCTGTCTTATAAGTCTTTTCCCCCGATGCACAAAGCTGCTACGCTTTAGACGTCCCAATGCCAGATCATCTAGTCTTGCCTTCATTGGGTGCATTGGCATACTGTTGTACTTTTCCATCTGGATCATGGTTTTTGTGTCTCTTCTATGGGACAATGTCTGTAATCCAGCAACCTTCTGCATCTCTGTTATTGGTGTAGTTTTCATGGCTCCTGTAATGAGCCTGAGAGCTTGATTTTGCACCCTGTCCAAAGACTGCAGATGTGAGTTAGCAGCTGATGACCATGCTGCTGAGCTAAACTCTAAGTGTGGTCTTATTACTCCATTATAAATCTTCTTTAGATTTCGTTCATTTGCTCCCCAGTTGGTACCTGCTAATTTTCTGAGTATGCCTAGTCGTCTTCGGGCCTTTCCTTCTGCGTTTTCAATATGCTTATTCCATGTAAGCCTTTGGTCAAATGTCACCCCAAGATAGGTGGGGTAGCTTTCTTCCTTGATCACGGTTGTCCCTAGGTGTATGTTAGCTGATTTGTCCTTGGGGGCGAGGGAGAACAGTGTTGTGGAGGTTTTGTCTGTGTTTATTGTGATAAGCCATTTCTCTGCCCATGACACTAGCATGTCTGCTGCCCGCTGCATTCTATAATTTGCTGTGGTGACATTTTCATCAGCGCACCAGAGTACTAGGTCATCTGCATATAAGGCAGCTTTAACTCCTGCAGGGGATCTTTCACCAGGTCATTGATGTAAACAAGGAAGAGTGTTGGGGAAATTACTCCTCCTTGAGGTACCCCCTGATGGAGCAACACTTTTCTGCTCTGCAGACCGTCAAGAGTGACTCTAGTTCTCCTGTTATACAAGTATGACTGGATCCATTTCATCATGTTGCCTTGGATTCCACTTCTCCTAAGTTTTGCAATGAGGCCATCTTTCCACACCTTGTCAAAGGCCTGCTTGAAGTCGACCCAGATCGTTAGGACCTTTTTCTTCTCCTGGAAGGCATCTTCTATTGCTTGAGACAAGTAAGTAACTTGGTCTTCTATACTGTAGCATTCTCTAAATCCAGCTTGTTCCGGCACCAGGATCTGCTCAGACTCTAAATACCATTTCAATCTGTGGTTGACTATTCGCTCCATAGTCTTCCCAACACAGCTTGTGAGACTGATTGGCCGGTAACTTGCAGCCTCGGTCTTACATTTCCCTTTCTTTAGTATGGGTATTGTGATGGCTTCTCTCCATACTTGGGGTACCGTTCCTTTCAACCAGCTGTGGTTGAATATCTCAAGCAGTTTTGTCTTTGCTGCTGAGCTCAGATTTACTAGCATTTCGTTGCTGATTTTGTCTGGGCCGGGTGACTTTTGAAACTTAAGCTTGGAAATAGCCTTCTGTAGTTCTCCTAGTGTGATGGGTTCCCTCATTGGGGCAGGAGTATCTGTCTGTCCCATGGTTGCCAGTATTTCTTTTCTTATCTCTCTCTGATGATCTATGTTAATGGGTAAGTTGCTTTCTGAACTGTATCTTCTAGCAAACAAGTCTGCAGCTTGTTTTCCTCTGAAAAGTTTGCCACCTTCATCCAATGTGATAGTCTGCCTAGGTAAGGAACGCTCTTCATTTAGAGACTTGACTAATCTCCAAAGTTTCCTGCCGTCTTTCTCAAGGTTCAGCGATGCCGTTTTAGTTCTCCAGCTTTTCCGTTTTTCTTCTAGCTTTGTTCTCTGAAACTCTGCTACAGCCTTTTTCCATTTGTTGTGAGTTTCAAGTGAAGGCTGAGACTCTGCGTCCTTTCTAGCCCTGTCCATGGCTTCCTGACGTTCTTGGAGTGTGCTGGACCAGTATGGTATGTAGTTACGCCGGCATCCTTTGGGAATGGTTTCTTTTGCAGCTTGTAGTATGCATCTGTTGAAGTCTTTTACCACTTCATTAATGTCTCTGTTCTGTACCTTGAGGGTAGACAGCAGCGTGTTCACCTGATGCCTGAATAAACCCCAGTTGGCTTTTTTGTAGTTCCATCTTGTAATGGCTGGGCCTGTACTGAGAGTTGCACTCTGGACAGTAAGAAAGATTGGGCGATGGTCGCTTCCCCCTAGTTGGTCTCCTACTTCTCTACTAATAGATCCAGCTATATCTGGTGTGGAGAAGGCAAGATCTGGTGTTGAAGTTGTGTGCCATCCTCTGGAGTAGAAGGTAGGAGTATCTGTGGCATTATTGACTAGGATTAGGGAGTGATCATCTTGCCAAGTTTCAACCTCTTCACCTCTGTGATCCAGATGGTTATAGCCCCAGCTCTGGGAGTGGCTATTAAAGTCTCCAACTGCTATAAAGTTGGTGGCTGGTACCTGTATAGAGCTGAGACTCAGGGGGTTGTTGTTCGGACAGTAATAGTTCAGGAGTTCTATTTCCATCTTGTCTACCTTTATCTGCAACAGCTGATATTCTGCTCCATCCATGAAGGTTTTCCTTTCGTGTGCAGGAATGTTATTCCTTACAAGAGTAAGTACTCCTCCTTTTCTTCTATCTTTTCTGTCGGATCTGAAGCATTGATATCCCCTTATTTTAAAGGTTTGATCTGCTTTCAAGTGAGTCTCTTGGATACAGCAAACACTGACTTGCTTCTCATACAAGATGTTTTCCAGCTCTGTCTTTTTGCTGTATCCAGCCTGCTTGCTGTTCACTCCCTCTGCATTCCAGTGCATCATGACAAGTGGCACTCTGGGTTTCTCTTTTTCTGTTTTGTTTTGGTCAGTAGTTCTCCTCCGCCGTCTGCTGACTCCACAAGACGGTCTAGAGGGTCCTCCAGTAGCTGAGGGTGGGCTCTGTCGAGGCTCAGAGCCCGGCACTGCACCTGCCTGGTGGAGCTCCACAGGGTGAGCACCAGTACGAGATTTATTTGACGGTGTACTCTCCATAGAAAAAAAAAGCGAGTTACGTGATACTGTGGTTTCCGGTGCGCCTTCTGGCCCAGTATCTATGACTTTAGCACCTGTTCAACGGGAGAGTGGGCTCATCCCTAATCTGTTTATGTTCCCAGTAGTAGACTATTCGCAAGCAGCCTGGGGGTGTCACTGCTCGGCGCGGACCTTGTTTACCGAGGCGGCGTCCGAGCTCGTATGGTGAAAATATGGTTGCATTATCTTCAAAATAGCCCTGTCTTTCCTGCCATCCTGCAACTTTGAGTTAGGGAGTTCTGAGCTCCAGTCTCTTTCCCAGGCATTTTATCCTGGCCTGGCACGCATACAGAGGACCCCACTTCTGGTTCTAAGTTAGCAGTTGGGGACAGGTGGGGTAGCACACTGTGCATTCCCCGTCATCCAGGGGGCTCTCCAACTATGCAGAGCTTGCACAATGCTGTGCTCTGGTTCTGGGCTCACCCAAGGAATCCTCACGTCCTGCACAGAGCCACTTCCAGATACCCACCACCTGCCAACCCCCCATTGTAGAAATCTCCTGCATGCGGCCATCCAGTCAAGAGCCAGTATTAAGTCTGGTGCCCAAGTGATTCCCCCCAAGCTCAGTGTGCAATTCTGGGTTCTCATCATGCTGCAACACAGGGGGGATTGTGATGCTCAGCCATCTCTCTCAACTCTGCACCGATAAATGACATCGGGGACTTAACTGTGTCTCAGTACTGGGAGGCCCCGTTTCCGGGTACACCACACACAGCCAGTTGAGGCAACGGTCGCCGTGGGCGTTCTGAGCATTGCAAAATTCAACGCGCCGTGCCAGCGCAACGCTCAGAGTGTTGTTTTTAGTTTATCACGAATAAACCCCAAAAATCGTCCGTTTAATGCAGTTCATATTTTAAAACTCGTAGAATGACTTCTGCTACTATTTAAACAACTAATTTGACTGTAGTTAAGCAGCACATGTGCGTGTTTTGATGTTATTATCACAATTTGTGTGACGATTCACGTGTTTGCGTTTTTCGTTATTATTGCTAGAGAAATATGTCACGCTTTATATTTACATTTTCTAAGTCACCTAAGCAAATAATTGTGTCAAACTACTTTGAAACATTGCTGACATTGATCATGATTGTTTGGTAGTCACAGTTTGTTGTCAAAATACGGAATCGGTGCAGAAAAGCTAGACACATTAGATTTAGTTGATGAGTGGGCGAAGTCATATTCTGGCCGATCAAAAGCAACAAAACTAGACCTACCGTAACATTTAATCACTAGTCCTAGGTAGAACATGAAGCTAAGGATACTGTTAAAAAATTAAACAAGTGTAAAAAAGTTTTTATATGACGTTATTCTTCTTTATTTGTTTGAAAATTACGTAATGCACGATTGCATAATTAATTTTTTCTTACAAAGGACCACAGTTAAAACTGGTGTGAATAACACTAAATGTACTAATTGTGGCCATAAGCAATGTTTTTTTTTACTTTGTATATGGATTAACTTTATGTTTGAAGACTAAAAAGAAAGTTTTATTGTCTGCAACAGTAATTTATCTTTGGTAAGATCGTATTCTACAGTTAACTTTTTAGTGTTTTTCAATTTTACATGCAACATGTTTTAAGTATACCGAACACACTTGTGTTAATACTACCAAAGACGCTATATATTACAATTCTCTATCCATTTCCCTACAGTTCGGTATATAATAAGTACATGTTCACAGAAAAAGATTAACATAAAATTTACACTAAACGACAGTACACTTCACCGTTTAGAATTCTTCAAAAAATAATTATGGCACAGGGTGGAAAATAATTATGGAGTCAAAGAGTTAAGAGAGTCATAGTAACTCCCGCCGTTTACCCACGCTTGGTTGAATCTCTTCACTAAAAATATGATCATGAGGATCGCTGGGAATCAAGATTTTATTTTCCAGTTATGAGTGAACAAAAATTCATCATGTGAATTTGAAGGTGAAAAAAATTGCTGTATGATGGTTGGTAGTTGTTATTTCAAATGAAGTCTCATATGTGGTCATAAATCTGAACCCTTACAACTATCAGTTGGTTTAATGCAAAGTTCAAGCGAAAAAAATTACTAAGCCTTGTAGATGCCCGAGGCATCTCTCTTATTTTTGCCCATTTCCAAAACGATTTAAGTAACCTGACATGGCTGTTCCAATCTGTTTGTAACTAATTCCTTAACATTTCACTGCGATCTATTGCTTCAAAGGAATTATTCACGGAAAAATGTATATGTCATTAACTTATTCAGCTATCGATTTCTTACAAGAAAATTGAATATACCTGTGCCTCTGATACCTTTAGTGAAACCAAAGTTTCTAGTTTCTGGATTTTTACATTCTTACTTACTTACTTTTGTTGTTGTTGTTGCGTACGCCCGCTATTACTCGAGGCGAAATTTCAGGTTAGTATGTCTAACCTGATACTGATTTTTCCGTGAGTATCCCTTTTTTTCTTGTACAGAGACAGGTGTCCCTCGCCATTCAGGCAGATACTCGCCGATTTCGGAGGTACCCATTAGAGTTGGGTCTGCTCAGGAGCCGCCAGTCCCTGGTCGACGACATACCTTCAAATGTGTCGCCGGGGCTCTAGTTAATCCAGTCCAAATCCCGGTCGATGAAAAATCTTCAAATACCCTCGCCCGGGTTTGATCCTGGGTCACCCGGTCGCAGCGCAGTTTGGTAACCACTACACCAGCGCGGCTCCCACTTACTTACTTAGTCATTCCCCTTCTACCGTGAGGTGTAGAGGTTTGGAAGAGAGTACGCCAGACTATCCTATCGGCTGTCTTTTTACATTCTTAATTAATTTATATGTATTAGTCTTATAGAGTTTCTTTTTAACTCCTTGAGATATATTCAGAGCAGAACATTACTTGTAGTTGCATACACATTACATGATTTGTATTCACAGATTAAAGAACAGAGATTTAACGAAGCTATCCAGGTTTTGAATCACCAGCTTCAGGGTGAAACTAAGGTAACATTTATTTGAAAAATGATTAGATTGTTATCAATAAAAGGATCATTGTTACTGTTAAAAGCTGGCTTTCAATAGTATTATAAACTATATGTGTGTGTGTGTGTGTATGTATATATATATATATATATATATATATATATATATATATATATATATATACGAGGGCTATTCCAAAATCAACCTCCGATTGGCTGGTAAAAATTTTAAAAAATTGACAATAACATCTAAATACATACAAATGTTACATACATCACTGCTTTACTTTTCCACATAGTCACCACCCAAATTCAGGCACTTGTCATACTGTGGCACGAGTTTTTGTAACCCCTGGTCAAGGAATGGTGCCGCCAGGGTACTTAGCCAGTTGTTGACTCCATCCATGAGCTCCTCTGCGGTGTCGAAGCGCCGGGTAGCCAGCCAGACCTTCATCTTGCCGAAGAGATGATAATCGCTATTGTGGTCCCTGGTGTCATGAATTCCGTCAACAAAAGTCGATCCAAAACAAAAGGCGCGGAATGCTCACCAGTGGCATCATTATCCTGCACGACAACGCGCTGCCCCACACTGCTGCTCACATAAAGGCTTTACTTGAGCAGTTTAAGTGGGAAATTTTCAACCACCCCCCTTACAGCCCGGACTTGGCACCAAGTGATTATCATCTCTTCGGCAAGATGAAGGTCTGGCTGGCTACCCGGCGCTTCGACGCCGCCGAGGAGCTCATGGATGGAGTCAACTGGCTAAGTACCCTGGCGGCACCGTTCCTTGACCAGGGGTTACAAAAACTCATGCCACGGTACGACAAGTGCCTGAATTTGGGTGGTGACTATGTGGAAAAGTAAAGCAGTGATGTATGTAACTTTTGTATGTATTTAGATGTTATTGTCAGTTTTTAAAAATTTTTACCAGCCTATCGGAGGTTGACTTTGGAATAGCCCTCGTATATGTATGTGCGTGCGTGCGTGCGTGCGTGCTTGCTCCATTTGAGATACAGTATAACTTAATATTTTTTGGTCCTGAGGTGCTTGTGACGCTATGTGTTTGCAACTAAAATTTACTGAATATGTTAAATCATAAGCTATTGACTTTCTTAACTCTTTCCTTCCAGAGTTATTTTGCACGCTGTGCCAGACTTTTTTTTGGGCAGAATTTTATAGAGTGAAGTGTTCATCTTTCAGTCTAAATTTTTTTGTGAATTTTCCTTTGAACAAGCACATATTATATATCAACATGAAGGGTAATGGAAGGAGAATTGTAATTATTAATTTATTTTGTAGTATTAACAAACATGCTTTTAGTAGACATTAAAACATGATGAATGTTATTTGAAAAACACAAAAATATTGAAAGCAAAATGTGCACTTACCGATGGCCAGTTAATGTTGTAGTCATTAAAACTTACCATTCAGTCTTGACACATCAAGGTAATCCATTTTTGAAATAACACAACACTAGATATAGCAAAATTTAGCACATTTAGTGCATTTATGCAGTGTATGCTGCAGCCACTAAAAACTTCACAACACTGAAAAAATCATAGAATATATACATTACTATATTATGGCCTTTTCCAGTATATAAACTAGAAAAATATCAAATGAAACATTTTCACAATATATTTACATGTTTATTTTATGATTCAAGCTTGCGCTGTGTGTGCCATAACTTGAAGCAGTGAGGATGAAGTCGAGGTTTGCCTTCGCATCCCTCACAAATAAAGACTGTCCTCTTTACATCCTTTGGTGTACTGCACACTCTGCAGCGTCCATCATTTTTTGCTCTAACAATAACATGCTTCGAGCCCTGAAGTCTTTCTATTGCATTTGACTTAATAGGGCGGCCAATTCTGGATCTCATCATGTCATCTGCACCAGTCATCAAGTCAGCTGTTGCTTCTGTAAGCTGGTTAATTAAAATCAGCTTGAATTTTTTAAGTGACATTTTTGTGTTAGCGCCCTTTGGTCGAGACAAAACATATAGAATATGTGCATTATTGCAGCAAATCTCCACTATCCAGTGGTATATTTTCTTCCACCATTTATTGCTTTTCCTTGTGTGGAGTCCATAATAACTCAAAATCTGGTCAGCCTTATCACAACCATTCATGCTTATATTGTAGCTATGGATAGTGGATGGTTTGGTGTTTTGCCTGTGTGTAATGTCTTCAGCATTTCCATTTGAAGTGACTATCACCACAGGTTTTTTTGCCTTTTTATCCTTCCATGCAGTGCACACAATTCTGTCATCTTTAGAGACCCAGTGCTGGCTTTCCATATGTTTCAAGGAAAGACCTTTCAAAGCTAGAGGAAAACCTTTTCTATTGGTCTGGAGTGTCCCCGTGAAATAGAATTTGTGTTCAAGAAGGAAATCAAATAAAGCTCTGGTTGTGTAATACCTGTCAGCATGGATATGGTATCCACTTCCAATACAGCTGAGGAGGGTATTGAAGATTTTAATGGCATGGCCACTGTCAGAATCACACTCTGGATTGTATGATGTATCTGCTCCATAGTAAGTGAGCAGGTTCAGTACATATCCAGTGGCACTGTCTACCAATCCAAAACTTTTTATGTGATACTTTTTGGGCTTGGATGCATTAAACTGCTTATATCTCCAACGCCCCTTGAAACCAATAACCATTTCATCAATTGAAATGTTTTCAAATGGTATAAAGGCACTGTTGAAATTTGAGTATAGCATGTCCACAAAAGGCTCAATTTTGCTCTTTCCATCAGCATCTGCATCTCCCTCATGAAGCATTGTGTGATATATAGCCTCAAATCTCGGTCTTTCAAACATTTTGATGTAGAAAGGTGTATACAAGCTTGGGTCTCTTGAAAAGTAGTCACGTATACTTGGTCTCTTATCCAACCCCATTGAATTAGTGACTGCAATGAATTTTAAAAATTAATGCCTATTTACAGGTTTCCAGTTGTTATACACTGATTGGGGACCCAAAGATGCAGCAATAGAGAATGCAGTCAGCGACCCATAGCTTGACTGCTTGCATCAGGGTCAGCGAACCAGAGCTGACCAAGACCCTACTCCACCTCCACGTGGTGGTCCTGGAAACAGGCTGCATCACTGCAGTCTGGCTGAGAGAGGGATCGAAGAGGGAAGGCAAACCCGGTCCCAAAAAATGCTGTGCTGAAGTCAGATGTGTCGGCCGAAAGGCGCAGATATCACAGCTCCGGCGTAAACAGACACTACGCAACCAACGTCCTTTTCATGACGAATGAGGAAGAAGAATACACTGATTGTTTTTGAGCTGGGGTGTTCATCTGTACACGTCTTGCGGCATATTCATTGATGCTTGTGATTATATATTCCATCACATCATTTCTGACAAGTGCCAAAAAGCAATCCAGTGGTGTTGATGTTTCATCAACATATTCTGGGTTTACACCTGGTGCTGTTTTTGTACCTCGTGGCTTGGGGATAAATCTAAAGTTGTTTGAAGTTTTAACCGTACTTCTAGCATCATCAGCAACCTGTGACCAGTCATCTAGTGTTGTAAGCCTAGCTTTCCTACCTTTCGATGGGCCAGGCTGGGGCAATGCCCTCTCATCACCTGAATCCGAAATGTCTGATATTGCTGCAACACTTCCATCGTCTGATAAAAAACTATCAGAGTCCATCAAATCATCTTCACTCTCCATTATATTTTCAAGTAAACTTAATGCTTTAGACGCAGACATTCGTCTAGAAAGCATAGAACTAATAGGAATATGACTTGCCATAACGCTATAGCCACACAAAAATTTTTCACAAAATCGGATCACACCTGACTAGCAAATAAATTTGATAACAAAGAAATAACACGTGTGTACAGCTCGAAATCTTCGATAAAAGGATCGGACCACACTAACGGAAGTTCTGGTTAGGTTTAAAAAACATGGATTTGATTACGTGGTTAAGTTTCTACATCTATTAGCGAGAATTCTTTAGTCATACTCAGAGCGTTGCTATGGCACAGCGTGTTGAATTTTGCAATGCTCAGAGCGTTGCTCTGGAGTTTAAGAGTTAATAGATAATTTGAAATTATTGATCAGTCTGTCAGAACAAAACATATCCCTGCATAATTTTTTAGCATCATTTGATTGTATTGTGCCCTGTGTAGTTATCATGGGTCTCTCATGAGACAGAGGAAGAATAGGACTACTGTTGTCACACACGAGAACTAATATGAGGTTGTGCATGGGCTGGCTGGCAATCTCCTTATATAAAACAAATGACTACAGAGACCACTTCTGCCAGAGCTTGTGAATGATTCGTGCAGGCTTCCAGGAAGGTGGACCAGTGCAGTGGTGGCTTTATCATCCGTAAGGAGCGAAAAATAAAATGATGATGACTTTTATTTTCTTAGTTGATTTTTTTATCCACTGAGTATAAAGTAAAAATTACAGTCTGAGAATTAGCATTAATATAACATTGTTTTCATCTGAAATTAATGAGGAAATTCAGTCAGCTGGCCTAGAAAGGCTTATGTCAAGTGATGACAGAAGTTTTAGAACAAGAAAAGGCTTTATTTAAAACAGGAAAAAAAAAAAGAAGCGAAGTCAATAAATCATTGTGTAGCCAGCCATACATTGACAGTATGAAATATTATTTGTTGTGTCATTTAATTTATTTTAAAATATTTCATTCATCTATTTTCCTTTTTGCTCCCTACGGAGCATGGAGTCATCACTGCAGCTGCTCCCTCTCTTTGTAGGAAACTTTCACCAAAGCATTTATATACTCTTGCAGCAGTAGTTTCTGTAGTAATTTGTTTTACATGATGAGATTATCAGCCTCATGCACATTCTCAAATTAGTCACCTCGTACAATGTGCCTGACTGTTCAAAATATTTACATGTATTACAAATTATGAATAGCTTATTTATATGGTACAACTTATTTGATCTGATCTAGTCCAGAGCAGCTTTGTCCCTCTTGGCATATTGTTACTATCAAGTACAGGACTTTGTCAATGCATCAGACTGCTATGAGCAGCTTGCCTCACTACATCCAGAGGTAGAGGACTACAAACTGTATTACGCCCAGTCATTGCACAAGGCATGCTTGTACCAAGAGGCAATGAAAGTTGCCTGTCAGATTGACAATCCAAGTTACCAGGGCCAGGTATGTTATACATTATCAACATTACCTGTGAGCTTCCAGTGAAGCACAATCAAAACCCTTTAGCTCCCCAAGGAGCATAGGCCTTCAACAAACACATGCCAAGTCCTCCTGTCCCGTGCCATCCGCTCAAGTTCTTTCCATGTTTTCCTCATCATTTTCATATCTGTATCCAGTTCTCTTCTCCATGTGTTTTTTGGTCTACCTTTGCTTCTCTTTCCCTGTGGATTCCAGAACAAGGACTGACTTGTAATGCTATCAACATGTTTCCTCAGTGTGTGTCCTTTCCATCGCCAGCGTCTTCTTCTCAACTCTTGTTCCACTGGCACTTGTCTTGTTCTTGTCATCAATTCCACATTTGTGACTTTGTCATACCATTTCAGTCCTTCTGTTCTACGCAAGCACCCGTTTATAAAAGTCTGTAGCTTTTTAGTTGTTGTTTTTGTTGCTATCCATGTCTCAGAGCCATACAATAGGAATGACTTCACATTTGAGTTGAAGATTCTTATTTTCATGTTGGACTTGATTTCTGTTGTTCTCCATATGTTTCCCAATGCAATGAAAGCTCCTCTTGCTTTTTGTATTCTTATTTTGATATCACAGACCTTCAACAAACACACTCCAAGCCATCCTGCCCTGTGCCATCCATTCAGGGTTTTTTCTTGTCTTCTTTATCCCTATCATGTCTATCTCCAGTTCTTTCCTCCATGTGTTTTTTGAACTCCCTCTAAAGGGAAGAAAATTGTTCTACATATCTCAAATACAAACACACCTAGACTATTGCTCCACAGTCTGGGATGCTTGCCATGTCCAATGCAGTGAGACTTGATTCACTAGAAAAATGTGCAGTGTATCTAGTTTCTGACAATTGCCAAACAAAGTGTGTAGATGTGTATAATTATTTTAAAGTATTACCTCTAAGAAAGCGCTTCCTGTTCATCAAAGCCCAGTTCATTCACAAAATCCTTTCACAGAATGCTGAAACGTATCTGTGGTCCATTTTCAAATACAATGAAAGATGCAGTCAATGCTTAAACAAATTACAAGTGCTCAAGCCTAGTCTTCATTTATTAAAGAAAAGCTTAGTTACTCTGCTGCTCATCTTTGGAACAATCTTCCTCGTGATCCAAAAAACATGCTGAGTCCCTGTTTGTGCAGTCACAGGCTTTTCAAATACTTTTTGAGTGCTGATTACATGACGCCTAAATCTGATTATGTTTTCAAATAATTATTGCAGGTTTCATTGATAATTTTTTGTCCTTTTTAACATATTTTATTTCTTGATTATAATTAGATACTGTGAATATGAGTATGCTATATTACTTTTACATTATTATTAGATACTGTAAATGTGAATATACTGGTGCTGTACTCTTACAATGTTATATTTTTTTTACATTAATATTTAAAATGCATGTGAGAATTGTTGTTGTTGTTACTGATCCAGTGGTGCTTGGGCTCTCCTCCTTTGGCCCAATGCCATGTAGTGATATCTGCATGTTTTCGCAAGTTGTTTTGTTTCTCCGTACAAAGTGTTCCACTTATCTGGCCTCGGAGGAAGGAGCATTTTCCTAACATCATCGAGTGCTGGGCACTCAAAGAGATGGTGGTCAACAGTTTTGTAGGGGTAGTTACACAGCTGGCACTCTGGAGAGAGTTGTGGTTGGATTCTGTTCAAGTGACTGTTGAGTGGTATGTGTTGTGTTCTGAGCCGAAAAATGGAACTCTGATCCCTCCTTGTAAGATGACCAATGTTGTCATTAGGATCAGGACCGGCCATATGTCTGTAAACATCTCTCCCGGTGTTTCCCATGGCCCATCTGTTCAGCCAAGTTTCTTTGTTTGTTGGTCATATTAGTGATTTTTGGCTGTTTGGAGAGTTGTTGCTGTGAGTGGTTGTTCTAGTCTTGTTCCTTTCTTTGCTAATCTGTCTGCTCTATCATTACCTGGTGTATTTGAGTGATCAGGGATCCACTGCATAACTATTCTGATGCCATAGAAAGTGATAAGCTGATCAGCATCCAGGATTAATTTGGCTAATTCAGTTCTGCAATGTCCACTGCCAGAGCTATGCCAGTGGGAGTTTTACTCCTGGTAGGTTCAACCAAGCTGGACTGGTCTGTGTGGGTAGGGGTCAGACAAAAGCTGGTACCCTGGTCCTCCAGGTTGGGGGTTTTAGCATAGGGCTGACACCCCTGTCTGTGTAAAAAAAACAATGAAGTTACGGAAACAACAATAAATGAACAAACTTTGCTGCGGGATGGACATTCGGAGTCTGTGGCTCTTATGACTGTCAGTGGTGAAAGCCGAAAGGAAGCCACTGACATGAAAACGGATGTCCTGACCGCAAAACAGGATACAAGAATAGGTTTTTGGAATGTCAGGACAATGTATGAGACAGGTAAACTAAGACAGGTCACGGCAGAAATGAGAAACTATAGGTTACACATTCTAGGGATAAGCGAGAGCAGATGGACAGGGGCAGGAAAAGTTAAAACAGCAACAGGAGAAACAGTACCTTACTCTGGAAGAGAGGATGGACAGCACAATGAAGGCGTAGCCATTATTCTACAGAAAGGAATAGAAAGGACATTACTGGAATGGAAACATCAACAACAGACTGTTAAGATTAAGATTGAGAGGGAGATTCACCAACACTACAATAATACAATGCTACGCACCAACGAATGATAGCGATGAGGAGGTCAAGGATGAATTCTATCAACAACTACAGAAAGAAATGGAAGACACACCTAGATATGATCTTGTTATAGTAATGGGAGACCTCAATGCGAAAGTTGGTACACACAATACATATAGCGAAAGAACAATGGGGAAATGCGGCAGCGGAACAGCAAACGAAAATGGGGATAAACTAATAAGTTTCTGTAGCATTAACAACCTGGTCATTGGAGGAACACTCTTCCCACATAAAGAAATTCACAAATTAACATGGGAATCACCAAATGGTCGGGACAGAAACCAGATAGACCACATCATGGTTAACGGTAGATGGAGACATGCATTACAAGATGTGAAGGTAAGAAGAGGTGCAGATGTGGGAAGTGATCACCATTTAGTAGTAGCAAAACTGAAAGTGAAACTAAGAAGGGCTGCACCAACTGTAACTACACAGAAAAGGTTTGACATCAGCAAATTGAAGGACTCCCTTACCAGAAAAGCTTTTGCGGCCGACATAAAGAAACAATATCAATTTGCCAAAAGTCAGGAAAAGACATTGACTGATGATATAGACCAGAATTTCAACACTATTTCAACATTATACAAAGAAAGCAGCAAATCATGCTTGGGATTCCAGGAAAGGAAGAAGCAAGACTGGATAACACCAGAAACATTAAACACCATAACGATGAGAAAGGAAATGAAAAGAAAGAAAACAGAAGCGAAGTCCCCCAGGTTAAAGCAACTATATAGCGAACAGTACAGTCAGCTGGACAAGGAAGTTAAACGCCAAACCCGAGCCAACAAAAGGAATTTCCTAGACGATCTTGCAAGACAGGCAGAGGAGGCAGCACTGAGAAATGAACAAAGCACAGTATACAAAATAACTAAATTCATCAGCGGAAAACGAGGTGCAAACAATATTACATTAGTAAGAGATAAGCAAGGTAATCTCATCACGACAGCAGAGGGACAGGAAACAAGATGGGCAGAGCACTTCAGAGAAACTCTGAACAAGGAACCACCAGAGACACAATTGAATGTTCCTGAAGCTGAAAACGATCTAGATGTGAATACAGACATTCCACGCAAAAAAGAAATCATCACAGCAATCAAAGGGTTAAAGAACGGCAAAGCTCCGGGCCATGATAACTTAAATGCAGAGCTATTTAAGACAGACCCTGAGCTAGCAGCAGAAATATTAGAACCACTATTTGCACAAGTCTGGAAAACAGGGACAACACCATCAGAGTGGAACAAAGGAATAATTGTCAAATTGCCCAAGAAGGGAGATCTTGCAGACTGCAATAATTGGAGAGGAATCACTCTTCTCTCAGTTCCCAGCAAAATACTAGGCAGGATAATTATACAGAGAATTTCAAAGGCAGTAGACCACAAACTGAGGAAAGAACAAGCAGGATTTAGAAAGAACAGGAGATGTGTAGATCATATATTCACTCTCAGGAACATTATAGAGCAGTGCTCAGAATGGCAAAGACAGCTTTACATTAATTTTGTTGATTTTGAAAAGGCTTTCGACAGCATACATAGGGACAGTTTATGGAAAATACTGAGGGCTTATGGAATTCCAAGCTGCATAGTGTCAATCATATAAAGCCTCTATGCCAACTTTACGTGTAGTGTTGGTCAGAGCAACCTAACCTTTGAGGTGAAGACAGGAGTACGACAGAGATGCCCCTTATCAACCACTCTATTTTTAACAGTCATAGACTGGGTGATGCGCCAGACAACAGAGGGCAGTCCAAGAGGAATAAGATGGACAACATTTTCTACATTGGAAGATCTGGAATATGCAGATGACATTGCACTACTAGCACATTCACATCAACACATCCAGGAAAAAACGGATAGACTTAATGAGTTTAGCCAGCAGGTGGGCTTGAATATCAATTTAAAGAAGTCTGAGGTCATGACGCTCAATGTGAGCAACCCTGAGCCCATATCAGTAAGGAATCAGCAATTGGTACAGACAGATACCTTCACATACCTAGGAAGCATAGTAACACCAGACGGCGGGGCAGGCAAAGACATCAACATCAGAATGAATAAGGCAAGAACAGCCTTCTTTAGCCTAAACAACATCTGGAAGTCCTCCCAATACAGCACAAGCACAAAATTAAGATTATATCAGAGCTGTGTGCTTTCTGTGCTTCTCTATGGTGTGGAATGCTGGAGAGTTACAGAGAAGGGAATGTCGAAATTGTCCTCTTTTCACACAACATGCCTAAGAAAAATTCACCGAATCTTTTGGCCAAATACCATCACTAACCAAGATCTGCTTACTCGTAGCAAGCAAGAGGACATGCACATCATCATAGCTGGCAGATGCTGGAGCTGGGTTGGTCATGTCCTCAGAAGAGACCCCGATGCCATCACAAAAACAGCTATGCTATGGACCCCTCAAGGAAAACGAAAGAGAGGCCGACCAAAAACAACCTGGCGGAGGACTGTGGCGGCTGAGATGCAAAGAATGAACCAGAGTTGGGGCACTGTACGAAGGATGGCCACCGACCGAGCAAAGTGGAATCAATTTGTTGTTGCCCTACAAGACGCCACTAGGCGTGATGGCCACTGACTGCTTTGACGGTCAGCGGCTAAGGATCAAAGAAGAAGAAGAATGTCCACTGCCTTCCAAAGCTTGAAGGGCAGACATTGAGTCAGTAAAGATGATGATGTTTTGAGCCTTTGAGGGAAATGCATCGAATACAGTCTTCAGATGGTATGCGGCTGTTTCCAGTGCAATGATTTCAGCTTTGTAGTTGGTGCAAAACTCCCCGCATGCATCAAACAGCTCATCGGCAGATCCATCTGGGTAACATATGTAGACTCCATAACCTGCTTTGATGGTGGCCTTAAATGCAGATCCATCAGTATAGACATGCATACATTCTTCAGGGTAGGCATCAATGGTTTGTTGTGATGCACTCATAAGACTGACTGGGTCGGAGTGTTTGGTTGTTTGTTCCATCTACTAATTTTATTTGTACTTCTGGTGTTTTTAAGTGAGTATGTGGTGGTAGGGACCGAAGACGTAGCAAAAGAGATGAATGCAGTCAGTGACTCATAGCTTGACTGCTTGCATCAGGTTCAGCGAACCAGAGCTGACCAAGACCCTACTCCACCTCCAAGTTGTGGTCCTGGAAACAGGCTGCATCACTGCAATCTGGCCGAGAGAGTACGGATCGAAGAGGAAAGGCAAACCCGGGCCGAAAGATGCAAGTATCGCAGCTTTGCTGTAAACTGTGACACAACGCAACCAACGTCCTTTTCAGGATGAACGAGGAAGAAGAAGAAGTGGTGGTAAATTCTGTACTACTTTCTGTATATCATGTCTTCTTTCTGGGAGGTGGCATCTATCCTGCATTTCATAGACATGTTGTAAGACTGACTTGTGTTTTATTCTTTGCTTGTGTTCCCATTTTTCTACAAGGTGTCTATTGGGGTGGTTTCGGTTCGTTCTCTTACATCTTTCATAGACTTCTAAAGCAGCTTTATCCCTGTGCAACCTGGCGGGTTCCACATTTGTGTGTATTTCACATGCAGCAGTTGTACTTGATCTCATAGCTCCACTAATTAATCGAAGGGTATTGCTTTGCACTCTGTCCAGAGAGACCAGGTTTTTCTTGGAGTAGGTTGTCAGCAGTGAGTTGTATTATATCACAGAATGGACATAGCAATGTACAAGCCTCTCAAAGTATCATTGTCTGATCCCCATGTAGTGCCAGCAAGCCTCTTCAATAGTTGTAATCGCCTCAGTGCTTTGTTCTTTGTATTCTCAATATGGTTCTTGAGGTTGAGCTGCTGATCAAGTGTGGCTTCAAAATATGTGGGATGTTCTTCTTTTGTCACTTGGTGTTTGTCTAGCCACAGGTTGATATTCTTCTTGGCTACTGTATAGCTTTTGGTTAAGATAGTGTACACAGTCTTTGTATAGTTGACCTTTAGTTTCCATGTTTGTCTGTACTCATGCAATCTTCTAAGGTCTCCGTTTAGTCTCTGAGCTCCACTTTCAACATTCTCATGACTCTGCCATATTGCCAGGTCATCAGCGTAAAGAGCTTTTTTGGCTTTGATCTGGTCAGCTAAGTCATTGATATAGATGCATGTGAGAATAAATGGATGCAGTATATAAGATGAGAGAAAGGTAGGGCAGAATGTTAGATGGGCCTGTGTGCCCAATTCTCAACCCTTTGAAAATAAAGGTCATGCGTTCTTTTACCCTATGGATTTCAGAACAGGGACTTCCTCATAATGCTATCAGCTGGTTGTCTCAGTATGTCCTATTCAGTACCATCATCTTCACACAACGTATGTCATACATCAGTGTTTCCTGAACTTACAGTAATCATATACCGTTATGAGAGTTTAGTCTGACCGACATACTGCTCTTGAGCAAAGATAATTTGGGGGTACAAGTCTGCAACCCAGAATCTGAACACCAGAAAACTGAAATATTCTGAAAATCAAAAGTTTTTTCAGCTGACTTTTAGGAGATTTTCACACTGATTTGTTAGCACATTGGATTACTTTGTGCGAATTTTGGACGATTTTTGGCGATATTCAAAAACAGAAAAAGTCTGATTTCCAAAACACGGCTGTCCTCGAGTATTTCAGATTCTAAGTTACGGACCTGTATATGTAATAATACTATTTTATCGCATATATAATGTATTGTTCACTGATTTACACTGATGGTGTTTTTGTAATGGGTGTTACTGGCTTTCCATCAGTTTTGGCAACTGTTTTATTTTTTTGCTGGCACTTTAGACTGAATAATATATCTGATGTGCAGAATAGCTTATTTATTTGGTAGCAGACATCACTATTTGTCATCATCATCATGTGACGTATTCTTTCCAGAACGTTGTCTCCATTACAGCTGCTCTGAACACATCACGATTCTGGGCAAGTCGACCTGCATCAGCCAAAGACAAGTTCAGACTCTCTGTGATGTCCTGGGTCCACCGTCGTCTAGGTCGACCCCTTCCCCTTTTTCCAGGGACCATGCCTTCCATCACTGTTTTTTTCCAGACTATTATGTCTTTTTATATGACCGAAAAATTTCAGCTTCCTTATTGTGATGGTATTTAGGAGCCAATGTTCCTGTACGTTTAGTGAGTGCAGTACTTCTCTGTTGGTCTTTTTTTTCTGTCCAGGGTATTCTCAGCATCCTTCTGTAGCATTTCATTTCGAATGATGTAATCTTTTTTGCAACTGTTTTATTGAGTGTCCAAGTCTCGCAGCCGTATGTTGCTACTGGGAATATACATGCTCTGATCAGTTGTAACTTTGTTTCTTTGCTTGTGCCTTGCCATATTTGTACAAAATTTTATTGTTTAATTTCTTATCCTTTTTTGAATGTCTAGATCACAAAGCTTCAAGCTGCAATTAAATATGGTGAAGAAGATCTATCAGCAGCTAAGGTAAATTCATGCCTAACTGTTTTAAATTTGTTGTAGACATAAATATAGATAATGACTTCAAAAATTATATTTTAGTATAGCCATTATCTTGTACTGAACAACAGCTTTAAAATCTCCTATAAGTATTTTTTTTTTTTGTTGTAAAAAAAAAAAAATAAGAATATGTGACTAATGTACATTTAACACATTAACTACCGCAAGCCGCTGTCAGCGGCTCACAAGATAATCACATTTGGACCGCAAGCCGCTAAGAGTGCCAATCTAATTTTAGTAATAAAACGAATGAAAAATGTACTGAAACACTCTCTGATCTGGTTCGAGATTTTAAGTTGCCACTGGAAAACAAATTTCCAAAGCATGGTTGTTGTAGAACACTGGAAAATTGATATTATGTTATAATTTTTCAGCGTTTTGGGTTAGTTACCAAATCGTGTAAAACTGTTTACCGTGGCAACTAGTGATAGGACAACAAACAATGCGTGTACATCTCGTCTAACGGCTGAATAGAATAGAAACGTGTTTCAACAATTGACTGATAGATCTAGCGACGAGAACAAGAGTGAAAACGGTGTGCACATTGATTGAAATTGTGATTTTGATAGAGATGGGGCGCAAGCAGTTATAATTGTGAAAATATTGCAAGTCCTCAGCCATATTAGGGCCGTTAAATAGCAACAACCTCTATTAGAGTTACAACCAGTGTTTATTGTAATAGAGCATGGGAAACAAAGAGCCAGGGATCCAGACCTCCAGGATGACCCAGAGTCCGCTGGGAGGACAACATTAGACAATCTTTGAAGGACCGAGGACTAGAATGGAACCAGGCCAGGAAGAAGACAGCTGATAGAATGGTCTGGCGCTCTCTCTTCCAAACCTCTACACCTCACGGTAGAAGGGGAACGACTAAGTAAGTAAGTTTATTGTAATAGTACATTCATTTATCTTTAAAATGACGTTTAATTCATAAAAATCTGTAACCAATTACGAAAATTACAGCTTACTTTGTGCAAACATCTACAGGATGAAAATGGGAAAAAAATTTAATTCGGCCACAGTGTGTTTTTCAATTCGGTAGTTAATGTGTTAAAAATAATGGTTTTCATACCTGTTACATGATGATGATGATTTGTACATCGTATTCGTTGAGGACCAATGATGTCTCTTGTAATACAGTTCATTCTATAATGTCAAGTGGGTGCGAGCAAGAAAATTTCTGTTGCATGACCGACATACAAGGCCTGAAGATAATACACATCCACGCTTGACTTTCAGGCTGCACTTTTTTTCTGGGCTGCCCTCACCTGTTACATACTGAAAGTAGAAATCCACCTAAAAAACATTTCATTTTCTTTATGAATATAATAACAATCTGTTGTTTGTTTTGTACAGAGCTTAGTGGAACAGTGTCCTTCTGATGATCCAGACACAGAGATCAACTTAGGATGTCTACTTTTTAAGGTATCACTACACATTCATTTATTGAATAAGAGGTGGCAACTTTCAGCTCTAGTTCTACATGTGGCATACATTGTTTAACATGGGGTAGTCAACTTCATTATGTAAAACAAATTGCTACAGACGCCATCACTACAAGTGCATGAGATTGATTGGTGCAGACTCCCTGCAATGGGACCAGCTGCAGTGGTGCTCCATGCTCCATATAGACTGAAACTGAAAATGATGATACATTGTTGACAATATTGTTGATTGTTGTATATGGATGTCTTGTGTTTTCATATTCTTACTATGCCCTGGCATAGTTTTTCTATATATAGCTACATTTCTGTTCATATACACACTGTTAGACTGTATCGGCTAGACCGTTCCTCTGATGTCCAGGCCGGGTCATGCTGCATGGGCAACAGCTTGATCTAACATTGCCCAACCTCGTGCTGCCGAAAGTTATTTCGGGAGGTACGCTCCTTTGGTCAGAAATGACTGGTAGGGAAGATCACACACTGTTAAAACTGTGACTTGTTTATGTGGTGTTCTGATAGTGATTATAAAAACGCATACAAGGAAAGAACAATTGCTATCTTACTGTATAATGGCCCATTAGATTTGCAGAGTGGTTAATGTGCTTATCTCTTGTGGAAAATTTACTAGGTTCCTATTCTAAAATTTGGTAGTTTCACACTCCAGTCAATCCATATATGACCGAAAAATTTCAGCTTCCTTATTGTGATGGTATTTAGGAGCCAATGTTCCTGTACGTTTAGTGAGTGCAGTACTTCTCTGTTGGTCTTTTTTTTAGTCCAGGGTATTCTTAGCATCCTTCTGTAGCATTTCATTTCGAATGATGTAATCTTTTTTGCAACTGTTTTATTGAGTGTCCCAGTCTCGCAGCCGTATGTTGCTGCAGTGGTGCTCAAGCTGAAGTTGGCATCTGACTATTTCCCACCTCATGAAGCTGGGACCTAGTAATGTGAAGTCTCTGATACATCACTCCAATATGGCAGTGTCCGTTGTGGTACTGCCTGTACCTTTACTGTATAATGAAAGGAGTATTTTTACAGAATTACAAAGAAACCAAGCACCAGTATGTCAGCTAGCAAGACCATCTACTGGGCATTTTAAACTTGAAAAACTGGAGATAGATGAAAAAGAAATGTACCGTGACTTAATAGAGCTTAACTGGTACAAAATGTGTGAAGCATTGAAGCATGGTTACATTAGGTTGGTACTTTGGCATTTAATCATTAAAAAGAGCAAAAAAACATTGAGTCAGATACATGATAATGTTGTGTTAAACTATAAGAGCTATACTAACTTTCCCTATGCTTTGAGAAATTTGTTGTGATCCATAATTGTTGCCTCTCCGCATATTTGTTGTTTTATGTTTAAAAAAATTTTGTAAGAGGGACTGGATACTATTTATTTTATTATATACAATTTAATTTCACTGCAATGTAGATTACTTGAGTATCCTTGTATTGTTATAGTCTTTTATAGCTGTTTCTCTGTCTTTGTGCCATTAGGAAAAGCGATATGAGGAGGCATGTGAAAAGTTTGTAGGAGCAATGCAGGTGTTGGGCTACAAAGCAGATTTGTCCTACAATATAGCTTTGTGTCACTACATTTTGAAACAGTATGCACCTGCACTTAAGCACATTGCTGATATAATAGAGAGGGGCATAAGAGAACATCCAGGTAAGGGTTTGTCTGTTGCTTCCTTAATTTTTTTAAATGTTATGCTTGGAGCAGTGCTTAGTAATTAATGTCTGTAATTTTTTTCCATTGAACAGAGTAGAGGGATTTGTATGTTTTGGTATTTTGTATAGCAATGACAAGAGTTGTTTCTTTGTTGTGTTTTTGATGGTTATTTATTAAAACGTGAGTAATATTTATTTCTAGTGGTTGCTTTTCAATAAGTTGATATTATTATTTGTATGTTTTTAGTAGTTGGTTATGAATAAATTGGTTATAGTAAATTTTGGGCCCTCTTTATTTCTCATACGTTGTCTTCACCAGAGGTTCCCAGCTGAGTCATGGGGGACCACGAAGTGTGTAATGAAATTTGTATCCTTTTTTACACCATATAGCACAATAATATAACCCATAGTTCTCTATTGCAAAATCACAAGGTGTAGTAGAATGTCTTCTTCTTTGATCCATAACCGCCAACCGCCAAAGCAGTCAGTGGCCATCACACCTGGTGGCGTCTTGTAGGGCAGCAACAAATTGATTCCACTTTGCTCGGTTGGCGGCCATCCTTCATACAGTGCCCCAACTCTGTTTCATTTTTTGCATCTCGGCTTCCACAGTTCTCCGCCAAGTTGTTCTTGGCTGGCCTCTCTTTCGCTTTCCCTCGGGGGTCCACAGCATAGCTGTTCTTGTGATGGTATCAGGGTCCCTTCTGAGGACGTGGCCAACCCAACTCCAGCGTCTGCCAGCTATGATGGTGTGCATGTCCTCCTGGTTACTCCGAATAAGTAGTTCTTGGTTGCTGATGGTGTTTGGCCAAAAGATTCTGAGCGTGTGACTTGTCCATATTTGTTGAAGTTATTTTGGTAAAAAGTTTTTTACGCGATGGGGGTAACCAGCCCCATGCCCAACCCTCCTTAGTCGCTTTTTACGACATGCATGGTAGAGTACAGTGTTACTATTCTTTGCTCCTCTTTCAGGCCCCAGTAACACATTCAGAAAAGGTTGTGAATATTTGGTCTACACTGATTAATAGTTTAACTTTATTTGTTTTTCATTTAAATTGTGAAATATATTTATCTCTTACATTATTGTGTGAACCAGTTTTATGCCCTAATCACTGTTTAGGTGTTTGTCTTTCCAGAGCTTAGTGTTGGCATGACAACAGAAGGCATTGATGTCCGCAGTGTAGGGAACTCTATGACTCTGCATGAAACTGCTCTAGTGGAGGCTTTTAATCTAAAAGCAGCCATGGAGTATCAGCTGAAAAATTGTAAGTTTACATGGTCTCATTATCTTAAGGGGTTTGTCTGCTTTTGTAACAACTGTAAGTGTACATGGTCTGACTCATTATCTTAATTAAGGGGTATGTCTGCTTTTGTAACAATCTGCTTCTAAACCTTTCTTGAAATTGTTGATGTTAAAGTAAGCTTTTTAAAACGCCATGTTAACTTTTCAGCCAGTTAGATCTATGTTCAGTCCTGCTAATTTACACAAATTCAACCAGCTGTGAAGGTCTTTAAAATTCTTTATGATCTACAGGCCGTTAGCCTGTAATCTGAACAACAAAAAACTGAAATATTCTGAAAATTTAAAGATTCTTTGGGCTTCTTTTTGATCAGAATTTGGGCAATATCTGACTATTTGGGGTGACAGGACTATTTTTAAACACACTTTAGGCATTTTTGGGCTACTTTTCAAACATGATTTGGGCGACATCTGACAATGGAAAAAATTCAGTTTCCGAAACAAAGCTGCCCCCTGAGGATTTCGGATAAAAGTTACAGACTGACACTTTATTTGACATTGTTGTTACATACTTGTTTAAATGTAAGCTTTTTATTTCTGTAGTTAATATGTAATCGATGCATTTACTAATTAGTAGGTATTTCAATTTGTTGGAATATTCATGCCACTGAAGCTATTTCCCTTAATTGTCAGAGTTGATTACTTCTATTGGTAATAACACAGAGAATCAAGATCATAGATGGATATAAGTTCCTTTTTTGATTAATTAGATGAGGCAGCAGTAGAGGCCTTGACTGACATGCCGCCTCGATCAGAAGAAGAACTGGATGCTGTGACACTCCACAACCAGGCTCTAATGAACATGGAGATTTCACCTACTCAGGGCTTCACAAAACTGCAGTTCTTGCTGCAGCAGAATCCTTTTCCACCTGAAACTTTTGGCAATCTCCTATTGTTGTATGTTAAATATGAGGTCAGTCACTTTTCTGGTTGTTTGCTTGTTCTTGAATGTCTCTCATACTCTAGAAGTATGGTCTTTAACATAAAAATGAATTAGAGGCAAGACATCCTTGATATGAATTTTTACTTTCAGTTTTGTCACATCAGTTTAAGTATGTACATTTCTGTAAAATCAGTTACCAAACACTTTGCCTTCAAAACTATAGATATAATCCATGCTGAGTCAGTATGTGAGATTGCTTGTTGTTTAATTGGGGCTTGTTGGCTAGTCGCTCATTTGCAGTCAGTGCCAAGATGAAGAATTTGTTGTTTAAAACTGTCTGTTGTGTGAATGACAGTGCACAACATGAATGCCTAATCTGAAAGAATTGTTATTGAAAAAAGAGCTACGTCTTCATTGAAGATTCACATTGACTTGGTAAACTATGTTATTGCCACCACATGAATTTCATGTTAGCTTCTAGTATTACAAATTTCTGTAACAAACTCAAACATTCAGATCTCTCCGATTTTTTTATCCGAGTACATATTTGTACCTTCATCATTTTATCACCCAAGCTCAATGATTTACATTGTCTTTATGTTTATTTTCAAATAACTGTTTATTTTCAGTACTATGATCTTGCAGCTGATGTCTTGGCAGAAAATGCACACCTCACATACAAATACCTCACACCGGTAAATATTTTCTTATTCAGCGTGAACATTTTGGTGAACCATGAAATATTTATAGCATGAGACATATAAACAGTATAGGTTTATTAAAATTCCTGAATTTTTATAATTAAATACCAATCCATCATATTTTTTGGGATTGTTTCTTCAGTACTTGTACGACTTCTTGGAGGCAGTTATAACCAGGCAAACATCACCAGAGGAAGCATATAGGAAACTAGATGAGATGGCCACAAAACAAACAGAAACTCTGCGGAAACTGACAAAACAGGTACAAATTTGTGACAGCATAAAGTACCTTCCATTATTTTTAGGAATCTTGACATTTACATATTGGTAATTTACTTTACAGGTTACATGAAAATGCCTTAGGAATGAAAAATGATGAACATGAAGAAGAGTGAGAAAGAAAAAGTTGAGAAAAGCAGAACTCACATTGAGAGACATATAAAATCGATGGAAGGAGAGACACACCTAGGTAGATTTTAATGTGTGGCCACTAGGGCTGGAGATAATGAGAAAAACTTCCACTGGTTAACCATGATAGTTCTGGATGTAAATGCAAATTCTTACATTTACCTGTAGTGATACTGTATATTAATAACTTTATATATTGGGTGTGGTCCTTTCTGAAACATTTTGGAGACAATTATTCATAGACAAGATTAAAGACTAAAAAAAATAATATTAGAATAGATGAGTGATAGAGTTTCCATTTATGATTTCTGTTTGCAGTACACTGCAGTCGAATTTTATGTGAGGGATGATTTCCTGAAAACCTTTCATAATATAAAACTTGTATAATTGAAGATTAGTTTTCTCATTAGTATAAATTTTAAGTAGGAGGAGGGATGCATTCTCAGAGGGCATAAATTTATAAGCATTTTAGCGTAGTTTTTGCATTTAAACATGACAAATTGTTTTATTAATGTCATCTTTAATTTTTATTACATTATTATGTCATCGTAATTATTGTTTGGTGACACTGGTTGACGCAGGAGATGCAACACATCTAACTTCTGCTACAGAGTTACTAATTTTGGGTTTGTTTTTTTTCACCACCATTTTATGAAGCTTTGATGACATTTTTATGGGACATAAAAAAATATATTATAACCGTGAAACTCGGAGCCAGCTAGAAGACATGCATACTATCATAGTGAGTAGACACTGAAGTTGGGTTGGCCACATCCTCAGAGGAGACCTTGACATGATCACCAGAACTGCAGTGCTGTGGACTTCAGAAGGAAAGCCAAAGCAAGGACGGCCAAAAGCCACCTGGCGAAGAACTTTGGCAGCGGAAATGCTGAGCATGAACCAGAGCTGGGGCACCATAAGAAGGATGGCTGTCGACCAAGCAAAGTGGAGACAGTTTGTTGCTGCCCTACAAGATGTCACTTAGTATGATGGCCACTGATTGCTTTGTCAGTCAGTAACCAAGGACCAAAGTGGAGACAGTTTGTTGCTGCCCTACAAGATGTCACTAAGTATGATGGCCACTGATTGCTTTGTCAGTCAGTACCCAAGGACCAAAGTGGAGACAGTTTGTTGCTGCCCTACAAGATGTCACTAAGTATGATGGCCACTGATTGCTTTGTCAGTCAGTACCCACAGACCAAAGTGGAGACAGTTTGTTGCTGCCCTACAAGATGTCACTAAGTAAGATGGCCACTGATTGCTTTGTCAGTCAGTACCCAAGGACCAAAGAAGAAGAATAACTGACAAAATAATTGAAGAGGACGTTTGTATTTGTACTAATGGCATATAGCCTAATGTTGTTCCAGGGGGTCTAATGAGAAACAGAAAGAATAGTCTTATTGCTTCCTCATGCAGGTTATACAAGGCAACAAATACAAGTTTGTACATGGCGCGGGGGTGGACACAGATTGCTGCAGGAACCACCACTGCACGATATTGCGGATAGTATGAATGGGAAGGGGTATCAGTAATCATGACTTGTCGCATGGTTAGTATGACAGCATACAAAGAGACAACACACTTACTTCTGAATTAATAGATCCTGTAAGACGTATTAAATGTCCTAGTAGGGTGTCGATTTACTCATTTGTCGACAACAAGAACCAAACAAGAATGTTCTGGCAAGGACCCAGTAAAAATATTAGTCCTCATACAATAGACTTGGTAAGAAAAAGAATGATCTTTGTCTGTTTGAAAGGCGTAACTCTAGCTAGCAATTCTGGGGCAGGAGTGTTTCAGAATTGGTAAGGAGAAGACTGAATTATTAACTGGCACTGTTAAGTGAGTAACTATCAATGGTCGGTGAAACCGTGTACACGATTAACCACTAACAACACTAGTGGCCACCATTCCCAATAATATGCAAGCATCTAAAGGATCCAAAGAGTACTGAATGGGTGATTGATTATTTCATTTATGACATCTGAACCCTCATTCTCCGTTTTAATTTGCTCACGCTAATAACATTATATCACGGAGTAATGATAAATTAATTTTTGTTTTCGTATTTTAATTTTTGAAGGAGGTTGTACAATTTTTATTTTCACTAGTATTAATACACCTGTTTTCACTCAACAAAATGTACTTACTTACTTAGTCGTTCCCCTTCTACCGTGAGGTGTAGCAACAAAATGTACCAAGGTTAATTCATTCAGCATAAACCCTTTAATTTTACCGTAGTCAACAAAATATGCATATGATCAAATGTACTTTGGTTTTACTGAATTTTAGAATATTGTACAAATTGTAAAAAGCAGCTGTAGTTGAATAGAAATGATCCTAGCTATAAAAATTTTTCCCTTATACATGATTTGCTGTTTCCTCAAAGAAATGTCAGCGATTCATGTTTGAAGAGCTTTTCCAGTCTGATGGCTGTGATGTAATTTAAATGTATGAATTCCTACCAGTTATATTTCTGTATGGCAACGTTTTGCCACCTTATGAACTTACATTTTTTGGCAAGTCTATCTGCCTTCTGATTTCCATACATCTTGCTGTGGGCAGGGATCCACTGTACTTCTACTGTTGTGAATTTATAGCTGGTTTCCCCTCGTGCTTCAAGACTTGGATTTTGTAACCGCCATAGACTTGTTTGGTCTTTTGGCTTGTTTTCCGTTTATATGCCATGTCTCCACAGCTCAACAGAGCATGATCTGCCGGAGTTGCTTGTTTGCCAGAATCCAGACATTTATGAACAAGGAACACTGAATCCTAAATCAGAAGCTGAAGTGAAAATGTTGAGTGCTTGGACAGATTTTTACATGAAACATGATAGCAGCATTGACTGATTTGGGTTATGTACTTTCCCACAGGTTCAGGAATCTAGACAAAACCATGATGAAGATTCAGTGAAAAAGGCAGTTAATGAATATGATGAAGCATTAGAAAGGTGAGTCAAGGATTTCAGCAGACCACATAGTGTTCATCAAACAGTTGCTGCACTATTGAAATTACTTATATGTAAAAGGAGATTTGGGGACTGAGGTCATCCACAGAAGCAATATAGAGGGGAATGAGACTTGCCGAACAAGTTTTTGAATCTAGGACCTTTACTATTACATATTATATCTCTGCATGGAAGTGAATTTTGTTGATCATGTTTCATTTAAGTAGCTTTTTATTTAATTAACTTCCCTCCCTATTCTCTTTATATTCTGTCTTATCTTAATGTTCATCAAGGGAGGAAATAAACCCACAATTTTGCTTAGACATTTGACTGCCTTGCTGTCACATTTTTAAAAAATGAAAATAGTCTACCATGAGATAAGCCATACATAAGGCTACAAGATACTTTTGTTCAATATATTACATACAGTGGTGAGTTTTAAACTGTGCTGGCGATCGGGTGATCCAGGTTCAAGCTCGGGTGAGGACATTTGAAAGAGTGTCGTCGACCAGGACTTGGACTGGATTAATTCGAGCCCTGGCGAAGACATTTAAAGGAGTGTCGTCGACCATGGACTGGCAGCTCCTGAGCCGACCCAGCTCTAATGGGTACCCTCCGAAGACGGCGAGTATCTGCCTGAATGGCGAGTGGACACCTGTCAGTGTACAGGAAAAAAAGGGATACGTAAAAATCAGTCTCAGGTTAGATATACTAACTGGAGATTCTCACCTTGAGTAATAGCGGGCGTACATAAAAAAAAAGAAAGAAAAAAAGATCATTACGTGTCAGCTCCCTGTGGAGCTAAAGTCTTCAACAAATTTCAGGCCAAGCCTTCATGTCCTGTGCCATCCATTCAAGATTTTCACAGATTTTTTACAACTGTAGAAATTATGTGTAACATTTTTCAATTGTTGTCTCTTACAGAAGTTTTGTGAGGATAATGTTGAAAAATTCTTATGTAGTTACACACAGGAAAAAAATTATGAAATGCAATGTTACCATACAAAAATGTTATATGTTTGTCTGCATGCATCTTAATATTTCATGACTTCTTGTTGATCTTAAGTTATAATACATTTTCTTGTGCTGAATTTTGCTTCAGGTATGTTCCCATTTTAATGCAGCAAGCAAAAATTTACTGGGACATGGAAAACTATCAGCAGGTGGAAAAGATTTTCCGCAAGTCTGTGGAATTCTGTAATGAACATGATGCCTGGAAACTGAATGTTGCTCACGTTCTCTTCATGCAAGAAAACAAATACAAGGAGGCAGCAGGTTTTTATGAGCCCATTGTGAAAAAGAACTATGAAAATGTGAGTTTGGTCACAGGGAGAATTGATTGCCGTGAATTGTTAAGATAGTATAAGGTGCTTGATATCATGCTCAGTGATCAGTTATATTTATGTTTATTTGGTCCGTGTTGCTGCAGAAGCTGAACTGTGTAAGTTAATGTTTGTAGAGTTCAAACACAAGTAGATATGCTTTAACTTTACATTGTACATCTAAACAGAAAACATAGTCAACAGCTAAACATAGTCAAGCTACCTTGCCTTCATTAGCCAAGAAACAAATACAAACATGGAAGTTAAAGTGGCTAATTCAATAAAAAGATCATAAGAATAAAAACTGAAAATAAACCTAATGAAAAAAAATTATAACTTAGCAGAAATTGCACCTGGAGTTAATCCATCCAAGAGAAAAGAAGCAAACAAGAGACAGATGTAAAGATAAACATGAAACACAAGGGGTGGAATCAGTGTAGGCAGAAAAGTGACTTGTAAATAGGGTAGTGGAGGGAGGGGGAAAGTTTGCCTGTGTTTTTCACCTAATCAGTCACATGATCAGTGCTGTTAAGGTTGTTTTTGGCTATGCATGTGTTTGTCTGCAAAGAATATATTCGTGGGTTCAAGTAGTTGATATTAACATAGCATGCAAACTCCAAACATCATAGAAAAACCAGAATCAATGACGATTGTCCAAAAACGTTCAAAATATATTTATTTATGACTTCTTTTACAAGACGATCTGCTCCTTAATTCAACACATATAAGATCAGTAGGCATTGATCATACATTGTCATTGGTCCGTCCTTAGGCATATACTCAGGCAGATTTGCCGACCATCAAATTTATAGTCTTAATAAGTATAGCCAGCAGGTGGGCTTGAACATCAACCTAAAGAAGACAGAGGTCATGATGCTCAATGTGAGCAACCCTGAGCCCATATCAGTAAGGAATCAGCAACTGGAACAGACAGACACCTTCACATACCTAGGATGCATAGTAACACCAGATGGCGGAGCAAGCAAAGACATCAACAACAGAATGAACAAAGCAAGAACAGCCTTTTTTAGTCTAAACAACATCTGGAAGTCCTCTCAGTACAGCACGAGCACAAAATTAGGATTATATCAGAGCTGTGTGCTTTCTGTGCTTCTCTATGGCACGAAGAGCTGGAGAGTTACAGAGAAGGAAATGTCAAAATTGTCCTCTTTTCACACAACATGCCTAAGAAAAATTCTCTGAATCTTTTGGCCGAATACCATCACCAACCAAGATCTGCTTACTCGGAGCAAGCAAGAGGACATGCATACCATCATAGCTGGCAGACGCTGGAGCTGGGTTGGCCATGTCCTCAGAAGAGACACCGATGCCATCACAAGAACAGCTATGCTATGGACCTCTGAAGGAAAACGAAAGAAGGCCGACCAAAAACAACTTGGCGGAGGACTGTGGAGGCTGAGATGCAAAGAATGAACCAGAGTTGGGGCACTGTACGAAGGATGGCCGCCGACCGAGCAAAGTGGAATCAATTTGTTGTTGCCCTACAAGACGCCACCAGGCGTAATGGCCACTGACTGCTTTGACGGTCGGCGGCTAAGGATCAAAGAAGAAGAAGAAGAAATTTATAGTTCAACGTGACTTGTAATATTCATCGTCGTAATTTTGACGGAATTTGATTTAGTAAAAGAGTAATATACTTCTCTTGAAATGCCTTCCAATACTGGCATATAATTAACAAGTGATCATCATTAGATCGAAGAACACTTCATATACTTTGAAATATCTCCATCTCCTCGGAGCACATAGAATATACGTCCACACACTATGACGGAAGGTCTTTTTAAACCCCCTGGGGTTTTTTTTGTCTGCATATGGAGCATAAAGCCACCACTACATATGAATCTCCTTATAGAAAGCTGACACCAAGGCATTCATGTAATCATGTATGTGGTTTCTATAGCAATTTATTTTATATGATGAGGTTGCCCCAAACACAATCTTTACGTTAGTCACCATTTACAACATGCCTGAGGGGCAACAGTCCAGTTCTTTCCTTGTCTTCTCACTACCTCCAGGAATTACACAAAATTTATCTTTGCTTGTTTTGTATTACACATATTCCAACTGTGTTGCAGTTACTCATGTTTTTTTTAGACAACATTTGTGACTATACAGTTATCTTAATGTTTTTGTAATACATTATGTGAATACTTTGTATTTTGGTTATGTTACTCATGACATAAACTGGTTGTTCTCATCCCCAGCTGTTAAGTGTGAGTGCCATTGTGCTAGCAAATCTGTGTGTCTCATACATCATGACCAGTCAAAATGAGGAAGTAAGTTAATCAAATAGGCTTCTCCGTCAGTATTAGGTACTTCTTCTGGATATAGTCTGTGCTTCTGTTATCTGACATGGATTATAGTTCAGATGGAAATTGAACAGAGGTTGTAACAAACTTATGATATCATATATTACAAATATGAGCTCAGACATCTGAATTTCTGTTTTGTAATGTAGTCTCGTGTTTTTATAATGTTTTGCTCATGTTTTTTTATCATGTTTTATCCTTGTGTTTTTTTGTTTTACTCTTGTTTTTGTGATGTTTTACTTTTGTGTGGTTATATGAAGAAATAAACCAAGATATTAGTGTCAAGGTTACTGTTTATTTACATTTTTAGCTTAGTTTATGTATGTAGAATAGTTTCTTTCTGTGCTGTTTTTATAAATTTTGTCACTGACGAAGAACTCGTGTGACAAGATTACTGTTGAACTAACGTTGAACCAGTACCAGTGGAACAAGAGGTGAGAAGAAGACACTGGTGTTGGATAGGACACATGCTTAGAAAACTAGTGGATAACATTACAAGGCAGTCCTTGTTCTGGAAACTCTAGGGTATGAGAAATAGAGGTAGACCAAAGAACAAATAAAAGAGGGAATTAGACATAGGCGTGAATGGGACAAACAAGACATGGAAAAACTTGAAAAGATAGCACAGAACTGGAGGGCTTTGCATGCATTTGTTGAAGGCCTGTGTTTTGTGGTGAGCTCAAAGGTAATGAATGGAAACCTCATTCTGATGCATGGGCTGTATTTTTCCTGGGTCTCAGATTTCCACTATTACCTGTTTTCCTTCACTTCATCATCGGATTTGACAGGGCACAGTTTGGTTTTATTTAAAAGTCACATTTTGTATGTGATCTTCAAAACGTTTCATAGTCAAACTAAGCAGAGATAATCTACTAGCGATAATTTTAAGCTTTCAGACTCTGTAGTATTGGTATTCTAGTGACTAGCTCAGCTGGTGAAGTTTCCAGTACTTCAGCGGGACCTATTTATTTGGTTTGATCATAAAGACAATAATGATTTCTTGGTTTTGGTTTTACTGCACTTATCTATTTTCCAAGTTTTAGAAGTGCTTGCTTCTTGGGGCAAAGTTACCTGGCTTGAAACCAGGTAATGTCACGCAGCAGGCTATACAGTTGTAAAAGTGGGTATCTGACTCTGCTTTTGATTTAGGAAAGGCAAAGATAACAAGGAAGGGAATGTGTCACCCCACCTCATAAAGCTTAGACCTAGTATAGTGAAGTCTCTAACACTTCAGTCCCCTACAGGTATATGTGCTATGAGACGACCTTTGTTATATTTTTTAAGCTTTGGTGGCTTAGAATTATGTCCACATTGGTTGATTTTGTGTTGGCTTTTTTTTTTATAATATTGGTCATTCTGAAACATTGATTGTCGCTGATGTGTAGCCATGGTCATCCACTATTATGTTGCAACATTTTCTAGGTACATGTTTGTTCCTTTTATGCATGTCTTTCATGTTGCTAAGAGAACCTACCAAAGAAGAATGTACAAAGTGTCATGGTGAGTGAACAGCACATCACAGGTCTAAGCTAATGTTTTTACTGCAGTTCCTGATATCATTTTCACACTCTTGACATGATTCTGCTGCATTATTTGTTGTATTTTCTATGACTGTTAGTATTAACGATTTACCAAAAATGTGTAAATTTGCATTGAATATCATTATCTTAAAATAGTTTTAAATCAGTGCCTTTGCTTGTCTGTTGTAAAGAAAAATTGTAGAATATTTACTTGATGATCAGCAGTTCTCTGTAAAATATGGAATGTCACTGCACTGTTAATTTGTTCTTGACTTATGACAAAAAAGTGTGTACATGTTCATTTAATCTCATTATCTCAACGTAATTTTAAGTTGGTGTCTTTGCTTGTCTGTTATAAAAGATACAGGATATTTGCAATTATGCTTCTGTGAAATGTCATCATACATGGCAGAGTTTAGTAAATGAACTAAATAACCCATTGTTATTATTAATTTTGTTTCTGATGATCAAGTATTTTGCTTTTAATACTTTTTCTGACACTTGACAGCAGAAGACTTTTTGTTTTTAATTCACTATTTCAAAAACTTCACATGGTACTTTTTACTTCCGTTGCTTAAAGTGTAATAAGTTAATAATAAACAACTGCTTTGACGGTGTACTCATCCATTAAAAAAAAAAAAAAAGCGAGTTGCGGGATACTGTGGTTTCCGGTGCGTCTTCTGGCCCAGTATCTACGACTTTAGCACCTCTTCAACGGGAGAGTGGGCTCATCCCTAATCTGTATATGTTCCCAGTAGTAGACTATTCGCAAGCAGCCTGGGGGTGTCACTGCTCTGCGCGGACCTTGTTTACCGAGGCGGCGTCCGAGCTCGTATGGTGAAAATATGGTTGCATTATCTTCAAAATAGACCCGTCTTTCCCGTGGCTTTTCTGCCATCCTGCAACTTTGAGTTAGGGAGTTCTGAGCTCCAGTCTCTTTCCCAGGCATTTTTTCCTGGCCTGGCACGCATACAGAGGACCCCACTTCTGGTTCTAAGTTAGCAGTTGGGGATAGGTGGGGTGGCACACTGTGCATTCCCCGTCATCCAGGGGGGCTCTCCAACTATGCAGAGCTTGCACAATGCTGTGCTCTGGTTCTGGGCTCTCCCAAGGAATCCTCACGTCCTGCACAGAGCCACTTCCAGATACCCACCACCTGTTATCTCTTTATTGTAGAAATCTCCTGCATGCGGCCATCCAGTCAAGAGCCAGTATTAAGTCTGGTGCCCAAGTGATCCCCCCAAGCTTAGTGTGCAATGCTGGGTTCTCAACATGCTGCAACACAGGGGGGATTGTGATGCTCAGCAATCTCTCTCAACTCTGCACCGATAAGTGACATCGGGGACTTAACTGTGCCTCAGTACTGGGAGGCCCCGTTTCCGGGTACACCACACACAGCCAATTGAGGCAATGGTCGTCGTGGGCGTGTCTTCAGTGGGGAAGTTGTGGAGTCTTCCTGTCCATGTTCTTGCACATCCTAACACTGGCAAGACATCGGAGGTTTGGAGAGTGGCCTTCTCTGCTTTTTTGAGCCGGGGTGGGCTCCCCGGGCAAGTCTTGATGGGGATCGGGACGTGTCCACGCGCCAGTGGGCCCAGCATCGGCCGCATCTGATGGAGGACTTGCTCTGCCAGGTATGAGTTAGTAAGTTTTAACTTGGTCATCTTCATGGCATTGTGATGATGGGGTGCCTGTGGATTTCCTACCGCCCCGGGTAGAAGCCAGAAGTGTACTATGCCAGCTCTGGGGGAGATAAAGGGGGTGTTTCTGCATCTCCTTGTGATACGTAGCCAGGGTAGGGCTCACAGTGCTCATTCCCCGCCACCAAATTGCCTGCTGGTTACGCCGAGTTCTCCGAGGCTCTAGGCATGTGACCAAGAGTTGAAGGCAATAGGACCGTCACGTCCTGAGTCTCTGTGCCTGTACGATGGGTTCCGATCTTCAGGGAGCAGTCCACACTCGTTTCCACTCCCAAGACTTGTTCAGCATCCATCTGGCTCCTTCCCACCCACAGAGGGCGTGTACGGTGTAGTGCACCGGTTTTATTATCGAGGTTTGCTCCTCTAGATCCGTTGTGTTTAGCCTGAGGATTCGCACCCTCAGTTACCAGGACTACCTCGAGGAGGGTGTGGCTCTTCACCACTCACAACGATCTTGGGGTATGAGAGGTTTTGCTAGGCCAAGAGACTGACACCGCAATGGTCGCTCCTTTCATGAACAAGAATTCACTAGGCCTAGGGTGAAGCAAGGGGGGAAACCCACTACCCACAACACCAACACATCATACCCCCTGTCTGTAAAAGACTTTGCCCCACAACTGCTTTGAACTGTTATTTAAATTTGTTTGCAAGATAGACATGTATAGATCGTCTTAAGTCTCATCAAATTCGGCGCCGAGTCAGGACTCCACTAAAAAACTACCAACTTCGACTCCACAACCCTTGGTTTAAAGCTAATACAAGCACTGTAATAGTGGGGGGCCTCAGAATTTTGTGGTACTCAAAATGGCAAAATCGTTACTGACCAAAACATGCATTGAAAAGGTTAACTCTAAAGTTGATCAAATTTACAATAGCATGTTTGCCCTGTGAGTTTCCTGGAAGTGACTATGGCACAGTTGTATATGGAGCTAGCCACCTCATCACGTAAAGGAAATTGCGACAAAAAATTATTACTGCAAAGGCACATAATCTGTTTTGTCACAGGCATCTAGCGTGGGAACCAACTATAGTAGTGACCCCATACTTTCTAGGGAGGGAGGAGAGAGGAAAAAGGACTGCATCACATTTAAAGTGTGACCACATACTAAGATTTTTTTAAGTACTCAAGAACAACCACTCCTTTGTACAAAAGGCCTCCAAATGTTTTTAACCCACTTTGTGTATATGTGTTTTATCTTACATTTTAGAACACTGTACTGTGCCAAGGGCAACTATGAGTTTGGCATCTCTCGAGTTATCAAAAGTTTGGAGCCATACAACAAAAAACTGGGAACAGACACCTGGTTCTATGCAAAAAGATGCTTCTTGTCTCTGATTGAAAATATGACCAAACACATGATCATGATTCGAGACTCTGTCATCAATGAGTGTATCCAGTTTCTAGAGTGTTGTGAATGTAGGTTCTCATTTTTATTTTTTAATTTTATTTGATAGTTCTTTTCTACCGAGAATGTAAGAATTATTAAAAGTATAATTTTTGTACATTTGTCAGTAAAAAAACAAAATTTTGACAAAGAACTGGTTTTACCATCTTCATTTTTTTTTAAACTTTGACACAGTCATAGCAGCCTCCATCTCTCTCATGACACTGGCTGTCTGTCTTAGGCTTCTCATATCACGGATAGTTGTCCTTCAAAGAGTTGGGAACTGCCATGCTGCCATTTGTTTTGTGCAATGAGTGTGTTTTCTTAGATAATACGAGGGTGAGTCAAGTGAAAACCAGAAATATGTTATGACGGTGTACTCATCCATAAAAAAAAGCGAGTTGCGTGATACTGTGGTTTCCGGTGCGCCTTCTGGTCCAGTATCTACGACTTTAGCACCTCTTCAACGGGAGAGTGGGCTCATCCCTAATCTGTTTATGTTCCCAGTAGTAGACTATTCGCAAGCAGCCTGGGGGTGTCACTGCTCTGTGCAGACCTTGTTTACTGAGGCGGTGTCCGAGCTCGTATGGTGAAAATATGGTTGCGTTATCTTCAAAATAGACCTGTCTTTCCCATGGCTTTTCTGCCATCCTGCAACTTTGAGTTAGGGAGTTCTGAGCTCCAGTCTCTTTCCCAGGCATTTTATCCTGGCCTGGCACGCATACAGAGGACCCCACTTCTGGTTCTAAGTTAGCAGTTGGGGATAGGTGGGGTGGCACACTGTGCATTCCCCGTCATCCAGGGGGGCTCTCCAACTATGCAGAGCTTGCACAATGCTGTGCTCTGGTTCTGGGCTCTCCCAAGGAATCCTCACTTCCTGCACAGAGCCACTTCCAGATACCCACCACCTGCCATCTCTCCATTGTAGAAATCTCCTGCATGCGGCCATCCAGTCAAGAGCCAGTATTAAGTCTGGTGACCAAGTGATCCCCCCAAGCTCAGTGTGCAATGCTGGGTTCTCATCATGCTGCAACACAGGGGGGATTGTGATGCTCAGCCATCTCTCTCAACTCTGCACCGATAAGTGACATCGGGGACTTAACTGTGCCTCAGTACTGGGAGGCCCCGTTTCCGGGTACACCACACACAGCCAATTGAGGCAACGATCGTCGTGGGCGTGTCTTCAGTGGGGAAGTTGTGGAGTCTTCCTGTCCATGTTCTTGCACATCCTAACACTGCCCGCAAGACATCGGAGGTTTGGAGAGTGGCCTTCTCTGCTTTTTTGAGCCGGGGTGGGCTCCCCGGGCAAGTCTCGATGGGGATCAGGACGTGTCCACGCGCCAGTGGGCCCAGCATCAGCCGCATCTGATGGAGGACTTGCTCTGCCAGGTTTGAGTTAGTAAATTCCAACTTTGTCATCTTCATGGCATTGTGATGCTGGGGTGCCTGTAGATTTCCTACCGCCCCGGGTAGGAGCCAGACGTGTACTGTGCCAGCTCTGGGGGAGATAAAGGGGGTGTTTCTGCATCTCCTTGTGATACGTAGCCAAGGTAGGGCTCACAGTGCTCTTTCCCCGCCACCAAATTGCCTGCTGGTTACGCCGAGTTCTCCGAGGCTCTAGGCATGTGACCAAAAGTTGAAGACAATAGGATCGTCACGTCCTGAGTCTCTGTGCCTGTACAATGGGTTCCGATCTTCAGGGAGCAGTCCACACTCGTTCCCACTCCCAAGACTTGTTCAGTATCCATCTGGCTCCTTCCCACCCACAGAGGGCGTGTACGGTGTAGTGCACCGGTTTTATTATCGAGGTTTGCTCCTCTAGATCCGTTGTGTTTAGCCTGAGGATTCGCACCCTCAGTTACCAGGACTACCTCGAGGAGGGTGTGGCTCTTCACCACGCACAACGATCTTGGAGTATGAGAGGTTTTGCTAGGCCAAGAGACTAACACCGCAATGGTCGCTCCTTTCATGAACAAGAATTCACTAGGCCTAGGGTGAAGCAAGGGGGGAAACCCACTACCCACAACACCAACACATCATACCCCCTGTCTGTAAAAGACTTTGCCCCAAATATGTTATAACAATAAGAATAATCATGCCATTATATTGTAACTTGCCAATATTGTTGTCCTGGATGTCTCGAGTGTCATGCACGCGCCTTCGCGGTGATGATGCATAAGGTGACGTCATAATAACGTTTTAAATATGGCCGCCCCGCTAGTGGAATGCACCAAACAGCAGCAGCGTTCTGTTATTCAATTTTTGATCAGCGAAGGGGTGAAACCAATAGAAATTCATCGGCCAATGAAGCTCAAGTACGGTGATGCATGCATGTCAAGGTCGAAGATGTATGAATGGTGTACAAAGTTCAAAAACGGCGTGATTTCTGTGACAGATTGTTCAATTTTCAATTTTGGAGTAAGCTGCCGTGGCACCCACCTTGCAGACACTTTGTGGTATTGTAGCACATCAGAGATGACGTGGTGTGCTGAACCGTGACTGATGTCAAGATGTGTGGCAATATCATCCACAGTCAATCGGCGGTTTCCCTGTACGAGTCGTTCAACGGTTGCTATCAATTCTGGAGTCACTACTCTGTGTGCCTGACTCGGTCGTGAACAATCTGTCACAGAAATCACGCCGTTTTTGAACTTTGTACACCATTCATACACCTTGATATGCATGCATCACCGTACTTTAGCTTCATTCGCCGATGAATTTCTATTGGTTTCACCCCTTCGCTGATCAAAAATTGAATAACAACGCTGCTGCTGTTTGGTGCATTCCACTAGCGGGGCGGCCATCTTTAAAATGTCATTATGACGTCACCTTATGCGTCATCACCGCGATGGTGCGTGCATGACACTCGAGACATCCAGGACAACAATATTGGCAAGTTACAATATAATGGCATGATTATTCTTATTGTTATAACATATTTCCGGTTTTCACTTGACTCACCCTCGTGGAAGCATTTTCAAGTTTTTACTTTTGAACCCCATATGAACACATATCTGTCTATTTGTTAGCTTGTTGGATAGACCAACAGTAGTCTTCTATGAACATTTCCTGTGTAAAATTATGGTTTGTGTATCAGATCGGCTAATTTAACATGATCTTATTGTTGGGGGTTACTGCATGGTTTGCTGTCATCTTGGTTTTACTTTGATTTGGATGACTGCA
This sequence comes from Oreohelix idahoensis, assembly GCA_024509875.1. Taxonomy (NCBI): domain Eukaryota; kingdom Metazoa; phylum Mollusca; class Gastropoda; order Stylommatophora; family Oreohelicidae; genus Oreohelix; species Oreohelix idahoensis. The sequence goes on from JAMPIV010004892.1 coordinate 145,034, forward strand.
CCATGCAGCACTTCTACTAGTTAGACCTTAAAACGTTACGAGTAGAGAGCTGCTGGCGTGTTTAGGTTAGAAACGAAGTCAGTCATGCCTTATGGTTGATGTATGGCCTATGAGTCAGCAGCTGTGTTTAACCTATGGGGTATGCCACTTATTCCTAAGTATAACCATCGTGTGTTCAGGCTCTAAAGCTGATAGATTAATATGTGAAGCAGGACCAATGAGTCCAAAGATATGTTAAAGCGTCAGTATTAAAACGCAGAGATATACCCAAGATTATATATATATATATATATATATGTATATATATATATATATATATATAATGCGTTTCAATGTGGAACTCTAGTCATAGAAATAATGATACTATTCTGTCATGTACTGCCAAATGTAAATTAATATTCAGACGGTGTTCTGAAGTAAAGGTTAAGTGTTAAGGGCATGCACTACAGTGAAAACTAACTTTTGTTCTAATAACATTTTCAAACTTTTTATATACTCAATAGACACAGTGTATGTCCATGAACCAAATTCGACAGTTTATTTTGTTAAAAAACGTAGTTACCATAGTAACCAAAAAAAAACATCCGCCATATTGGATTTTTCACCAATTTTCAAGAGTAAATACCATATGTTTCCTGTCGACCAAAGTTTATCAAATTGCACACACATGTTGTGACTGACAATTAAAGCGATTGATAAGAAGCTTATTTTCTTCTTCTTCTTCTTCTTCCGTCCTTAGCCACCGACCGTCAAAGCAGTCAGTGGCCATTACGCCTAATGGCGTCTTAGGGCAACAGCAGATAGGTTTTCTTTGCCATTATTTCCCATCATGCCTAGTGGCGTCTTTAGGGCAATGGCAAATCAATCCATTTGCTGTTGTTTCCGTAATCGAAGTGACTGGCAAACGGGTGATCAGCCCGTTGGTAAGCTTATTTTGGTAAGTTGAAAATTCTATTTTTAATGATTTAAAAAAAAAATACATTATATTTGAAGGAAAAAATATATAACAACATATTTAAAAAAATACATATTTAAAAAAATTACCAAAATATCAAAATTCTGTCCTGATCATTTAAATATATATATTGTAGTCTATCGGTGTGTGAACTAGGGTCCCGTGGGGTCCAGCAGCTTCTCCTTTGGCCATGGAAGCCTGATAGAAACACCAGGAGTTTTTGCCTGGCGGACAAAAATTATGTTGAGGTTTGTCATTTGTTGAATACCCATGGTAGAGAGATGCCATGATGGCTTGTTTCATCTCGGGGCTGTACTGTGCTGGCGGATGGCTCTGGTGTAGTAAATACACAGTTTTCGTATGGCATTTTGGGTCAGATAACCATGGCCATTTCCCCCAAGGGTGACTTTTTGTTTCCTGCAGTCAGTAATGAGTGTCCTCAGTGCAGTGCCTAATAACTTTGCGACATGGTTGATGCACTCCTCTTTGGTTATGTCAACTTCTGGACCATGCGGTTTGATGTCGCAGAGTCTGTTGTAGGCCTTGGAATCGCCATCTGATAGCAAAACAGTGTGGCGTAGCTTGTGATTTGCCACTGAACAAAGCCAGAGAACCTCACAGGCTTTTACCTCCATCATTCAGGCTGACCCTTCGTAATTACGGCAGCAGTCCTTCAGATGCTCTACTTTCCATTTTTCAAATCTTTTAGGTTGGTTTTTCAGTTGCCACTGACCAGTAGTCTCGCAGGTGTGACAGAAGGAAGACATACGTGCATATCGATGACCATACCTGTCAAGATGTCGATAACACTGCCAACACCTATCAGTGACTTATGACCTCTAGTTAGCCAAGTTGCATCAAAGCTGACAGCAATGTCAGTGACGTCTTTTTTATTAATGGTAAGATGCTGACTCTTAGCATTTTCAGCTCGGATGATGCTGACTGCACGTTGAAATACTGTAGAGTTGTGCATGGTATCCAAATAATCAAACATTTGATCTGCATATTTATGGAATGTTTTCTGGTGCAGGCCAGGGAGGTCTAAGTTCTCACAGAAGAGATTGAAAGTAGATGGGCCCATTCCAGACATGAGGGCACCAAGAACAGCAGATTTGTTGATTTGCATGTCCCCGAGGGCCACTGCCTTCTGGTTCCCTCTCAGATGTGTACGTTCCAGAAATTGCTTTTTCACATGTGTCGCACACAACTTCCAAGAAGAGGGAGAAACCCTTTGACTTGGTGTTGTCAGTTCTTGTGTGCAATGTGCTCTGCTTGCACACATTGCAACACACATTGGTGAGAACACTTGATAAAAGAAATGTCCACAATGGTTCTGTACGTAAGTTTAGGTGGAGCACCATTCTTGCTCGCGCTCAAGTTCATTTTTATATCAGATCGACTTGGGCCAGCGGTGAAATGCACTATTGGATCAGCGATTTGAACTATAGGCCTATCGGATACTGGTATGCAGACATACGTTGATGATAAGCCTACATCAGGCTGGTTATCATTCACCGCTGATTCGGTTGTAACATTGCTGGAAATTACACACTTTCGATGTGCTCTAGCGACAGAAAGTTGCTTTGCTTTCTTACCTTTTCTTCCCATTTTGAAGTAATAGAACACAATTTAATGAGATTTAGACTGTAATCAAGAGAAAAATGTCGTACCACGTTAAATGGAACAAAGTTATTTGTTTACGGGTGGAAGTACCTGTTGTTATGTTCTGGATTTGCGCAGACAAAGATGCGCGTGTTATGACCAATCAGAAAGATCAACACCAATGTCTCATGAATGGGCCTTGACTGATAGAATGGGGTCACTGCGTGACCTCTCTTTATAAGGAAGTTAGCGTAAAATGATGGAAAATTTTGAATGCCAAATCAACCAGAGATATGTGAAATAAAGGTTTCAAATTTGCTATAATCTGGGCGACAAAGAAATTCACTTTTCGGCAATACCAAATACTTTGCGATGCACTCAGCGTAACTAAGGTATTATTGAGAGACAAATCGTGCATTTTCGGCACAAATTTTCAAATCATAGCTTGGGGGTATTGCCGAAAATATGCTTTTTGACTCATCAAATGCATTTTTTATGTCATAAAACCGTGCTCAGTCGATTCCTTAATGATTATTTAATAAAATAAGCTCAAAAGTAAAAAATCTTTATTTTGTACCTAAAACCCGATTTTCACTGCCAGGGATGGTCTTAATAATATGAAGAAACTGAAGAATTAATATATGTGGCTGGACATTGCATAGACAACTGAAGAGGCCGGTATTTAAATGATATAGACAATCATAGAATATGTTAATAATTTTGACGGTTGGGATGACCGCACAAGGTCAAATATAGACTAAGCATAGATACTGTGAAGATTATTATTTCCTTTGATGGGAATCCCTTACTTCGTATAATTCATCTTGTGACGTGGATTGTTTATATGAATAAATGTTCGAGTAGTCATACTAAGACTTTGTTTGCTAACGAGTTCTACGAGATTATCTTCAAGATGTTGCATAGTTGTGCTAGTTCCACATTCAATCACCACTGTTCGGCCTGTTGTTTAAGGTCAACACTTTAATGAATCAATACGAATGCAAAGATAAAATCAAATATCAAACGATTTGAATGAAATATAAATTATTATTAACACTCAACCATAATAATAAACAAGAAGATGGAAGTATACCCACAGGTTGCGGCACAATTTAATACAACAAATAGAAGCCATAAGGGAGCCGCGCTAGCGTAGTGGTTACAACACCGCTCTGGCGACCGGGTGATACATGATCAAACCCGGGCGACGGCATTTGAGGATTTTTCGTCGACCGGGATTTGGACTGGATTAACTCGAGACCTGGTGAGAACATTTGAAGGAGTGTCGTCGACCAGGGACTGGCGGCGCCTGAGCCGACCCAGCTGCAATGGGTACCTCCGAAATCGGCGAGTATTTGCCTGAATGGCGAGGGACACCTGTCTCTGTACAAGAAATTCTTGATTGCTTATTTAATGCTGGCATAAATTTATCTTTCCACAGTGTATGGACGGGATGTGAAAGCAGTTATTGAACAGCCATTGGAGGAAGAACCAATGCATCCTGGGAGAAATACAGTTGCCTTTGAAGCCCGCTTGCTCAAATCACTTCTGCTACAGCTTAACTAGTTACTAGTTTTACAGTAGCAATTAATGTAGATTATTGATTGTGGGTTTCTGAAGATTGGCATCAGTAACCTCAGAGCTGCTGTCATGAGTATACCCAACAATCTACAGTATCAGATAAAAACTGTTCTGAACATTGTGTTGTGATATGATATGTTAAGTATAGAATTAAATAATATTTAGCCATTTATTAAAAGGCTAAATATATTTCCATGCTTTCAACCTATGGAATCTTAGTAGCCTCACTACTTATACATTGTCATATAATCTGAAAATTACATTATGAACTGCAGTGTTTGCTTTAGTCTGATTTGGAAGTTGTTACAGGGTGGTTTAACTTTTTTTTTTTTAAATTAGAGGAACTTTTTTTGGTAACATATTCTCTATATGTGTAGCATAAGAGGAGTGCATAAATAGGTGCTTGCATACTAGAGAAGGATTAAAATGGTATAACAGTGTCGCCAATGTGGAACTGATGACAAGACCCAGGCAAGTGCCAGTGAAACAAGAGATGAGAAGACGATGCAGGTGAGGGTAACAGAAGCACAGGTAGACTGAAAAACACACGGAGAAGAGAACTGGGGTCAAAAATGAAAATGGTGAAAAAGACCTTGGGCAGATGGCTCGTGACAGGAGTGCATGGCATGCAGTTGTTGAGGGCCTATGCTCCTAGGGCAGCTAAAGGGTAATGAAGGAATGAATGAGAGGAGTGATAGTAGCAGTGATATTATTAGATTATATTTGTAATGATGTTACATTATGACATGTCTGCAGTGATGACTTAAGAATGAAGCCAAGAAATTTATGTTGGAGACACTTGACTTATTATCTGTGATATATTTCATTATTTTAGAAAAGTGATATAAAATATGCTACATTAAGTTCTGTGCTGTACACAAGACGCAAGAGGTTGTTTGGTTTTATATTTTTATTAATTTATTTAAAATATGTATATGTAACCTTTGCAGCCATGCATTAGCTTCTGTGTATTGAAGGTCTGCATGTTAACAGGTCTTCTTACCTCATATTTCTGGTATAAAGGATGAGAGAAAGGAAAGGCAGAATGTTGGACAGGCATGCACATCCAATTCTCAACTCATTGAAAGTAAAGTTGGTTTGTTTATATTTGCATACGTTTATATCCATACATGCATACGTTTACTACAGCAGTAATGTATTTAAATACAGTAATTGTCATCAGTTTACATTCATGTGGACTTTCATTTAAAACTAATGCGTTGTCAAGATAAGTTGTGAGACAAAGAAGAGCAGGACCAGAGTTGCCAGCAGTCTTGTCGTTAGAGACTACTAACATAAGATTGTACATGGGGGCTGACAAGCTCAGGTAAAAGAAACTGCTACACAGAACTCCACTTCAAGAACATGGGAGTGCTTTGGTACAACTTTCCTACATCGGGGTCAACTGCAAGATTTGTCCCATGCTCCTGAAATAGCAAAGAAACACTTGAACATGGAAGGGCTTTGGTACAACATTCCTACATCGGGGTCAACTGCAAGATTTGTCCCATGCTCCTGAAATAGCAAAGAAGGGGGGGGGGGTTGGGGGGGGGTCACTGATTAGTTTGTAAGTATTTGGTACTAGGTTTTATTGTTACTTAATATCTGCCTATAGTTGCATCTCACACAGAAGAGGCAGGTGTGAAGTAATGAAAGATATAAATGGGTGCCTTCTAGCAAAATTGGTAACTTGTTAGCGTATCTGATTGCAAGAAGAATACAAATAAAGAAACATTCATTTTGTTAACAATATTAAAACTGAGGTGCTTGTATTTTTTTTTCAACTTGAGATTCTCTGCTACTAAATGTCACATTTATCAAAAAATAATCTTAGATACATTAAATATGCATTGTGAAATTTCTAGGTAACCTTGCAAGGCAGGCAGAAAAAGCAACACTGGGGAATGAACAAAGCACTTTGTACAAAGTAACAAAAGCGACCATTGGAAAATGAGGTGCACACAACATTACACTAGTTAGAGACAAGCATGGATAATCTCATCACCACGGAAGAGGGGCAAGAAGCAAGATGGGCAGAGCACTTCAGAGAAACACTCAATAAACCACCTCCAGGGTCACAGTTGAACATTCTCGGTACTGAAAAGGACCTAGATATAAATGCAGATACCGGTATTCCAAAACAAGGGAAGAAATTATCACATCTATCAGAGGATGGACAAGCACTAGGCCATGACAACTTAAATACAGAGCTATCTAAAACATTTCCTTAATAGCGGCTGAACTGTGAGAACCACTATTTGCACAAAGCTGGCAAATGGACAACGCCGCCGGAGTGGAACAAAGGAACACATATGCACTTAAAACAAATTGCCACAACTGTTCCCATGAGACAGTTCAAGCATGTGCTGCTCACTTGCCCACGACTCTCCACAGAAAAAAGAGTGCTATTGCCGGGCTCCCCAACAATCACAAACACTCTATACAGCACCACTCGACAGCTACAGAACACATGCACATTCTTCAACTCTGCATTGGTTGCGAAAGAGCAATGAGTTGAGCAACCCTAGTTAAAGAAGAACAACAATGGCTTGGTGTAATAAAGTCAATCAGTGTGACACCCCCCCCCCCCCCCCCCCCCCCCCCCCCCCCCCCCCCCCCCCCCCCCCCCCCCCGCTCAAATTTCCTCGTTTGAAAATTAACTAACGTACTCCTAAAATCTATTAATAACTACAGCATTTTAAATTTGTCTCAAGGCCACAGACAAATCAACCGCCAACATTTTAACTAAAGAATTTGAATTTTCCACTACGCCAAGTTAAAAAGGTTACTACCCCCTTTTAACACGCACTACCCCTCCCAATATTTATTAACAAACGTCGTAAAAATTAACAACCAATCGTATTGTTACCTCATTTTATAGTGATGATAAAATCTTGGTTGTAGGAGAAAATATGCCTAATCTGTGCTTTGGAATAAAATTAAATAATTTATTTCTCAAAAACTAAAGAGAATTAAAAGGAGAGAGATATCTTGAAATATAGGGTTAATATTGCTTAATATATTGACATAAAGATTTCCCCGTAATAATATTATTTTGACATAGAAAATTTTATTTTAGTAATATTTTTAGTTCGGAAAAAGCAAAATTAATTACTTAAAAATTATACAGATGAAAATGTGGAAGAATAATTAAATGAAACCTATATAGATAGATAGAGGGCATTTGGCCGCTTAATAATCTATTTTGATATTAAAAATCTGTCCATAAATAAATGAGATATATAATATATAAAATAAAAACAGACGAGCGAACACACTTATAAACTGCTCAACTTGGTAGCTTGGGGAAAAAGTTAAAATTTGTTGACACGCGTTCTGATTGGTTAGGCGTAGTTGAGGATGGGGCAATAAGAATTAACAATTGCTTGCAAAGTCGGCCATTTGAAATTTAAACTAACTAAGCTGACATCAGCGGGAGAGCCTGTGTGACCAAAGCTTTTGCCGTCTGGAACACTAAAGCAGTGGTAGAACCCATTTATTGCCTAGTCAAGCTTATGTTATGTGAAATTCTTACTTGAGGGTAAGGCAAAATAAATATTTGTATTGATTTAATTAACACGTAAGCCACACTTTGTGTTACGATAGCCTAAGAAGGAATGCAGTCTTTCGGAGTGAAATAAATGCATAAAATATTTGCTAGTGGCTTTACAACGTTTGCGAATGCCAAAGCAGTAGATCAAAATGGATATTGGCTTTTGTAGTGCCATAAATGTTTATATGTTATGTATAATTATCCACAGGTTTCAGTGCTAGAGTAAGCACACCCTATCTATTGTATGAACGAAAAACCCTGTATAAGATGTTGTAAGGGAATCATTAAAGGGTCACAGGCTGGGTATGTACACCCCTGCTTATTATATGGAAGCGACACCTTGGAGGAAGGGATCAGGGCTTTGTACTATCACTGAAGAAGAATGTTAAACAGCAGTGATGTTAAACAATGAAAAATAAAGACTGGTGTAATGATCAGCACACATAGCTGATCAAGGTGAGTTGTTACAGTGGTTATGTGTGGAAGTATTATAGATGAGAGTTATATGGGAGGGAATTTTCCTCTCATTTCAGGTTATATGTCAGAATACTTATTGGTGGCAGGAAACCTGGTGAGGGACGAAAATCTTGGGAGTGATCGCTCAGCATTCAAGTTGTAGCTAGCCCCACACCTTCGACCAGGAGCACCACATTTGTTGATTCTGAGGACCTATGGGCCAACTGTTGTCTTCAATCCATGCCAGTTAAGTCCTTTAGAAAAGGCACTGACAAAATTATTGATATCATAAAGTTCCACTATAATAACCATAACCATAATAATAATATAATCACCTTGAAGTGATGAACCCAACAGTCTTTCCAACATATTAACAGTGATCAGTACAAGCCGGTAAACAGAACAGTGGGTGGATTTCTTCAGTGATTTTCTTTTGTATAAACAAGAGACATGGACAGAGTTCCAATTTATTTATTTTAAATAGTGTAAATAAAAATTCGATTGAGTTTGACAATCCCTGTCCCATAAAATTGAGGTACAGTGAGATTAAATTGTAAAAAATAATTACCTAAACTTCATCAAAAGTCTTACTTACTTTAATTTTATTGGGTTAAAGTTTTGTTTGACATTTTTCTTTCTTCACATAAAATACATTACCCTAGACACGTAGCCATATAACATACCCAGAAAATATTTCCCAGAGTGAGATCTCAGAGAGGATATTCACTGTACAGTGAGAACAGATCAGGGGACAGCACACGTACACAGAGAATACAGATAATTATAAATAGATTCTACTGAACGATCTAGAAAATAGGGCGGCGGAAGTGTTAGAAATTATAATTGTGAGGACAGTACCAAACAAGCTGCCTATTGGACAGATAATGCTGGGAAACCGTGAAAATGGACTGTGCGTGCATTGACGAAGATTACCTCTAGCGTAATTCATCAGACACTGCATCATTGTTATGCCCGACCGAGAGGCCGCATGTTTTTCAGACGTGGATTAATTATTTAAGTAAAATGAACGATTTTATTTTAATGTATTTCGTTGATTCCAACAGCAGAAAGTGCAGGACAGAAAATGCTGTCTATGGTAAAAGCGAGAGAATCCATGTTTGATTCACACTTTTGATTATAGGAGTAATCGTTCTGGATATTGATCCGGCGCAAGGATATTGCGCTTACGTTTGTACTTATTTTTTAGGGCCAGAAAATATATTAATTTGCTTATTGTGTTTATGGCCTGAATTCATATCTATTACATATTAGTACAAGTAGAATCAGTCCTATATTGTATATTTTGGATGGGTAGGAGGGACTAGATTCTTGTTATTCCGGTCTAGCGGAAGTATGAGTTGTCTTGACAAGTCGTGATGAGTTCCGATGTACCGTGATAATGGCGGGTACGCACTTTTCAAAGGGCTGGTAGATTCTTAAGGAAATATGATTCATGAAGTGGTTTTCTTCTAAAGGAGATGGTATCTCTACTATAGTTTATGTTAGAGACTCTCCTAGGTACGGTACAATGTATAATTCGGACTCCATGTATTGCCAGACCCTGTATTGATGATCTCATGTCGATTCGACCTAGATGGAACATTGTGCTTCGTATCGCTAGGGTCGTGTTTTGTATCGACGAAGATGACAGACTTTCCTGCAGCGGTTATGGCTACGTGAATTAACCTGATCACCGTAGAGCTGTATGGAAACATTTATGAAATCATTTATATACCCATTATAAATTAACTCTGGCTCATATTCTCCTTCCTATGAATGAGTGAACGACAACTCAGGGAGGCAGCCATGTTAGATTTCGGTCATCATATGTTTTGATCACTGCCAAGAGAACAGATTATTTATCCTATTATCGGACAGTGACAGGGAGATCTCAATCTTGCTAGAACCCCCTCTTTCGTGGTTTCATAATATATGCTACAAACTATGGACGTCAAGTAACTTTAGTTATTTATCGATCTGCCTTCACTGACGCGTTTAGTCAGATAGGGGGATGCGGCCTTAATATATCATGACATTGAACTTTTGATGTACTGCCCATTATTTCTGAATGTGTCATGACTTCAGACCTGCTATGTATACCTACAAATTGATATGTCAACATACCATGATGTACTCGTATGTCCCAGTGTGTACGTCTGAATAAATTGAGTAAACAAAGATTCCAGCAGTCTGCATTGGTGCCTTGTAGACACAAGTGTATGAGTGGTTATATTGGTCAGCACACGAACAGTACACCATTCGCGGTAATCACACTCTACACTTCTACTTCATACATACACCATCCTGCGTCGGTTGGAGTGACCAAGTTTAGGGCCTGCTTCCCCTGGAGCCTTTGCCTTCCCTAACTCAGGACTAGGGTGAGTTACCCATTTACAGCTGGGTAGACTGGAGCATGCCTGATCTCAACAACACACCACTCTTCCTTACAGAGCACACCGACTGACACTTTACAGAGTGGAAAGAAGAAAAGAAAACTTTACAGTGGCGAGCCAGATTCCTGGGTCCAGCTTACGCAGTTTTGTGTTGAGAATCACAGTTTACAGCTGAAAGAACATTTGTTTGACCACATCAACACCAGTAGGACAGCTATACAGTCGATGTCAGCTTGACCTGTATTACCGATAGGATGCTGTATCTAGGTCAGCGCTTGTTGACAGTTTTTCGCTGTACAGACAGTATTACACAGGACAGTGGTATCAAGTGTAGAAAATATCTGGAGCAGTATTGTTGACATTTCTCAACGTACAGAAGAATCACAGTGTTGTTGAACATAAAGTGCATAGTTCATCGTTGGATCTTCATATGCTCAACAGAGAAAAATTGACAGTGTAATAGTTTAAAATTAAATCTATTACTGAATAAAGTGGCAAGTTATTAGTATTAAAATAAACTGTGCCTGCTTTACAACACTATACCTGCAACACATTCCATTCATGACATAAATTATATTGTATGCTATATGCTATTTATGCTTACATGTTATTTGTTATGTATTAAATTAGTTTATGTTCTGTGTGACTAGTACAAGGTATGCCGAGTGACATTGGTCTGGTACTAGTATTCTATAGGTACACATTTTCTTAATTGGAAATTTGTTAGCAACAATTTGCTGCTATTTCTGTTAGTTGTGATGAGGTGTTCTTTTCTTCGTTGTTTTTGTTAATAATTTTGTGTTCCTTAGTTTTGTTTGATTTGTTTGTATAATTGTAGGTCTCATCTTTTCTATTTTTGATTTCTTTACACCCTTATGTTTATACACTGTGGCGTTATTTGTCTTGTTATATTATGGCAGTTATCATCACGGATTCTGTGATCATTTTTTTTCATTTCTCCTATTTAATTTAATTTGATCTCTGCAAATGTGTTCATATTGTCTTTTCTTGTTTGTCCTTTGTAATGTCTTTAGTTGACATATGACGTATAGTGGTATACACTGATAGTATAGTACAGATCAGTACTTTATGATTGTTATTGTTATAAAACAAAATGTACAAGACCTTTGTAAGGCTTGTCTCCCAAAGTGATTGGTAAAGGGAAATATTTTTTCCACAGGTACCCAAGTGATCTTTGATTACATTGAGATATACAAGACCTTTGTAAGGCTTGTCTCCCACAGTATTTGAGATACAGTTATTGTTGTCCCCAGGTACTCAAGTTATCATTGGTTATTATAAACCATACAAGTTTGGACTAAGACTAAGTCTATGGTATAGACTTGTCTCCCATTAAAGTGAAATAGGGTAATTTATTTACTTTTTCAGGTTTCTGATTTAAGAAGACAATATGTCTACATTAGATTATTTCATTGCACAAGGAAAATCTCTTGATAAGACTGGAAAAGACTTAGAACAATGGGCTGTTGCTCAATATGACAAAGCATTAGCTGCAGAAGAGAAAAAAAACTGCTGCTGCTGTTGAAGAAAGAAAAGCTGCTGCTGAGAAAAAAAAAGCTGCGGCTGAGGAGAGAAAACTTCAAATAGAAGAAAAAAAAAGCTGCTGCAGAAGAAAGGAAAGCTCTAGCTGAAGAAAAAAGATTAGAAAAAGAAGCTGATACTGCTGCTGAACTTAAGAAATTGCAGATGCAAGTGGAGGAAAGGAGATTTGAGGCAGAACAGAAGAAATTAGAAGCTGATGCAGAGCAGAAAAAATTAGAAGAACAGAAAAAATTAGAAGTTGCTGCAGAACAGAAAAAATTAGAAGTTGCTGCTGCTGCAGAACAGAAAAAATTAGAAGTTGCTGCTGCTGCAGAACAGAAAAAATTAGAAGCTGCTGCTGCTGCAGAACAGAAAAGATTAGATAGAGAAGCTGAAGAGAGAAAAGCAATAAGAGAACATGAGTTTGAATTAGAGAAATTAAAATTGACATGTATGAGTAATGTTAATCAGGCATCTGGTGGTAATGGTAAACCCTTTGTGTACAAGGTCAAGGTACCAGCGTTTAACCCTACCAGTGATGACATAACATTTTGGCTTTCTAGATTTGAACGGGCTTGTCGATCTCATAATGTTGACAAATCACAGTATGTGAATCAGTTGTCTGAAAATCTAAAAGGGGAGTCTCTGAGTAAGTTATATTTTGTTGAAGAGGCCGACAAAGATAATTATGATGCTGTTAGGGCAGCTTTGATAAAGAGATATCAGCTGTCTGAGGAAGGTTACCGTCTTTTGTTTAAAACAATGAGACCTGAGGTAGGTGTAGAATTCTCAGATTTCATCTCAAAAGCACGAATTACACTTTCACGATGGATTGAATTATCCAAAACAGAGAAAACATTTGATGGTCTTACGGATTTATTGCTAAGAGACAAGGTCATGTCTTCTGTAAATAAATCATTCCTAGAGTTCTTACATGAGCGTAAACCTGGTACAATAAAGCAAATGGAAGAATATTGTGACCAGTATGCCACGGCACACCCTGACATGATTCTTAGTAACTCTAACATTAAAGAGAGTATGCCAGTTGCTTCGGCAACAGAATATAATCAGAATTACTCACACAAATTCCAAGGAGCTAAAAATAAATTTGATAAAAAGGTTAATTGGAATAAGTATCAAAACCAAGATAACCGCTCAAATCAGAGTTCTTCTTTGAAGAACTGGAATCGGGCTGATAGTCCTCGACACGCGAGGGGTACCCATAATGTTAGAAATTCTCGGAAAGGGAGTAGCTATAGGAACTACCCAAGTGCTTCATGGAGACAAAAGAAACAATATTACAGGGATACTCAATATAATGAGCATGATGATTATGATCATGAATATTATGATTCAAACCCAAATAGGGGTTATAACAGAGGCAATAATAATTATAGAGACAATTATAACCGAGGTAGATCACAACACAAAAGACATGGTAAATCGTATTACCAGGCTAACTCTGCACAACAGGAGTTCCACGACACCGATAATCAGAATAATGATAAAAAAGACTCCAACAGTGTAGCAAATTCCGCTTTCGATTTTGCTAGAGCATCTGAGTGTTCGCAATGCAAAACATTATTCGATCCAACCACAGTGTCTACTTTAAGCTGCGGTCACCCGCTTCCCGCTCTCCATGCGTCAATTGCGCATAATGGAAGGGGTGCTCTTGTCTTTAATAGGGGCCTAATAGATGGTACTCCGGTATCAATTCTTTTCGATTCGGGGTGCACTACCATTGGAGTGAGGCAATCACTCGTAAATCCTTCTCGAGCTACAGGCAATATAGTCAAATGTGTAACATTTGGTGGCACATTGGAGAAGTACTCCACTGCCATTATCAATATTGCTACGCCTTTCTTTACAGGAGAGGTGCAAGCATGTCTCTTGCCGAATCCGATCGCTGATCTTATCATCGGTCGCATTCACGGGGTGAAAGAATGCACTCCACAGCAAATTTCTAATTGGGGAAAATGTTAATATGCAATCGGCTAATGCAGTAATCACTAGGGCTCAAGCTCTTAATATGCCACAATCTTCACATTCTGAAGATAATGATGCGCAGATCCAAGATGATCCCTTGGAGATTTCCCACGATTCCTTTATCAAACAGCAGGAAGATGATCCTACTCTAAAGAAATTCTTTACTCTGGCAACAAAAGGTGATCCGAATAAGGATACAAATCGTAAATCTTGGATTACGATGAAGAATGGCGTACTTGTACGTATGGTACAAGACTCCACTAAGTCCATTCATTCTCAAATCCTTGTGCCTAAAAATATGAGAGTTAAAATCTTACAGCACGCTCATGATTCGCAGTGTGCTGGACATATGGGTTTTTCCCGTACTAAAGCTAGAGTTCTTCAATCTTTCTTTTGGCCTGCTGTGAATAAGGACATACGAATCTATTGTCGATCTTGTAAAGTATGTCAAGAGATTAAATCCAGAGGTCCACGCCATGATGCACCTATTCAGGCTGCAGACATTCCCATTCGGCCATTTCAAAAAATGGCGATAGACATCATTGGTCCATTTAAGATAAAGTCTGCTAGAGGACACCAATTTATTTTGACGTGTGTTGATATGTGCACACGTTGGCCGGAGGCTGTTCCTCTAAAGAGCATAACTACTGCTGATGTCGCAGATGCCCTTTGGTTAATATTTTCTCGTCTGGGGTTTCCAGCAGAAATATTATCCGACCATGGTACCCAACTCATATCGGATACCATGTCTCAAGTAATGTCGACTCTGAAGATAGAGAGATCGCTGAGTAGTATTTATCATCCTATGTCCAATGGGATGGTGGAACGTTTGAATAGAACTCTGAAAAACCTACTAGGTAAGATAACGGAAGATCATCCTCAGGATTGGGATAGGGTTTTACCCGCGGCTCTCTTTGCATATAGAGAGGTCGCCAACGAACATACAGGATTTTCTCCCTTTGAACTTGTCTTTGGCGCGAAACCGCGAGGTCCTATGTCCTTACTTCATGATCTTATAACTGCTGATAATATTGTCGATGACACAAAATCCTCTTATGAATATGTCATCGCACTTAGACACAAGATTATTGAAGCATGCAAATTGGCAACTGCTTCTTCTGAATTTGCGAAACAGAAGGCAAGGGAATTTGCCAATAAAAAGAGATGTTTGCGTCAACTTTGTCCAGGTGACAAAGCATTTGTCTTGCTACCTTGTAGGGAAAATAGACTTCTCATTTCTTGGAAAGGTCCGTACGATATAATATCAAAAGTTTCCAATGTTGACTATATCGTCGATATTGACGGGAAGCGTAAAACCTTCCACATCAACATGCTCACGGAATTCCATGAACGTCCTGATTATTTACAACCTGTTTTCCAGGCAACGGACGATTTTCCAGTCCAACATGGACAGTACTCATCTCTGTCAGTAATACAGGATGAGGAAACGAGTTTCTCGGATGTAAATTTACCTTTTCCAATGATTCCTCTTCACTCTAATGAATCATGGAAAGATGTTGCAATTTCTCCAGAATTATCTCCAGGAGAGCAGAAACAAGTTTCTACTATGTTAGAACAATTTCAGGATGTCCTTACTGACATTCCTGGTCAAACTGATGTCATTCAACATGACATTATTCTTACTGACCATAGTCCTATAAGAGTCAGACCGTATCCTATCCCGATACATTTTCAAGCACAGATAGAGAAAGAGTTAGATGAGATGATAGACTTAAAAATTATTGAACCATCCACATCAGCATATTCTTCGCCGATGGTTATAGTACGGAAAAAAGACAATAACATACGTCTTTGCGTGGATTATCGCAAATTGAATCAAGTGACTAAATTCGATGCTGAACCTATGCCTTTACTAGAAGAGCTACTTACGAGACTATCGAATTCTCACTTCTTTACTAAACTCGATTTGTCTAAGGGATATTGGCAAGTTCCACTATCCGAACACGCCAAACCGTTTACTGCTTTTTTCGACGCCTAGGGGTCTATTCCAATGGAATTTCATGCCTTTCGGTCTTATGAACGCCCCTGCAACATTTGTACGCATGATGCGTCGAATCCTAACTCATCGCTCAGATGTCATTGCGTATCTTGATGACATCTGTCTTTTCAGTGATACTTGGAACGATCACTATAATGGTATAAATGAACTATTGTCTATCTTACGCGAGCATAACCTGACAGCGAAACCATCGAAAGCATGTATTGGTTTTAGCGAAATATCTTTCTTAGGACACCGTGTTGGTCATGGGTTCCTAAAAACAGAAGACCATAATACAAGTAAGATACTTAACATTTCTATTCCTAAGACTAAAAAGCAAGTACGAAGTCTCTTAGGTCTAATACAATTTTATGGACGATTCATCCCGAATCTGTCCTCCATTATGTCACCTCTTTCTTCCTTGCTAAAGAAAGGGTCTCCTAATGTAGTCCATTGGACTCAAGAATGTCAATCCTCTTTGGATAAGGTTAAAACTATGTTTTCTACTTCACCTATCCTAGTATTGCCTTCTAAGGATAAGACATTTATTCTTCGTAGTGACGCTTCATCCACCGGGATTGGAGCTGCACTAATGCAAGAGTACTCTGGAACTCTGCATCCTGTGATGTATATTTCTCGGAAATTAAATGCCGCAGAGAAGAATTACTCGGTCCTAGACCGTGAATTATTGGCTATGGTTTGGTCAATCCTTAAACTGCAAAGATTTCTTCTGGGCGCGCATTTCATTGTGGAAACTGACCAGAAAGCTCTTACGGCTATTCAGAGTAAAAATCTGAAGAGCGCGAGATCAACGCGATACGCGATTGCTCTACAGCCATTTCATTTTTCGGTGCGAGCTATCCGTGGGTCAGAAAATGTGATGGCAGATATTTTGTCTAGATGCCCACATGATTCATAACTGTTATACAACTTTGATACAGTTGTTTCTATGTTGAAATGTGTACACATATGTAATATATCATATATTGATTGTAACACTACTTAGCGGTTCATTGATATTTATTCACCGCTGATCTTTCAATGTTTTTCGTCTTTGATGATCATGATGTTAAGATATCTTAGATGAAATTTATGTATAAACTAATGTGGAAATTGTGTCATTGCTAATATTGTAGTATGCGTTGGTGACACCTCTCTGGAAATATTAATACTTAGAGAAGTACCTTCTCTAAGGTCATAAAACTTATGCTTATCATCTGCGCATTGTTATTGGTGCGTTGTGAGCCTATTGTATGTTGCTCCTAGATATGTTTCAAAAAAAAAAATGTACCATTTTTTTTTTTTCCCGAGGGGTGTGGTAATCTGTTGCGTGCATATTTTGACGCACATATTACAAAAATCGATATGGCTATTTAATATGGGAAAAATATAGACATTCATTCATTTGTGTATGAAAATGCTGTCTATGGTAAAAGCGAGAGAATCCATGTTTGATTCACACTTTTGATTATAGGAGTAATCGTTCTGGATATTGATCCGGCGCAAGGATATTGCGCTTACGTTTGTACTTATTTTTTAGGGCCAGAAAATATATTAATTTGCTTATTGTGTTTATGGCCTGAATTCATATGTATTACATATTATTAGTACAAGTAGAATCAGTCCTATATTGTATATTTTGGATGGGTAGGAGGGACTAGATTCTTGTTATTCCGGTCTAGCGGAAGTATGAGTTGTCTTGACAAGTCGTGATGAGTTCCGATGTACCGTGATAATGGCGGGTACGCACTTTTCAAAGGGCTGGTAGATTCTTAAGGAAATATGATTCATGAAGTGGTTTTCTTCTAAAGGAGATGGTATCTCTACTATAGTTTATGTTAGAGACTCTCCTAAGGTACGGTACAATGTATAATTCGGACTCCATGTATTGCCAGACCCTATATTGATGATCTCATGTCGATTCGACCTAGATGGAACATTGTGCTTCGTATCGCTAGGGTCGTGTTTTGTATCGACGAAGATGACAGACTTTCCTGCAGCGGTTATGGCTACGTGAATTAACCTGATCACCGTAGAGCTGTATGGAAACATTTATGAAATCATTTATATACCCATTATAAATTAACTCTGGCTCATATTCTCCTTCCTATGAATGAGTGAACGACAACTCAGGGAGGCAGCCATGTTAGATTTCGGTCATCATATGTTTTGATCACTGCCAAGAGAACAGATTATTTATCCTATTATCGGACAGTGACAGGGAGATCTCAATCTTGCTAGAAACCCCCTCTTTCGTGGTTTCATAATATATGCTACAAACTATGGACGTCAAGTAACTTTAGTTATTTATCGATCTGCCTTCACTGACGCGTTTAGTCAGATAGGGGGATGCGGCCTTAATATATCATGACATTGAACTTTTGATGTACTGCCCATTATTTCTGAATGTGTCATGACTTCAGACCTGCTATGTATACCTACAAATTGATATGTCAACATACCATGATGTACTCGTATGTCCCAGTGTGTACGTCTGAATAAATTGAGTAAACAAAGATTCCAGCAGTCTGCATTGGTACCTTGTAGACACAAGTGTATGAGTGGTTATATTGGTCAGCACACGAACAGTACACCATTCGCGGTAATCACACTCTACACTTCTACTTCATACATACACCATCCTGCGTCGGTTGGAGTGACCAAGTTTAGGGCCTGCTTCCCCTGGAGCCTTTGCCTTCCCTAACTCAGGACTAGGGTGAGTTACCCATTTACAGCTGGGTAGACTGGAGCATGCCTGATCTCAACAACACACCACTCTTCCTTACAGAGCACACCGACTGACACTTTACAGAGTGGAAAGAAGAAAAGAAACTTTACAGAAGTGTCTTTTAGTAATGATGTAGTTACATCAAGGGAGACAAATTAAGGAGATGAAACTTGGTCAAAATAATGAGTTAATGTTCTTTGATGTTGTTAATTTTATTTTATCCAGTAAGACGTGTACTTTCCCATCTCTCCTCTATTAGATAGCAAGTGGCCGCCCCAATTTTTTTTCTTCTTTTATCAGATAGCAAGTCAGTTGTTCTGTCCACCTCCCTCCTCCTTTTTTTCTGCTATATAAGATAGCAAGTCATTTTGTCCTCCCTTTCTCCCCCGATCCCCCTCTTCCATCAGATAGCAAATCTGTTATTGGACCGAATCTGCGGAACCAGCCATATTTGTCTTAGCGCAGGAATCACCACATCTGATGTGTCCATTCCAATGGACGGATAATTATGTTTGAAATGTTTTTCCTAAATGTCGATAATATGCAGAAATACCATTTCCGCTATGTTCATCTTAACAAATGATAAGACGCAGAAATACCATATCTGATGTGGTCCATACTAACAAACGGTACAGTACAGACATACCACATCTGAATTGTTTAATCTAACATACGATACAACTCAGAAACACCTTGTCTGATGCATGTTACAAATGACTAAGTCACGGAAACGCTATTATCTGAGGTGTCAACTCTAACAGACGAGACACATAAATAGGGTATCTAACATGCTCTTTTATACCAGACGATACGACACAGAAACACTGTTTAACATGTCCCGTTTAACAGACAATGCGACACAGAAACACTATATCTGATATGTCCCGTCTAACAGGCGATACGACACAGAAACACCATATCTGACATGTCCCGTCTAACAGACGATACGACACAGAAACACTGTATCTGACATGTCCCATCTAACAGACGATACGACACAGAAACACCGTGTCTGACATGTCCCATCTAACAGACGATACGACACAGAAACACTATCAGACATGTCCCATCTAACGGACGATACGACACATATACATTATATCTGACATGTCCCATCTAACGGACGATACGACGCAGAAACACCATTGTCTGACATTCTCTTTCTTCTTACGGACGCTAAGACACAGAAACACCATATCTGACATGTCCCGTCTGACAGCAGATTAGGAACAGTTATTGTTGTTGTTGTCCAGAATCGACATCATTGCACCCCGGACAAACCCATAGGTGCTCAGTCTCCATCAGCAAATGTCGAAGGGTATGAAGGCTAACTGTTCCTGTTGCGCGCTGATTGTACATACGCCGGATGCATCCTCTCATACGTTCATCCCTGCCAGTCAACGCCTAATGCCAAACTCCACTAATGTCAGCTGTGATGATTCATCGATTGCAGTGTCATTCTCTAACAGGCGATCATTAATTGTCTTCAGTATCTCTCCTTTATCCATATCCAACGCACCTACTATAGGTGCTCTTGAAGCTAGTCTATCAGCTCTTTCATTGCCGCGTACCCCCGCATGACCAGGACAGTAGATCCACACCAGTTCCTAAAGATTTGAGGCTGCTATGGAGGTTATCCATTCATGATGTAGCCATCCATTATGGATCTTCCGAAGCATGGAGTGAGAGTCTGACACAATAACTGCTCTTGGCAATGAAGTTTCAGACAACTACGAGTACCTCATGCTGGAGGTTGTTGTCATGTAGGCCCCGCTATGTTCAGCGACGATCATGCCCTTAATTCTAGCCGAGAAGCCCCATCCTGATTTCCCACCACGGGCTACAGACACATCAGTGTACCCAACGGCATCATTATTCCCAACATTTTCATTTATCAGTTGATCAATTTCCATTTCTGCTTTTCCATTGCCCCAAGCTCTGCATTCTCTGCCAAGGCCGATGATGACCTTTTGGTAGGTCGCCAAGTTCTCACTAGACCTCACCTACCCCACTCCTCTCCCTTGAATACGTTTTCACCTGTCAAATAGTTGACTCAGCCTGCGCCAACCATGACATCCCCCGCTTTATTCGTACTCCCTTCATGTCAGCTATGTTCATGTTTAGGGGATGACTTTTATCTGTGGTTACTCGCATATAGGCTTTTACCTGAGCCATCGCATATCTGGATTTAATAGACAGCAAGCCAAGCATATACCGCATCGTCACAATGGGGGTATCTCGCGTACAGCCCAAGACTAAACGCATCCCTAAATTTTGAATGCGTTCCAGTCGTTCACATTGCGATACTGACGGCGTGAGTATTCCCAGGCCATACTATGCTACTGACAAGACCAGATGATGATATAGAAGAAACAGTAGTCTCTGTTCGAGGTGCGCAGCAGCCATTAACAAATATTCTATATCTGTTAATGGCTGCTGTTTTTATATATGAATTATATCATCATAATAGGAACATATATTTTATATCTCACTTGTCCATTCTAAGAAATGTGAGACGCAGAAACATAATATCTTCTAAAAGATGGTAAAAACACAAAAGTACCAAATCTGATATATTAATAGCAATACACTATATTACCGAAAAATCACCACTTCCAATATGTCTTTTTAAACATCAGCCAAGCGGCCTTGTCAGATTGAGGCTTGTCGTTATGTATTTCTATACATGCCTTTTGCACCTTAACTCAAATGCAGATCAATAACAGTTGTACCAATTATTTGGTTATCGTGTGTGTAAAAATGATTATTTGTTGTAATACATCACGAGTTCTGACAGTATCAGATCAGGGCAATGTAATATAATACACATTGTCAAATGTGGTGGCAATTTCAGCTAGATGCCACCTCATCTAGATAGTTATGTTTTGTGGGTATTTTTTTTTTTTTTTTTTGAAAGGGGGATGAATGTTTTATTATTATTATGAACCGGTTTTCGCGCGTCCTGTTGACTGACGTTGGACTTCGAAATGGTATGACAAGATCACTAATGTAGCACTTTGACAAGATCACTGTCGTGAAAAATTCTAAATCCACATATATAAATTAGAACATACATGTAAAGTAGAACGAAATAATACAAAAGAAAGAAGCATGGTGAAAGACCAGTGCTTTCCCAAGGGCGCTTCCGTTCTATAACGCCATAATGACTGAACAAGAGACCCTTCTTTTTCTATTTCGTCTGCATAAACACTACGCAAAAGCCTACACGCGTTTCTAAAAATAAAACTGGTACTGTGTTTCTTAGAAAACCTTGAGATACGCAAACTGCTTAATGACCTAGATATAATACTAGCATTAATGTCATTATTACACTACGTTAACCTAAAAGACAGACGGGCTTAGAAGAGAGAGAGAGAGAGATGCACGGGGGAACGCATGCAATGCTACCAAGTCGCTTCGCGATTTAAAAGTAATGCCACCCCACGCAAAAGGCATGCAGGCTTGATTTTTTTTCAAATAGACAGTGATAAAAAACACTAACGATACGAGGTAAGGTTTTAAAAAACATGTTTAATGCTTATTCGGAAACATGACACAATACTGTTTTACGTCTGAAATCCTGACTTTATACTGACAGAACAGTCGAAAAGGCAGGACAGGTGGCGGTTCGAAGAAAATAAAAAAACAAATACACGACTATCCTAGAATAAGACATATTTTGAACGAAGCCACTTAACCCCATTAAACTTATATATTCTTGTACCTTAAGACTTGCTGACAAAGAATATGCTATGTGTTACGCAAATGGTCTAGTACTTAATAAATTATAGCCAAAATACTGTAGTGAGGTTGTCTGACAGCACAAAATCATATTTGCTCATAGTGGCTGTTTTGAACAACACTGCTTTAGGGGAATTAGGCCAACACGTTAGATACGATTTGATTGGCTGTAGAAATATGTAAGGCGAAACCGGATTAGTTGGACTGCAATTACTAGTAGTTGTTAATGGTTACGGTAGGATGGGTAAAGTTTTTTCAAAGGCTTTTGTAAACATGGTCCCATTGGTTAGAGCATTCGATATAGTCAAATAGAAGCGTCAGTTCAGGGCCAGTTTTGAAAATAAACTTATGAGAAGCCAGTGCGTTGAGAGCAAGCTTATATTTTTCTAAATAAAAGCCTGGGATAAGGCAGATCAAAATTGTGCCAGAAGTCATCGCCAGTCAATGTACTAGTGTATATTTCCTTGAATTGTGGTAAGCTAGACATATTTCATATATATGTATGTATATATTATATGAAAATTGAATATGAATTGATAAATTGTGTCTGTATGTGTGTGGTTCAGTAGCAACCAGAAGGCAAAGCCTAGATATTGCTCCACCATGTAAAAGGTGTCAGAGAGGAGTATAACTGCATTGGCATATGTGGAATTGCCATTTAGTAACATGACACCTATCTTATTGTATAGAGGGAAGTACAGCTGGAATTGCAGAGGCGTTGTAACCATTAGGGAGAGGAATACTGGTATATTGTAACATGAGAAGCTAGTAGTTGGCATACAGCGCTGAACTCTGTGTTTGTAATGTCCTGTACTTCAGTGTGGAAATAGATATTATATATTAGTTCTGAAGAAGGAGGTACAACCTTCTTGTTTCAGGGACCGTGGTACTGAAGTATTAGAGCAGCACCTGGTCTGAGTTTTGCTGGATCCAGAAGGCTGACAGTAGACTCCTTGTCCAAGATATCGACCAGTGGGGTATCTCAAGATAACTGAGAAGCAAGCGAGCAGAGGAGACAGTTTTCCTGCCGCAGACACCTAAGTTAAGACTGTGTCAGCTAGAGCAGCTCAACTTTGTATAAACCCCTTTAAAAATTGACAGTAATACTAAAACAAGAGGGGCAGTTATTGTTTACAAATAAAAAGAACTGTGAACCCTTCAAGATTATTTCCACCATTAACAAACACATGAAGTCGTGATGACAAACAACAACATAGCTTATAAAGCCAGTATTACCTCTTAATACCAGAGCACAACACTACACACACATTGTAATAATATTCTATGTCAGGACAAAGATCCTTTGTATAATTTTTGTACATATACATTGTGTTTCCATTTGATTGTGATTCCTGATTCACTCTGTAATTGGATCAGGATATCTATTCTTGAAAGAAATTAATACATAATTTAAAATTTAACACTTGACTTACTTAAGCTAGTCTTCTAGAGTGTTATATGTATGTGCTTGTCACAGTGTTGTAAAGTGTTGTGAATCTTAAATAAAGTATTTATCTGTCTGTTGTTGTTGTGAACTTACACTTCATCATTATCATAACCCTAGACATTCAACGTAGTCATCACAATAGCCCAGAATAAGTCGGACTGAGGTCTAAATGTGGTAGCAAAGTAAGGTCATCTGTAAAACACTACACCTATTAGATACAGATACCTTCACAGCTGATCTCAGTCAGAACACTAAGTCCCCTATAAATATTTATATAATCCCAACTTACCACAATCACTAATGTAGCACTTTGACAAGATCATTAACGTAGCACTTTGACAAGATCACTAATGTAGCACTTTTACAAGATCACCAATGTAGCACTTTTACAAGATCACCAATGTAGCACTTTGACAAGATCACCAATGTAGCACTTTGACAAGATCACTAATGTAGCACTTTGACAAGATGACTAATGTAGCACTTTAACAAGATCACTAATGTAGCACTTTGACAAGATGACTAATGTAGCACTTTGACAAGAACCAGGAAAGTGCCAGTGGAACAAGAGAAGATGAAGATGCTGGAGATGGATAGGACACACATTGAGGAAACTTGGTGATAACGGTACAAGGCAGTCCTTGTTCTGGAATCCCTAGGCTCAGGATCGGTGAGCATAAATAGTCACAGGGAAAACAAATCACAATTTTGGCTAGGAAAAAAGCCACAGAAAAGAGTTACACTTTATGTTAAAAAGACAAGAGTTATTACATTTATTAAGCAACGTGAGGTAATGAAACAAAAACATTTTAAGTCAGTAATTTATTGACAATACATGACGTACATTCTTCTTCTTCTTCCTCGTTCGTCCTGAAAAGGACGTTGGTTGCGTTGTGTCTGTTTACGCCAGAGCTGCGATATCTGCGCCTTTCGGCCGACACATCCGACTTCAGCACGGCATTTTGTGGGACCGGGTTTGCCTTCCCTCTTCGATCCCTACTCTCTCAGCCAGACTGCAGTGATGCAGCCTGTTTCCAGGACCACCACGTGGAGGTGGAGTAGGGTCTTGGTCAGCTCTGGTTCGGTGACGCAAGCAGTCAAGCTATGGGTCGCTGACTGCATTCTCTATTGCTGCATTTTTGGGTCCCATGACGTACATTGAAAATACCCTACATAATATCGTGAAACTTACGCGACAGTAATTTCACCTGACTTACCTTAATCCATTCCAGGTTGATGTTACCCAAAGATTTAATGTTTCTATTGTATCGTGACGTTTTTAAGCAACAGCTAATTAATTTACTATCATTTCTGTACATTACCCTATTGGAACTGATTGACACCTTAACATAAAAGTGAGAATTCAACAATTAACCATCCCGTCACACAAAGATGCAGGAACAGAGCTAAGATTGCAGGCCCAAATAGAAGTGCTCACACATACGCACGCACACATATATTTTGTGTTTGTATTGTGACTTTTTCTGCTGTGGCTTTTTTCCTATGATTCATTTCTGTGACTTTTTTTCCGGCAACCACAGAGGTAGACGAAGACACAAAAACACACGGAGAAGACAACTGGAGATATAAATGAAAAGGATGTGGAAGTCATGTGACAATCTTGAGCTGATGGTACAGAACAGGAGGACTTGAAATGAGTATGTTGAAAGCCTGTGCTCTGTCACAAAACGTTTTGAGCATGTACGTTTGCGCCCTTCTCTCTCTCGCCTTCATCGTCTTATTATTTGACATATGTTGTGCCCTTACATTTTTTGCTCGGAGCCGCTCCCAGACACTTGTTTACGTTTCGCCCTGTGAATCGTCGTAAGCTAAATAGACAGGTCAGCGGAGAATATGTTTATCACCTAAGTCGTATAGCCACCTTTGATAGAGACGATCTTTGTTGACCCAAGGTAGTACCGACCACTCCTCATAACAATGCCACCCGGCAGAGTACGGAAAGAAAGCCATATTGTTTGTCTGAGCTGCCGGCGATCCGTATTTGACCGTCTGGCGGATGCACGAAAACACAGGTGATAATACGTAATCGTTTCCGCTGACCCATCTTTGTATCAATATTACCGATAACACTAGTCAACAAATTTTCAAAAGTTATTTGTACCAGAAATTAAATATACCATGTCTTATTGATTTTGACATGCTGATTTCAAATATCATAATGAAATTCACCAATTGGCTCTGGTTTTTTTTTTTTTTAAATGATGAATTTACATTACAGTAATACAAATAAGTCGGCGTCTGTGGCCTAATGGATATGAACGCAGTTTCATAATCCAGATATACCAGGTTCGAAACCTGCTGCAGGCGGTTTGGTAGCAGATCGCTTTGTGTGGATTTTAACAATGGTATAAGCGCCGTACCGTTCAGAAAGCAATGGCAAACTACTGAACGTAAAAATTGCCTAGAAAAATCACAAAACAGCCAATAAAAGCTGGGGTTGATTGCCACGTCCTGTAAAGGATAAGCAACTAACTTTTTAATACAAATAATGTATGCTTGTTTAATTCTTTGGGGTGAACAGCTAGTCTTTCTACTTTAGCATTATAAAAATTGTGGTTACATACTCAATTAATTGATATTTCAACATAAAATGATAGAAAAAATAAAAACATTATCTAAAGTTAACATATCATGTTTTAAAAAGGCACATTTGAACCCATTTCGTCATTATTTAGTCGCTGTTCGAGCTCTCTGCTTGCTTCTTGTAGTCAATCGATGAGGTGTCTCTTGTCACAGTCCAACAATAATCAGCAAGCATTGAAGGGCTCCAATTGCCTTGATACCTTGTCTCCATAGCAGCAATGTCCTGGTGAAATCGTTCACCATGCTCATCCCTGACCGCTCCGCAGTTTGACGTAAAGAAATCCAGATGAGAATCCAGAAAATGAATTTTCAAAGACATGTTGCAGCCAAGACTCTTATACTTCAGAAGGAGATTTTCTACAATTTCATTGTAATTATCAGATCTGTTGTTTCCAAGAAAATTGTCCACCACTGACTTAAATGCTAGCCATGCTGCTTTTTCCTTGCCATGCAACACGCAAAGAAACTCGTCATCATGAAGAAGTTTTTGAATTTGCGGACCAACAAATACTCCCTCTCTTATTTTAGCTTCACTCAGTCTTGGAAATTTTCTGATGAGGTATTTGAAAGCCTCATCTGTTTTCTCCATTGCCTTGACAAATTTTTTTCATGAGACCCAGCTTAATGTGCAAGGGTGGCAACAAAATCTTGCTGGTGTCGACAAGTGCTGGGTTCTCAACGTTCTTACTGCCAGGCTGCAATGACTGCTTGATTGGCCAATGTCTTCTGATGTAATGGTCACTTCGTGCACGGCTATCCCACTCACAGAGAAAGCAACAGTACTTGGTGTATCCATCCTGTAGTCCAAGCAAAAGAGCGGCCACTTTTAAGTCACCGCAAAGTGACCAATGATGATGATCGTAGTTTATACACTTCAAAAGCTGCTTAATGTTTTCATAAGTTTCTTTCATATGAACTGCGTGGCCTACTGGAATTGACGGTAACACATTACCATTATTCAACAAAACAGCTTTAAGACTCGTCTTGGATGAATCAATGAAAAGCCTCTACTCTTCCGGTATGTAATTGATTTTGAGGGCCGCCATTAAACCAGAAATGTTGTGGCACGCAGAAAGGTCACCCTCTTTGAAAAAGAATGTAATAAGTGGCTTCTGGCGGTTCCTATACAAAGACATTGTAACAACTTCTGCCAGGAGATTCCACTGTTGCAATCTGGAACCCAAAAGCTCTGCCTTGTTCTTCGGTAAATTCAGATCTCTTACAAGATCATTCAGTTCACCTTGAGTTATTAAGTGTGGTTTAGTGGATGTAGTTCGCTCAAAATCTGGGTCGCTTGAGGATGGTTCAGGACCACCAATGTCCTCTTCTTCATCAGTGGAAGCAGCTGAAAATGATTCTGGCACTTTGGGAACTGGTAGGTCATCGCCATGTGGTACCGGACGTATTGCAGAGGGGATGTTTGGATATTCCAGAGTCCATTTTTTCTTCTTTGATATGCCTTTCCCAATTGGAGGGACCATGCAAAAGTAACAGTTGTTGAGATGATCAGTGGGCTCTCTCCAAATTATTGGGACTGCAAAAGGCATAGCTTGCCTTTTGCCAGTCAACCACAGTTTAAGATGTGCTGCACATGTATTGCAGCATATGTGTGGCGCCCAGCTCTTATCTTGATCTCCTATTCTGCAGCCAAAATACAAACTGTACGCCTTCTTAATCACTTTAGTTATATTTCGTTTTTGTGATACAAATGTCACCTCACCACATATATAACAGAAATTATTAGCACTGTTCACACTTGTCCTAGGCATTTCTAACTACGATACTTTTGATAAGGACAAATGCACTAACTAATGGCAAAATTTTATCAGAGATAAGATATTTATACACAAAGGTGATGTAATCATAGGTAGGATTGCATCATCAACTTCTAGTTACATTTTTATTGGTCATTAGAAAAAAAATTATGCAATCGCCCACAACAGTTGCGTCATATATATAAATTGACCGTAATTAAATAAACTAGTAGCATATATCTTGAAAACTAGAGCCAATCAACATTTTTTAATGTCATTTTCGTTTTCAGCACACCAAAATTAGTTAAGATCAGCTATTTTCATTTCTGGTACATTTTGGTTGTTGACTAGTGTAATCTGTCTCGGGAGACAATATGGTGAGAAAGATCTAGACATGAAATAAGTTAACAGATTTGCTTGTGAGTTTGCATAAAGAGTATTACTGCCTTATTAGAAAGAGGTCACGCGTTAGAATTTTAAAATTTGATATTTTAAAACACGCGCGGGATATTATGATTTAACACCCCCACCCATATAGTTCTAAAGTGCCTACCATTGGCTTGATTTGAGAGCCGGAATAGACTTTAATTTTCATTGGCAAGTTGGTCTAAAAGTACAATCTGGGACCTGAGAAATGGCAATATAATCTAGCGAAATCGGAGTTACAAATCAGACTGCATCTGCCTCTTCTTCTTTGATCCTTAGACGGCAGCAGTCAGTGGCCATCACGCCTAGTGGCGTCTTGTAGAGCAACAACAAATTGATTCCACTTTGCTCGGTCGGTGGCCATCCTTCATACAGTGCCCCAACTCTGGTTCATTCTTAGCATCTCAGCCTCCACAGTCCTCCGCCAAGTTGTTTTTGGTCGGCCTCTCTTTCGTTTTCCTTCAGGGGTCCATAGCATAGCTGTTCTTGTGATGGCATGGGGGTATCTTCTGAGGACATGGCCAACCCAACTCCAGCGTCTGCCAGCTATGATGGTGTGCATGTCCTCTTGCTTGCTCCGAGTAAGCAGATCTTGGTTGGTGATGGTATTCGGCCAAAAGATTCGGAGAATTTTTCTTATGCAGGTTGTGTGAACAGAGGACAATTTCGACATTTCCTTCTCTGTAACTCTCCAGCATTCCGCACCATAGAGAAGCACAGAAAGCACACAGCTCTGATATAATCCTAATTTTGTGCTTGTGCTGTACTGAGAGGACTTCCAGATGTTGTTTAGACTAAAAAAGGCTGTTCTTGCTTTGTTCAATCTGTTGTTGATGTCTTTGCTTGCTCCGCCATCTGGTGTTACTATGCATCCTAGGTATGTGAAGGTATCTGTCTGTTCCAGTTGCTGGTTCCTTACTGATATGGGCTCAGGGTTGCTCACATTGAGCGTCATGACCTCTGTCTTCTTTAGATTGATGTTCAAGCCCACCTGCTGGCTATACTTATTAAGTCTATCCGTTTTTTCCTGGATGTGTTGATGTGAATGTGCTAGTAGTGCAATGTCATCTGCATATTCCAGATCTTCCAATGTAGAAAATGTAGTCCATCTTATTCCTCTTGGCCTGCCCTCTGTTGTCTGGCGCATCACCCAGTCTATGACTGTTAAAAATAGAGTGGTTGATAAGGGGCATCCCTGTCGTACTCCTGTCTTCACCTCGAAGGTTAGGTTGCTCTGCCCAACGCTACACGTAAAGTTGGCATACAGGCTTTTTATGATTGACACTATGCAGCTTGGAATTCCATAAGCCCTCAGTATTTTCCATAAACTGTCCCTATGTATACTGTCAAAAGCCTTTTCAAAATCAACGAAATTAATGTACAGCTGTCTCTTCCATTCTGAGCACTGCTCTATAATGTTCCTGAGGGTAAATATATGATCTACACATCTTCTGTTCATTCTAAATCCTGCTTGTTCTTTCCTCAGTTTGTGGTCTACTGCTTTTGAAATTCTCTATAATTATCCTGCCTAGTATTTTGCTGGGAACTGAGAGAAGAGTGATTCCTCTCCAATTATTGCAGTCTGCAAGATCTCCCTTCTTGGACAATTTGACAATTATTCCTTTGTTCTACTCCGTTGGTGTTGTCCCTGTTTTCCAGACTTATGCAAATAGTGGTTCTAATAGTTCTGCTGCTAGCTCAGGGTCTGTCTTAAATAGCTCTGCATTTAAGTTATCATGGCCAGGAGCTTTTCCATTCTTTAACCCTTTGATTGTGTGACGATATTCTCAATACAATAGCTAAATTAGATACTATTGTAGAACATAAAGTCAAAAATAAGATAGAAAATAAAAATTGAGTCCAGCGTAGTATTAACCTACGCCAGCCCGCATGTCGATTCTGATAAACCTAATAGCCGAATGCAAGATACTGTCTTTTCGAAAAATTCGTCCTTGAGATTAAATGTAACACTTTTGCAAGGTCAAGTCGAATTGCCAAGACGAGAGTGAAAGAATAAAAGATGGGAGGGAGGGATGGTTTCAAATTACGATACAAAACTAAAAAATGTTCGTCAATTGGGTCATGTAAACACCTTAGCTCTATAAAGGAATGACATTTAATACGTACTACTGGAAGATTCACGTATTTAGGTTGAAAATAGTTGAGAAAGGTAGTTTCTAGATTTAAAGACTAACATAGAAAAAATATGGAATTATGAACCATAATACATAGGGCCATAAAAATCATATATTCGGATGCCTTATGATGTCCTGAGCAATAATATGGTGTCAGTTACCCACTAGTACAAAAAATAACCAAAATAATGGCAATAATATTATGTATGATAAGACGGACTGACGAGAAAAAAGATCACGCCTGCTTAATTTTTTTCATAACATATTTTGAAAAAAAGCTTTGGGTAAATAGGACTAAAAGGTACCAAGATTTTGATTGGCTGTAGTTTAAAGGAAGGCGAGAGGGGATTGGTTAACCTAACACTAAAAATATACTTGTAGTAGTAAACGTAGTATTTTGGGAATTGTTTTTTTAAAGTTCGATTTAAAATTCATAGTCGTCTGCTTCTATTGGCCAGCTTAGTTGATATTGTGGAAAAATTGTTAGGCTAGGACGCCATTTCTTTAAAAACAATCTTGCCACGAGACGATGAGAGCAGAAGTGTAATTCTAAATACAAATATTATAAATTTCTGGACAGGGCAGTGATAAACTGGGGCCAGATCTGCCAGTCATCGTTGTTTGTATGTAATATTCATTGAAATTGTGGTAAGATTGAATTTATTAACCATTTTATTTAAAATAAAGTTTGAATGTGAGATACTAACATACGACTGTAAGTAAGTGAGTCGATGGCAGACTTAGGCAAAGCCTAGAGATTGATCCATCATATGATAGCCTATCAGAGAGGTGTAGAACTACAAAATTATATATGATTGTCATCAAGGAGCATAACACCTATCCTATTGTATGGAAAAAGATTACTGTTGGAATTGCAAAGGCGTTGTAACCATTAGGGGAGAGGAATACTGGTATACATTGTCACTTCAAGATATAATGGTACAATAGGTTGTCATAAAGAGCTGACCCTATGCGTTTGTTTGTACTGTACCTGAAATTCATTGTGGAATATTATTGTATACTTATTATAAAGAAGGATGCATAACCTTCTTATTTCAGGGGTTTTGTGGCCCTGACAGTCACATAAAACCAGGGTCGTGGGAATTGATTGATTCCTGACTTTGTTGCATAATTCGGGCACGTACTGGAGGCCATTGTCTTTTATGAAGTGAACCAGATGGTCCATCGAGCCTAGGACAAGACTTGCCAGGGTTCTCATTCGAAGTTAAGTGCCCGTTCGGCACCGAGAGTCTCAACCTCTATGAACCTCAGTTATTAGAAATAAAACCGACATTATCAAATAAAAGAATTCCACCTGTGATACATGAAAATAAAATGAACGATAGGGAGTGATGATAATCAACAACCTACCATTTTACATATACCAGTATTATCCTATTTAGAAAACTACACCTACACACTTTGATTATATTAATACTTGTGTTATGGACAGAAGATCCATTGTATAAATTGAATATTGTAAATAATTTCATTGATTTCACTTTTGATTGTCAATCCTGATTCAAACAAAATAGAGTCAGGATAATAAAATATTGAAAAAAATTATTAACGTTACACAAAATTCAACCACTGACTTACTTAAGATAGTCTTTTAAAGTGTAGTGTGTATGTGATTGTTGTAGTACTGTTAGTAATCGTGCTGATTGACATTCCACGTGCAATGGCGACTTTTCGTGAACAGAGTTCACTCTTAATTTGTTTTACAATCAGCAGACTTAGGGTAGTTTCATCACTTGCAAAAACCATGTCACCGAGAAGAAGTCTTGACACCTTACAAAGAATGAGGGCTATAGCGTGGGTTGAAAGTGGTTTATCTGTCCGTGAGGTTGCTAGACGGCTTGCAGTGTCACACTCTACTATCCAAAGAACTTTGGAGAGATTTCAGGCCACAGGAAGTGTGGAGGATCGCCACCGGCCAGGTCGCACTAGATGCACCAATAGACATGATGACCGGTACCTATTGTTGTCACCCCTGCGCCATCGAACAGTGACTTGTTCCACTCTAAGATGTCAGCTGAGACAAACTGTAAACGTTAATGTCAGTCAAAGCACCATTCGCAGACGTTTACATGAATTTGGACTGGCTGCTCGACGTCCTGCAGTCAGAATCCCTCTTACTCCTGCTCATCGCAGAGCCCGTGTTGCTTGGTGTCGCGAGCACATCCGATGGACAAGGCAACAATGGAGTCAAGTTCTCTTCACTGATGAATCTCGCTTCACTGTGTCATTCAATGATGGCAGGATTCGAGTTTGGAGACGACCAGGAGAGCGATTTACTGATGACACAATTCGAGAGGTGGATCGTTATGGTAGGGGTTCTGTCATGTTCTGGGGAGGCTTCTACAGACACGGCAGGACCCCACTCTACATCATCCAAGGCAACTTGACCGGCCCAAGATACTAGAACGAAATCTTGAGACCAATTGTTCAGCCTGCTCTGGAGGCCATAGGTGGTAATGCCATTCTCCAAGATGATAACGCTCGACCCCATCGAGCTCGTGTGGTGAATGAGTTTATTCAGCAACATGGGATCATCAGGATGGCGTGGCCAGCTCATTCACCTGACCTTTCTCCGATTGAGCACCTCTGGGATGTCCTTGGTCGAAGATTGTCAACAAATCACCCCCTGCCAATGGATGTTGCACAGCTGACTGCATTTCTGCTTCAGGAATGGCAAGCTGTTCCTCAGGATACTCTTCGGACCCTTGTGGACTCAATGCGTCTACGCTGTCTTGAATGCCTTGCTGCAAACGGTGATCATACCCGATTTTGAAATGTCTATTTGTCCAATATCTATTGTGTGACTTTTGAAAAGGTGGGTGACACACTTCACAGCTTCATTGCGTTTGAATGTGTGTTTCCATTTCTTTACGTGACATGTCAATTTGGTATTCAATAAATGCCGTTTTGACTTATACCAATTACGTTCATATCAAATTTGTTTTATGGTTTCAACCAAGGTTTTTCTAAGTGGCCCTTGACTTTTGACGAATAGTATAGTTGCTTTAACCTGGGGGACTTCGCTTCTGTTTTGTTTCTTTTCATTTCCTTTCTCGTCGTTATGGTGTTTAACAGGCTGCATCGCAACGTCAAAGTAGCAACTCCCAGGAGCCAGAGAGACATCGGACTAAGAATTTCAGAATTATAAAGAACAGATCGAAGTATTTGGGCAACTTTGAAACTTAAAAGTAAACCCGCATTTTAAAATACAAAGACTGGAGACCTAAGGAATCAGGTCACCCGTCATAATAGGATACTAAAATTTCCCAGACCAAGTGATTCGAAAACATCTAACCTAATTTGCTGTGTCCATTCTAACTGTGTCAGGAGATTGTAGATCCCATTTGGTGTAAGTTGTGAACCTATATTTTACAAATTTGAATTTGACATGTTTTTCTTGCTAAGTGGTTATAAATGAGGCTGGCAACCTCAACATTTGAAAATAGTATATTCATAAACCACTACAGCAAACGCTGGTGATTGTTTCTTGCTAGTCGTACAGAAAACCGACAGCAGAGGTGACCCCAGACTCCGAATGGAGCAGTGATGAGTGATGATTACATCCCATGTGCATCAAGTGTATCGTATCATTTTGTGAGATATGTAAATTGATAATTGTAGTTCAGACACAAATCATTGCATTTGCGCTGTCCAAGCACATATTTTCCCAGATTAATACCCAGGAGAATATTGGTGATTTCTAATCATCTTCCCTGGGTTACGCTTTGTATACTCAAGAATTTAATTATTCAGAGAGGCTGACATTGGTGGGTGGACAGCGAGACAATGCACCTGTTAATTTGCAGCCCACAAATGTACTTAGCAGAGGCATTTGTTCTTTTTATTTTGTTTAAAGTTCGTGGAACGAAGCTATCAGACTGTTCGTGGTTCGAAGCTGCAAGACTAAAGTTTCTACGTCACTAGCTGTGAGTTAAAAGCAGGGAATCAACACTAACCGCCTACATTGGACGAGTTGTGTGGAGAAGTGCCCTCATCATAGAAAAATTGACGAAACCACGGCTACAGGACTCACTGATACCAGCTAAGATCTTGTAAAAGGATCCAGCAAAAGGACAATTGTCTTTATCAATTCTCAAACCAAGTCTCAGTGAAGACAATTTTATTTACATCTAAAATTCACCATCATTCCATCGCTATTTTAACCTGTTAAGACTAATTGATTACTAAATTTGTTAAATGTTATTTTAAAACAAAAAAATCATAGTTGATTCAGTTATTATAGGTATGAAAGCAAACGTATGAGCAAGACTCTTTTATATATATATACATCTAGACATATATTTACATCTATAGAGCTAATACTTATAAAATAATTTCGCTGGATTTTACACCAGCTGGGGGCTTGAACGGGCTAAAACCATTGCTTAATTCTTCACAAAAGGCGACGGATCAGATATAACTTAATAGTGCTCTGCTTTACTGTGACGAAATCAGTCGTGCACTTTTTATAACTCTCATACACTCCGGCAGTATCACTTTATTTCTTTCATCGTCCTATTATTTTGCATAATTTGTGCCCTACACTCTTTTTGCTGTGACTACTCCCAGACGTATTTACGTTCCGCCAGGTGAACTGTGGTATTATCGAGATTAATTACACTGGTCAGCGGTAATACGTTTATCTCTGTGGGTCGTCTAGCCATCCTTTGATAGAGTCGATCCTCTATTGATACAATATGGTATCGCACGAACACGCACAGAAAGCCAGATTGCTATCTAAGGAAGCCGCCCGAGGGACGGGCGAAAACACCGGTGATAATTAGATGATCGTTTCATCTGAGCCATCTCGGTATCAATATTGCTGATAATCTGTCTGGGGGAGACAATATAGGACGGTAGCATCTGGACATCAAATAAGTTCACAGATTTGTTTGTGAGTTGGCGGAAGCATTACCGCGTATTGAAAGAGGTCACGCGATGGAATTTTAAAATGTAATATTTTAAAAGCGGTGGAGAATTAAATTAAACACCCCTACCCATATAGTCCAGAGCTTTCGATTGGATTGATTTGAGAGCCGGAATACACACTGGTTTTCATTGGAAATTCATCGGATTCACAATCTTGGATTTGAACTGAGAAATGCGAGATATAAACTAGCGAAAATCGGAGACACAAATCAAACTGCATCGCCACGTCAAGCCAGCAACTTCATGGAGCCACGAGTGGACCACTACTGCAGAGCTAAGGGGAGGCAATCCATGACATGCTCCCTGGGTAATGATGATACTACCTGGCGAATACCTTTCGGTCTTAACGTAGATTGCTGCTGGAGTACTGAACCCATGCATGAAGCCTGCATTAAATAACTTAACTTGCTCATGCAGCGATAGTCTGTGTAGCAGGTTATTTTATATAGTAAGCTTATAAATCTCGTGCACAGCTCCACTTTATTTGTCTTACGATATACAACAAGGAGCTACAGTCCTGTTCCATAGACACCCTCCTAGAACCACGAGTAGTTGTTATCAGTGCATAGAAGGATGTCGGTGTCTGAGATGATGGTGTGACTTGAGTATGGTCAAATTACTTTCGATGTCTTATCCATGTATATATTTATGCTTTAGGAGATGGTAATGCGTTGTTTGTTTGTTTTTTAAATCACTTTTATCTAACTTCAAAATTGCATTTTATAATTGTCGCGTTTCAAAGCTTTGATGCTCAAAATAGCTGAAACTTTGCATATGCAGCTCACTTTCTTTGTGAATTTTAATCTCTCAAGTTTTGACTGGCTGACCCTGCCGATTTTATGTAATAACTAAAACAATGTAAAATAAGGAGGAGACAACTCCGTTAAAGTAAGAGTTTTCTTCTTCTGCGTTCGTCCTGAAAAGGACGTTTGTTACGTTGTATCGCCGTTTACAGCAAAGCTGCGATATTTGCGCCTTTCAGCCCGACACACCGGTTTCAGCATGGCATTTTTGGGACCGGGTTAGCCTTCCCTCTTCGATCCCTACTCTCTCAGCCAGACTGCAGTGATGCAGCCTGTTTCCAGGACCACCACTTGGAGGTGGAGTAGAGTCTTGGTCAGCTCTGGTTCGCTGACCCTGACGCAAGCAGTCAAGCTATGGGTCGCTGACTGCATTTATCACTGTTGCTGCGTTATCGGCCCCAAGTAAGAGTTTTAAAGTAAGGGAAATGATAACTGCGAATATACATTGTGTTTCATATTTAAAGGAGCGGGTGTCGGATAGTGAATGGTGATGTGCAGATTAAATCTACGCATTTCGAGTCTTATGTTACACTCTCTACCAACTTTCTTGTGCGAGCTTCACATAGGTGTTTAAACTTATACAAGTATATTTTATTCAAAAATGAATTTTACTGGACAGACGAGACAATATTCAGTTGCTGACTTAAAATAGTAAAACAAGTAAAATTTAAATACACTTTAAATACCTTGGAGCTGTCATAGACCGGAAGGGAGGCATCAAAGAAGAGTTGGTTACCCGAAGAGCAGCAGCTGGGAGACTTTTTCAAGCCATAAATCGAGGATTCCTCAGCAAAAGAGAAGTTGGTAAGAAGACAAAGATGGCTGTATACCACTTCACCTATGTCCCTGTCTTGACGTATGGATGCGAGTCATGGGCAATGACCACAACCCACAAAAGCCAGATCCAAACCTCAGAAATGAGGTATCTGAGGAAGGTGGTTGAAGTAACAAGAAAAGACATGGTCCGCTACCAGACGATATGTCAAGACCTAAAAACCCAAACCCTGCAGACCCAAGTAGAACAGTCCCAACTAAGATGGTTTGGCCATGTCTGCAGAATGGGAGAAGATCGGCTACCATGGCAAGCATGGGAAACTAAGAGCCAGGGATCCAGACCTCCAGGACGACCCAAAGTCCGCTGGGAGGACAACATTAGACAATCTTTGAAGGACCGAGGACTAGAATGGAACCAAGCCAGGAGGAAGACAGCCGATAGAATAGTATGGCGCTCTCTCTCTTACAAACCTCTACACCTCACTGTAGAAGAGGAATGACATTAAAAGCATTAATATGCTTTTCCATCAGTGATTTCTGGAGCACTCTGTTTTACGTATTGAGGCTGGCAGCCCCTTGCAGAATCTCATATAAGTCGCCTCTTACATTTTGCAACAGCGAATAAGCGATTATAAATCACCGAAATATATATTAATGTGGTTGAGTAGTCGTAGCGGTGGGTAAGGTGAAGCAAGCGGAAGTTTGAGACTGCCATATTGTTTACTCTCATTCTCTCGGCTGCAACGCCTTGCCAAGTTAAGCATTCCACGTATACTTTCAGTTCAGTGTTTTCGAGGGGACCTCTACGAAATAAGAAAGGCGCCGTCAAATAGCCGAGTTTGGACGTCGGAAATGACCTCGAAGTCGGCAGTGTTTTCAGTTACGTGTGACCAGACACGACACTACAAACCAAAATTGCACTGGCCAGGACGTCATATTTACTTACCAGCAAAAACTTTTCAAACTAAGTAGCCAAAGAAAAGTAAACTAAGCAACTTAAAAAAAAAGAAAGAAAGAAAGAAAGAAAGAAAGAACAATCAAAATCTCGGTAGCCAACCTCGACACCACATCGCAAATATTGCATTGGTCAGGTCATCATATTTACTCACCAGTAACAATATTTCAAACTAAGTAACTTAATATAAAAAAGACAAGTAATTTAAGCAGCTGTGTAACCATGTTCCCAAATCAATTATCCATTTTGCGACGCTAGGTGGCGCCGGAGTTCATTCCAGTCTGTGTCTAAGAAATATTCCAAAACTTTAAGTTGAGAAGAAAAATAGGAATAATTACTTGGCGAATTGGTAAGTGTAAAAACAGTATAAAAAATGTCTGCGTATCCTTATTTCTGAAGTGGGGGAAAAAACAGTTTAATATTATAGTCTGCCTCAGACAGGAATTTCCCTGTGCAAGAAAAAAAAAAAAAAAAATACTGACGGCGCCGTTATAGGAGTGAAAAACACGAAACTGGACGAACTACTGCTGGCAATGCTCTAGCTGTTATGTCTACTGTCATTTACTTCCTGAAATAAACATGCGAGGAAAGTTCCTGTACCTTTTAGTATTTTTATTGCGATCTATTATTATTTACAATAAGAAGACGATTATTTTCCTTCGAATTTTCATCTATCTTTTTGTGATTTCTTCCTATTCGTCTGCCACTTTTCTCTTGCACCGAGTACGCAGACGACAAACCTTTCCATGAGGATCTCAGCACAGTGCACGAACTCCGTAGCACCGGCGAGAATCCCAATGTGTGTATATATAGGAACCACACATTCTATAAATATTTTTTTGGTGGGTAGGTTTATAATTTTTTTAAATTTTGCCAGGGCAACGGCCTAATAGGCCTACTCTTTACGATTTCCAACTGCCATGGAATTTTTAACGTGCGCAACTTGCATACTATTTTTTCGCCCTTACCCGAGAAGGCTAGGCATCCGATCTCACTACCCAGGAGACCAGGGGGGAGTATGACATCATTAGGACCACTGGTTCTGAAACAAATTTCCATAAATTATATTCCCTCAACTGGGAATCGAACCCGGTACCTCCAGAACTCGAGGCGGACGCCTCAGCATGTAAAACAAATTACTACAAGTTGAAAAGAAAACTAAAATGAGATGAGTCGATAAGGAAGACGCCCATTGTGGTTTCCGGTAGTCTCTGAGACGATGAAGAATTTAACTACTGCTACTTTCAGACATGTCGTTAGAGGCGACAACTAAGTGTAAGGTTGTAAATGGTGCTGGCAACTATATCACACAAAACTAATTGCTATAGAAACAACCATTACAATAGTAAATAGAGTGGTTTGGTGCAGGGCAGATTGCCATCTGCTATAGACCGTGAAGTGATGGAGGATTAACAACATGAGGAAATCTAGAGAAATTCTTTCCTCATTATTGGATATAGTCTGATTAGCTAAGCGGTTAGAGCGCCCCCTTTCGCGGAGAAGTTACTGGGCTCCAGGATCGAAACCTGGTAGCGTTCTACTCCAGTCTACCCAGCTATAAATGGGTACCTGGCTCTGCTTTTGAGTTAGGAAAGGCAAAAGGTAGCGAGGACGGATACTGGTCACTCCACCTTATAAAAAAGCTGGGCTTAGTAAGATGAAGTCTCTAACATCTCCCTCCCCTACGGCAGTATCTCCTGTGGGATTACATTTACCTTCTAATTATTGGAGATGGGAGACCGACAGTGGTAAATAGAACAAAGAAAATGGTCTCCTTTCTGGAAAGAAAAGATTGGACAGAATTGAAAAACAGTTCTCACAATGTTAAATTATTCTCATCATTGAGTGCCGTGTGATTGATTTTGGCGATCACCTATCTTCATGTCCTACAGTAACTGATGTTCGACTTTTTCCTGTGCTACGCGGGCACTTTATTAAGATAATTCTGTCTTCCACTTCTTATCCTTGTGGTGATGTTTCAGTGTTTGGTTTTTGAACCCCGTACTTGAAAACTGGTGTTTTTTGTGTGCAAGGGATACCCGGTTCAACCCCATGTGGGTTATAATTTGGGTATATAGTGTACATCATTCCATATTGTGTATTACTTTGTTGTTTTTCTTGTGTGATGGCTCTTCCATGCTGTAATTTATCTGCCGTTTGTTGTGGCAATGTTTAATGTCTATGGTGTTTGTAATGTATCTTCTTTCAGGATTCCATATTGCTAGTTTTGGGTCTCTTGTCAAGAAGCAATCTAAGATATCACTGTGGATGTTCATAGCGGGAGACATTATAGGTAACAGTAGAAGTATTGGATAGAAAGTTCTCACTCTCTCTGTCATTGATGTTCGTTCCCTCACTCTCTCTGTCATTGATGTTCGTTCCCTCACTCTCTCTGTCATTGATGTTCGTTCCCTCACTCTCTCTGTCATTGATGTTCGTTCCCTACTCTCTCTGTCATTGATGTTCGTTTCCTCACTCTCTCTGTCATTGATGTTCGTTCCCTCACTCTCTCTGTCATTGATGTTCGTTCCCTCACTCTCTCTGTCATTGATGTTCGTTCCCTCACTCTCTCTGTCATTGATGTTCGTTCCCTACTCTCTCTGTCATTGATGTTCGTTCCCTCACTCTCTCTGTCATTGATGTTCGTTCCCTCACTCTCTCTGTCATTGATGTTCGTTCCCTACTCTCTCTGTCATTGATGTTCGTTCCCTCACTCTCTCTGTCATTGATGTTCGTTCCCTCACTCTCTCTGTCATTGATGTTCGTTCCCTCACTCTCTCTGTCATTGATGTTCGTTCCCTACTCTCTCTGTCATTGATGTTCGTTCCCTCACTCTCTCTGTCATTGATGTTCGTTCCCTCACTCTCTCTGTCATTGATGTTCGTTCCCTACTCTCTCTGTCATTGATGTTCATTCCCTCACTCTCTCTGTCATTGATGTTCGTTTCCTCACTCTCTCTGTCATTGATGTTCGTTCCCTCACTCTCTCTGTCATTGATGTTCGTTCCCTACTCTCTCTGTGATTGATGTTCGTTCCCTCACTCTCTCTGTCATTGATGTTCGTTCCCTCACTCTCTCTGTCATTGATGTTCGTTCCCTACTCTCTCTGTCATTGATGTTCATTCCCTCACGCTCTCTGTCATTGATGTTCGTTTCCTCACTCTCTCTGTCATTGATGTTCGTTCCCTCACTCTCTCTGTCATTGATGTTCGTTCCCTCACTCTCTCTGTCATTGATGTTCGTTCCCTCACTCTCTCTGTCATTGATGTTCGTTTCCTCACTCTCTCTGTCATTGATGTTCGTTCCCTACTCTCTCTGTCATTGATGTTCGTTTCCTCACTCTCTCTGTCATTGATGTTCGTTCCCTCACTCTCTCTGTCATTGATGTTCGTTCCCTCACTCTCTCTGTCATTGATGTTCGTTCCTTCACTCTCTCTGTCATTGATGTTCGTTCCCTCACTCTCTCTGTCATTGATGTTCGTTCCCTACTCTCTCTGTCATTGATGTTCGTTCCCTCACTCTCTCTGTCATTGATGTTCGTTCCCTCACTCTCTCTGTCATTGATGTTCGTTTCCTCACTCTCTCTGTCATTGATGTTCGTTCCCTCACTCTCTCTGTCATTGATGTTCGTTCCCTCACTCTCTCTGTCATTGATGTTCGTTCCCTCACTCTCTCTGTCATTGATGTTCGTTCCCTCACTCTCTCTGTCATTGATGTTCGTTCCCTCACTCTCTCTGTCATTGATGTTCGTTCCCTCACTCTCTCTGTCATTGATGTTCGTTCCCTCACTCTCTCTGTCATTGATGTTCGTTTCCTCACTCTCTCTGTCATTGATGTTCGTTCCCTACTCTCTCTGTCATTGATGTTCGTTTCCTCACTCTCTCTGTCATTGATGTTCGTTCCCTCACTCTCTCTGTCATTGATGTTCGTTCCTTCACTCTCTCTGTCATTGATGTTCGTTCCCTCACTCTCTCTGTCATTGATGTTCGTTCCCTCACTCTCTCTGTCATTGATGTTCGTTTCCTCACTCTCTCTGTCATTGATGTTCGTTCCCTCACTCTCTCTGTCATTGATGTTCGTTCCCTCACTCTCTCTGTCATTGATGTTCGTTCCCTACTCTCTCTGTCATTGATGTTCGTTCCCTCACTCTCTCTGTCATTGATGTTCGTTTCCTCACTCTCTCTGTCATTGATGTTCGTTCCCTCACTCTCTCTGTCATTGATGTTCGTTTCCTCACTCTCTCTGTCATTGATGTTCGTTCCCTCACTCTCTCTGTCATTGATGTTCGTTCCCTCACTCTCTCTGTCATTGATGTTCGTTTCCTCACTCTCTCTGTCATTGATGTTCGTTTCCTCACTCTCTCTGTCATTGATGTTCGTTCCCTCACTCTCTCTGTCATTGATGTTCGTTCCCTCACTCTCTCTGTCATTGATGTTCGTTGCCTGCTGTCTCTTTCATTAATGTTCGTTCCCTCCCTCTCTCTGGCATTGATGTTCGTTCTCACTCCCTCACTCTCTCTGTCATTGATGTTCGTTCCCTACTCTCTCTGTCATTGATGTTCGTTCCCTCACTCTCTCTGTCATTGATGTTCGTTTCCTCACTCTCTCTGTCATTGATGTTCGTTCCCTCACTCTCTCTGTCATTGATGTTCGTTTCCTCACTCTCTCTGTCATTGATGTTCGTTCCCTCACTCTCTCTGTCATTGATGTTCGTTCCCTACTCTCTCTGTCATTGATGTTCGTTCCCTCACTCTCTCTGTCATTGATGTTCGTTCCCTCACTCTCTCTGTCATTGATGTTCGTTTCCTCACTCTCTCTGTCATTGATGTTCGTTCCCTACTCTCTCTGTCATTGATGTTCGTTCCCTCACTCTCTCTGTCATTGATGTTCGTTCCCTCACTCTCTCTGTCATTGATGTTCGTTCCCTCACTCTCTCTGTCATTGATGTTCGTTCCCTCACTCTCTCTGTCATTGATGTTCGTTCCCTACTCTCTCTGTCGTTGATGTTCGTTCCCTCACTCTCTCTGTCATTGATGTTCGTTCCCTCACTCTCTCTGTCATTGATGTTCGTTTCCTCACTCTCTCTGTCATTGATGTTCGTTCCCTCACTCTCTCTGTCATTGATGTTCGTTCCCTCACTCTCTCTGTCATTGATGTTCGTTCCCTCACTCTCTCTGTCATTGATGTTCGTTCCCTCACTCTCTCTGTCATTGATGTTCGTTCCCTACTCTCTCTGTCATTGATGTTCGTTCCCTCACTCTCTCTGTCATTGATGTTCGTTTCCTCACTCTCTCTGTCATTGATGTTCGTTCCCTCACTCTCTGTCATTGATGTTCGTTTCCTCACTCTCTCTGTCATTGATGTTCGTTCCCTCACTCTCTCTGTCATTGATGTTCGTTCCCTCACTCTCTCTGTCATTGATGTTCGTTCCCTCACTC
Organism: Oreohelix idahoensis; assembly: GCA_024509875.1. Lineage (NCBI taxonomy): Eukaryota > Metazoa > Mollusca > Gastropoda > Stylommatophora > Oreohelicidae > Oreohelix > Oreohelix idahoensis. Next base: position 188,854 of record JAMPIV010004892.1, read on the forward strand.
TCTCTGTCATTGATGTTCGTTCCCTCACTCTCTCTGTCATTGATGTTCGTTCCAAGTGAAACACTGGGCTGCAGCTGTTGCTCGCCATTGATGTCTGTGCCATCTTTCTCAGCCGCCCATGATTGTCGATTCTTGTCTTCTTCTTTTACTGTTCTTACACGCTTTCTCCTTGCCGCCCCCAATTTTCTTTTCCATTGTACATTTCAGTAACAATGATTTCTGGGTAAACTGGTTGGGTGTTTTCTCAAATGTGTCTTATCCACATGCATTTGTTTATCTTCGGTACCCATCTGTGATGGTTGTTATCTGGTTTTATTGCACATATTTGTATTTGTTATTATATCTAGCCATTTGATACGGAGAATGCCGCCAATGCATATTCTGGTAAATATGGGGAGTGTGGGTGAGATATTATTTGGTGGCACGTCACGTGTCAGAGTCGTAGATGAGGACAGATTTTGTGAGATATTATTTGGTGGCACGTCACGTGTCTGAGTCATAGAGGAGGACATATTTGATACTTGTGTTCATCATCATCATTATTACCCTTCGGCTCCTCATGGAGCACAGACCTACAACAAACGCATGCCAAGTTCTTAGGTCACGTGTCATCAGCTCAAGGTCGTTTAATTTCTTTCTCATCACTTTTATTTCTGTCTCCAGTTCTCTTCTCCATATGTTTGTCGGTCTGTCTCATCTCCTATTACCCTGGTAATTCCAGGTTCAACAGTTCTATTGAACAGTTAATTTGTTTTTTCTGGGAAGAGTTGCTGAATTCATACTGGCTAGAGAAAGCTTAAGGCGCGTCTTTCTGTATCTGTCACCGCAATGACATCCTGGAGTGTTCCTCCTTTTTGTGCTTGTTGCTTCCCAAGTAGATAAAGCTGTGTTGTTTTTCAGCCATCTCACCATTGATCTTATCCGATTTGTTGGTCTTTAACATCATAATACAATGTTCTACCGCTTTAAAAATAATTATTTATGAAGACAAACTGTTAATGTAATAAAAATCTAATATTTAGACGTGGCCGAATTCCAATCTAGTGTAGGCCGACCTGTGGTACGGCTTCAATACTGTTCATCTGTTCCATCCTCGACCTATCAATCTTTCGACAACGTGGAGGAGGAGAGAGGAAGTGGCGGATACCCTTGACAATCTAGTGAAGGTTATGCGAATCCAATGTTTATTTTAAAATGTTTTCACATAGATAGTCCTTTATAAAAAACAAAAAAAAAATCTTCTTTACCTCCATCTCACAAATTCCATAAAGACACGTCCAGTAGTTATAGACAAGTGGTAGTTTATAGACCAGTGAAAGATCCATAGACACAAAGTTAAGAACTCCTTACTTATACAACAGATAGCAAGTGCTTGTTAGAAATGCGTACAGGTGCGTTACTTGTTTAACATTTTTAATAATCCGGTTGGCTCTGACTTAACACCTTGACGATCTAGATTTTGCCGACAACTAAGCTCTTTTCTCCCATAACCGTAATCACATGCAAGACAAAATGAAAATGCTTGATGAGAGGTCACAGCAAGTGGGTGTGAAAATACACAGGGAAAAGACAAAGACAATGCGAATAAACGGAGAACATGATAACAAGATTGCACTTAAGAAACACCTCTACATGATGTAGAATCGTGGCAGCAATATAGACAAAGTTGGAGGACAGACAGTCATGTCAAAATAAGAATACAAAAGGCTAGAGGAACTTTCATTGCACTGGGAAAAATATGGAGATTTGAAGAAATCAAGTTCAACACAAAAACCAGAATCTTGTAACTCAAGTGTTAAGTCAGTTCTATTGTATGGCTCTGAAACATGGACAACAACATAAAAGAACAACCAAACTTAAAGACTTTCATAAATTGGTGCTTGCAAAGAATAGAAAGTTCGAAGTGGTTTCATAAGATTAATAATGTGGAACTGATGAGAAGAACCAGACAAGTACCAGTGGAACAAGAGTTGAGAAGAAGACGCTGGCCATGGATATGATACATATTCAAGAAATCTGATGATAGTATTACAAGGCAGTTCATATTCTGGAATCCCCGGGGAAAGAGAGTTAGAGGGAGACCAAGGAGCTCTTGGAGAAGAGAGCTGGTGACAGACATGGAAGGGATGAGAAAGACCTTGAACTGATGGCACGGAACAGGAAGACTTGACCTACATTTGTTGAGATACTCCTTCAAGAGCTGAAGGGTAGTGATGACAAAGGATTGCGTTTTTTTTTTAAATATACACATTTTTCACCTGAGCCGGTGTAAGGAATGACGGTGTGCGATTTCTTCAACATGTCCATTCTTCCTGCATTCAGTTTATTCTTTCATTTTGACGCTTGACTCGATGGTTACTCATGATCCCAATGATACAGTTGATTTCCCACTTAGAGCTGAATCCCGTGCCCATCTGGAATGTTTCCACACCTACTGAAGCGCAAATTGTGTACATTCATCATGTCGCCGAGAAGCCTAGATGCAAAAAAAAAAGAGGTCTGTTTACATTATTCGCCATAAAGACCCTTCAAAATAACTTCAGTGATGCCGGAATAATCGCAGGCAGTAAATAAGACGGTCGAGTTGACATTCCACGCATCAGTTTGGAGTCAAGAGATACCTGTCTTCCTTTCATCTTGAGACGTCAATTTCGTATGATTTTTGCTTTTTCATGACAATCCACAAAGCAAGGGACAATCATTGTAGGCGTATACCTACCTACCTACCAGAAGCAAGAAGCAATCTTTGCTCGTGGTCAAACTTTATGCAGCTCTCACGCAAGGAAGGAACCCAGATAGTCTTAAAATATATATTCAGGCCACGGGTTACCAAGACAAAAACATTTTAAAATAACCGTACATTAACACCACCTTCCCTCCCCCCCCCCCCCCCACACACACACACACAAAATAAAATATTGTGCTACAATAGCTGTCTAGTCAAATTACAGTCTATGTTCCTTTAATTTAAAAAAAACCACTTTCTCCGACAATTCTATCGGATTGCTCCGTGGCTTTATAACCAACGTATCCCGATAGATTGACTACTAAAACCCACAGACGGTCACAGCGTAAGTAAAGGAAGAAGCTAAACACAGGAGAAATTGTGCCGTCCTCAGGACATCAACAAGAAAGAACAACAAAGGAAATGCTTGACGGTATAATAATAATATTAATGAAGAAGAATAACTGTGACCGAGTAAATAATAGTATTTTGTGAAAACTTGCTGTATTATCTTAGTTTTCATCTCATTGGTTTCTCATACCTGTAAGAACATTTAAATACTGGATATTCGCAGGTGTCAGGGCTTTCAGTTTTTGTTAAGCTTGTGTCTAATTTCATTTTAGATACCTTGCCTTTTAAAGTACCCGGCCTTTTCTTCCCACAACGTAACAACATAAATATTCTTCATGCAACGTAAAATATAAATAAACACAGCATTCGGTGAATAGTCAATGAGGTAGTTTAATGTCAGCCAGGGCAAAAAACAGCTGTATTTGAGATATGTACAGTGGAATAGCCATGAAAACTATACTATCATTTTATTATATCAACAAATTCAGAACACAAGTTCTTCTTTCCCATTGTGGATATTTGCATTGTTATGTTTACACTTTTACGTTCTAGAGGTTGTGTGTACAACAGACGCGCAACACAGAGCATGTAGGTAGCAATCATGCAGTGTAGTCTATTCCTCTCTGCCTACTCAACCTCGTTTCAAGGATATATTAACTTTTCATCTTCTCCACGTATTACTCGATTGCCCCAATCTCGTCATTTCCTTGCGAGTTCCACTCTAATACTTGTATGACTAATTTTACCAAGTCCTGATGTAACAGTTACTGTGTTCAAAAGCAGACCCAGCGTCTTTCTGTTTGTTTCCCACAATTGTATGTTCTGTGCAGACGCGGATCTACTATGAAGCTTGAGCTTAAGGGCCTAGAGACCCGTTTTCTTTATGATACGTTTCTTCCCCCCCCCCCTTTCCCCCCACCTCTTTTATATAAAAGGGGCGCCTCGAAGAGTTAAAGCTTCAGGACCCCTAAAATGTAGATCCGACGCTGGTTTTGTGAGCTTACTTATAGAGCCATTATTTTAGTATGTTATTTTGTGATCTTCAAATCAGGGAACTCTTCTTCTTGAAGTGCAATGTCAGCTGGCTCATACTACCATGTCTCTCCACAACATACAGTCCCCAGAGATGTTTATCAATTCTGTTGTTGACATATTTCCATACCACGATGTTAAACTGGCCCTATCTTATCACTTGCCGTCTTCTATGTTTTTTTCCTTTCAATCTTTCCTCCTGCCTTATCAGCTTTCCTCTTCTCATAACATGTCCACATGCAGAAATACAGTTAGATTAACCGTTTTTACTACTTATGGCTGACACCAAGATGGCGGCGTTATGTTAAAGGGGACTTGTATTTATCATACCTCTACACCTCACGGTAGAAGGGGAACTACTAAGTAAGTAAGTATAAATTGCGGTGGTGTTAAAGAATTATCCTTTCGTCTCGCACAAGAGTAATATATCTTCTATTATTAAGCAGGCCTACCTACACATGTCTTATATGTCTAATGAGACAACACTACAATAATACGAATCTGTATTAGCAGCGTAAAATCTCTCTCTCTCTCTCTCTCATTATAACAAGTACCTCATACTCTCTCGCTCTGGATCGTTGCAAGCTTAATATAATAATAAATAATGCAGTTTTAATACGCGCTGTTGGCAGTCTAGCTAACATCCTCTGACTTCCCTTTCCAGTACATACTTATACAGCGCCGTCTTAAGGCATGGGCACACTGGGCAATCACCAGGGGCCCCAGGATTCTAGGGGTCCCATGCTGGGATGCTGCCATATTGTTCATAATACATCTCTTGGCAGAGTGGATAATTACCCGTGGGTGGGTAGGGCTGGTAGGAGCCCAGTGCATTGCTTTGCCCAGGGCCTACAATGCTGTTAAGACGGCCCTGTACTTATAATCAGTGCAAACAGAAACATCTATTTCTTTTTGTGTCCATCAATTTCTCTGTCTCATGTTCGATCCATATGGCTGTGTTAAAATTATAAGCGTATCTATCTCTCACCTACAGGCAGCAAAGAAAAAAACAAACAAACAAACCACATCATTGAAAACTTGCTCACAAGACATTTCTATTTAAGGTGTATATGTCTACCAAATATGTCATGTATCCATACTGAATATCGCACCAGCAAGATATGTTACGCAACATTATGTCATAGGAGTTATTATTATCACAGTTTAATGATTGAAGCGCAAAAAAAAAAAAAAAAAAAAACAGCTGACTGATCAAAACCGTGCAACGTCATTGCTTCAGGCGATGAGACAAAACGAGATCCAAGCCAGCTTCGAGTCCAAGCCAGCGTTTGAGTTAAGTAGGTTGAGTTTCTTAGTATAAACCGTGTTCTTTGAGTCGTTACTAGCACGAGCACGTGCACTCGTTGATGATTGGGTACAGAATCGGTATCCACTTGCATGAGCTTCGCTCTTTAAAGTCCCCACAGTGCCAGCGCAGAAAAGTTTTACTGACTGATGAGCTAGGTTTGCACATCATACCTTCAGGGATGGAGCATGAGCGTTTGTTAGAGCATGTGCCTTCCTTGATCCAGTGAGGCCAGAAACGAATCCCCAAGAACTTCCACGAATGTTGTACAGGGCAAAACGTCAAACTCCAAACGAATTTTTGAAATTTTCTACGGTCTTTTTTGCTAACGTTAAGTTTGATTTTCCTGCCGTCCTGTAGACGAGCAGTCCTTAGAAGACCAAGAAAATCTGGTCGCCGGCCTTTGGGGCGATCATTGATGAGCTGTATGAGTGGTTTCTTGTTTGGCCTGTTTCGTGGATCCCGTATTGACATGTATTCTTTGTCGAACGCCTTGCCCAGTTGTTGGCGGAGAAGTTTCACGTTGAGATCACGTGGCCTGGGATCGTAGATTTCGCTTTGGTTCTCCAGAAGTCGGTCAATGGGCAAATGTTCAGACGGTGAAGGTCGTCGACTTCCGTTTGAGGAGTACATAGTTTCCTCTGACCCGTCAATTTGCAAGAAATGGAAGTAGAGATCTGGGGCCTGGGTTCCCGTAGGCTGGCATATGGAAATTGTGAACGTGGTGACGAAGAGAAAAGTTACAAACAGCATGGCGATATCCATAGGAAAGCTATCTGGAGGGGGAAAGAAAAAAATAATGGTTGTTAGGCATTTGAACAATTTCATGAAGATTTGAACATTATTATTTGTGTGTCAAATTAACATGGCAAAACACGTGTTTCGCTAGAAGAGAAAAAACGTATTGAGACAAGGATTAACAAAAATGTTTCGCTAAGAGCAAAGAAAAAAACACACAGAGACAAAGATTAACAAAAGTATCTCGCTAAGAGAAGAGAAAAAAAAACCGCATAGAGACAAAGATTAACACAGGTAGATTGATTATCGCTGAACCGTTATTGTGATTATCATCATCATTAGTTTCCTTTCCGCTCCTTACGGAGCAGCATCTAGCCACCACTACAGCTGGTCCACTTGCAGGAAGTCTGTCGCATGTTCTTGTAGCGGTAGTTTTTGTAGCAATCTGTTTTAAATGTTGATACAATGTCACGGTGACATGAAATCCAGGGGAAATAATTTAATAAGCAGACAGCATTTCTCCCTTGCTGATTAAAATAAACAGACATGCTCCAGTGGTGCAGCAGACCTTACTTACCAGTCTCATTTTTTTCAGCGTCTGAAGTTTAGCACCGAGAGAAGATAAAGACAAAATACAGAAAGACATCCCCGCCTTCTGTATTGTTATTTTCATATTATTATCTGTTCCTCCAGCTTTGTCTACATTGATGCCAAGGTAGATGTATGATTCCAAATTTTGTAGGGATGTATCTTCAAGTACAATCTATTTATCTCCAGTTGCGTTTATTCTCATAATGTTTGTCTTTTCTCTGTGCATGTTCAAATCCAATAGCTGTGACGTCTCATCAATTATTAAGTCAAATCATTATAGTGTATGATGGACCTTCTCGTGTCGTTCCTGGTGGTCTATGTAACCAGTCTCGTGTAGTTCCTGGTGGTCTCTGTAACCAGTCCCGTGTAGTTCCTGGTGATCACTGTAACCAGTCTCATGTAATTCCTGGTGGTCTCTGTAACCAGTATCATGTAGTTCCTGGTGGTCACTGTAACCAGTCACGTGTAGTTCCTGTTGGTCACTGTAACCAGTCAGGTGTAGTTCCCGGTGGTCACTGTAACCAGTCCCATGTAGTTCCTGGTGGTCACTGTAACCAGTAACTGTCGTTCCTGGCGGTCACTGTAAGCATTCTCTGTAGTTCACTGTCGTCTCCGTAACCAGTCTCGTGTAGTTTCTAGAGGTCACTGTAACCAGTCCCGTGTGGTTCCTGGCGGTCACTGTAAGCAGTCCCTGTAGTTCAGTCGTCACTGTAACCAGTCTTGTGTAGTTCCCGGTGGTCACTGTAACCAGTCCCGTGTAGTTCCTGGCGGTCACTGTAAGCAGTCCCTGTAGTTCACTGTCGTCACTAACCAGTCCCGTGTAGTTCCTGGCGGTCACTGTAAGCAGTCCCTATAGTTCACTGTCGTCACTGTAACCAGTTTTGTGTAGTTCCCGGTTGTCAATGTAACCAGTCCCGTGTAGTTCCTGGTGGTCACTAAGCAATCCCTGTACTTCACTGTCGTCACTGTAACCAGTCCCGTGTAGTTCCTGGCGGTCACTGTAAGCAGTCCCTGCAGTTCACTGTAACCAGTCTTGTTTAGTTCCTAGAGGTCACTGTAACCAGTCTTGTGTAGTTCCCGGTGGTCACTGTAACCAGTCTTGTTTAGTTCCTAGAGGTTACTGTAACCAGTCTTGTGTAGTTCCCGGTGGTCACTGTAACCAGTCCCGTTTAGTTCCCGGTGGTCTCTATAACCAGTCTTTTGTAGTTCCTAGAGGTCACTGTAACCAGTCTTGTGTAGTTCCTAGAGGTCACTGTAACCAGTCTTGTGTAGTTCCTAGAGGTTACTGTAACCAGTCTTGTGTAGTTCCTAGAGGTCACTGTAACCAGTTTTGTGTAGTTCCTAGAGGTCACTGTAACCAGTTTTGTGTAGTTCCCGGTGGTCACTGTAACCAGTCTTTTGTAGTTCCTGGTGGTCACTGTAACCAGTCCCGTGTAGTTCCTGGTGGTCACTTTAACCAGTCCCGTGTAGTTCCCGGTGGTCGCTGTAACCAGTCCCGTGTAGTTCCCGGAGGTCACTGTAACCAGTCTTGTGTAGTTCCCGGTGGTCACTGTAACCAGTCCCGTGTAGTTCCTGGCGGTCACTGTAAGCAGTCCCTGCAGTTCACTGTCGTCACTGTAACCAGTCCCGTGTAGTTCCTAGAGGTCACTGTAACCCAGTCCCGCGTAGTTCCCGGTGGTCACCGTAATCAGTCACATGTAGGCCTGGAGGTCTGTGATGGGACAACGAAGGAGTAAGACCAGTGCTCCCTCAGACATCTGGTAAGACGTGCCTAATTTTAAGTAGGTCATGGCGCTGGTAACAACGTCTTGTAAAACAAATTGATACGGAAGCCATCTGCAAGAATACATGAATGTTTTGAAGTGGGCTTCCTACAAGTAGACCAGTTGTAATGGTGGCTCCGTACAAGTAGACCAGTTGTAATGGTGGCTCCGTGCTCCATAAAAAGTGAACATGGAAATAATGATGGCGATAATTCTGACCAGAAATGTTAAATTTGCCATATTCTTGTTATTGGCACTACTGCAAAATTGTATCTCTTGTTAACTCTTTAAATTTCGGAAATCAAAGTGGATTCTACAAATAAAAGCGGCGCCTTTTCGGATAAACAAATGCAGTTTTTGTCAGATAAAGGAAGCCAGTGTGAACTGATATTCTTTGCGTATTGATTCTTACATTCAGTAGAGGCACTCGGATGCTTACTAGCTCGGGGCTTAAATATGTTTCTTAAGACCAGAGGGTACCTTGATAGTGAAAAGTTAGGGAAACACTGAGTGGTTTTAGTATCTCTTGAAATATCAAAAAATGAATTTAGTATTCTTTGATTTGAACACAGACCTGTGGAACAGAAACATTACAACTGAGTTTAAACGAGAGATTTGGAGAAGGATAGAACACCTTCAGAAAGCAATGGAATTTTATAACAAGACATGCCCCTGACTGGAACCCACAGGGGAAGATAAGGGTGAGGAGATAAAAAAAAAAGAACCCGCAGAAGAATGGTGGAAGAAGCCCAAGCAACAGGGATTTCATAGGCAGAGTGGAAGAAAGTGGCTCAGAATGAAAACTGATGGCGAGCAGTAGATGTAGCACTTTGCCGAACAGAGAGCGGAAACCAATGGTAATGATGAATTATTATCATTTGAAATGTTTAGATTAAGGGAGAAAAGAATCACATAAGTTCATCATGTCCTATAGTTAGGATTGATACTGCTACTTATAAGCCAGCGCATGCAATTATTTGCACATGATGTAACGTATTTGGTGGCATGGATCGTAACATGACCTAGTGCAGATATTTACGTAACAGACACCTTGTGACGTTAGAAGGCTAAGGTATCTAATGAGACTATGCTGTTATGAATAAATGAGCGCAGCACATAAATATGTATGTACAAGGGTTTGCACCAATTTACTTAACTAATGCCTTCCCTATTATTGGATTTACGGGAATTTGACGAAAACCAAATGCTATAGATTAGGTATGCGAGTCATGAACTCCCGACTTCGGGGTCAATTAACACATCTAGAGTGTTAAAAGACTCAAATGTCAAGTCAGTCCTATTGTATGGCTCTGAAACGTGGAGAACAGCAAAAACAACAACCAAAAAGCTACAGACTTTCATAAATGGGTGCTTGCGTAGAATATCAGGACTAAAATAGTGTGACAAGATCACTAATGGGAAACTGATGACAAGAACCAGACAAGTACCCGTGGAACAAGAGATGACAAGAACCAGACAAGTACCCGTGGAACAAGAGATGAGGAGAAGACGATGGCGATGGATAGGACACACCTTAAGGAAACCCGTTGATAAGCATTACACAGCAGTCCTTGTTCTGGAACCCCCAGGGTAAGAGAAACATCGGTAGAGTGTGAAAAAGGGCACAGAGTGGCAGAAGTGCTCCAAAGTTGTAAAGTTGTATCTGACTACTCTTGTGTTAGGGAAGGCAATGGCAGGGAGGAAGGGAACTGACCACCCCATCTCATAAAGCTAAGACCTAGTATTAGTAAAGTCTCCAACACTTCACTCGCGCGGTGACTTACGACTAAAACTCACCAACCCTCAACCAGGTATCAATGTCATTGTTAATACTCATCAATCACATCATTCCTATTAACGAATTTAACCAGTTCAATGAAAAAGTTGTGTTAATTTATTGTAAAAAAGTAAAGGATCCCGTTACACGCCCATTGAGGCATATTGGGAATGTTAGGCCCATATTTTCTTGACCATCGGCACACTAGGGGTGATGTGGTCAGCATCACGCCGGCCGCCTTAGCCTTCCCAGAGTTGCTGTGGTACCCAGTTGGGGCTGGGTCGACCACGGAGCCGTTTGCGGCCTAAAAATATCCCACCTCATCTGGGGATCGAACCATAGACCACTGAGCTAGGAAGCCAGTACACTAACCACTATGCTACTGCGGCTCCCTTATTTATTGTGTCATTATACTTATTTCCCGTTTTGTTTATTTTTTTCCGGGGGTCGATTAAAGATCAAGGATTCAATGGAAGGGTCTCAAAAACGTTTGGGGACCCATGGTGTAGAGCAGCGGTGGCCAAACTACGGCCCGCGGGCCAGATCCGGCCCGCCAACAAGTTTTGATTGGCCCGCCAACCTCTTATAGCCGGCCTCTTATTGTTGATTGAAGCCACACTCTTCACAATGAAATAACACACAAATGGATGTTTGAAATAAATAATTACATGTCGTATTACAAATTACAAAACAAATTAAAACAACAGATTCATTATATATTTTTTTTACAGTAATTTCAGTTCGAAGACTTGTATACATGTCTTGGCAGATGTGCAGTACAGTAGTTTGCCGTTGCTTTCTGTACGTGGTTCATTATATATGTAAAACTAAATCTCAGAACGTTATTTTTTAAGGATTTTATAGGTCTGGCCCTCTGGTGTTACTCTTTACCATAATCTGGCCCTCGGCCAACCTTAGCTTGGCCACCACTGGTGTAGAGGGAGAGATAAGCCACAGCTACACGAGATATGGTTACTAGAAGTGAAGAATACAAATTCAGGGTGTCTTAAAAAAAAACATGGGGAAAACATCAGGACTAGAAGAATTGTACGACTAATGTGTGATATGACTAATGCTCCCGCAGGCATGTCGTACAAGGCGACGAGTATGAGGCTGTACATGAGGCTGACAACCTCATCATGTAAATTAAAATGCTACAAGAACCTCAGCTGCCACAGCACGTGAATGCCTCGTGCTGGCATCTCGCAAGGGGGTCAGCTGCAGACGTGGCTGCATGCTCCGAAATGGAAAATGATGAACATCTCCGTATCCGTATTTTAATTGACATTAGCCTTGTGAGAGGTGCTTTAAAAAATACACTATTGCCTCGTGTTGGCGAGGCGCGGTCCTTTCAGTCTAGACACAGGGTCCGCTGGCTATATTAGGACACATGTACAAATATAAAAGACCTTGCGGTCTGTTTAATACAGTTGTGAGAGGTGCTGGGAAAAAGCGTCACTTGTTATACGGCCCGCTTCCGTTAAGTTACGGAAACTACAGCATGACTGACTAACTATCACAAATACACACAATGTGGTTCCAAGTTACGTCTCAAATAGTTTACAAGTGAAGTCACTGTTAGTGTTATTTTGGTGGAACCAAACTCGTGCCTAGTTGGCAGACCGGATAGTTATGATTCGCGAGGCGGTGTTGTCGTTAGGCTGGTCCTGGGTTCAAGTCTTCTGTAAGCCTATAACTTCCGTTGTCTATTTTTCTACTTACTTTCTCACGAGTGTCTGAAATATACCTTTACGTGAGTATTATTTATTTCCTGTTTACCAGCCTGGGGGTTTCCCTCTATTTATTTATTGTTTACCGGCCTGGGGTTTCCCTCTTTATTTATTTATTGTTTACCGGACTGGAGTTTCCCTCTTTACTTATTTATTGTTTACCGGTCTGGGGTTTCCCTCTTTATTTATTTAAAACACGTGACGTGCAGCTCCCGGGAGTCTCGGAGGAGACAAAGAAAGAATAGGAATACTGCTCCCTCATGCATGTCGTAGTAGGCGACTAATATGAAGTTGTGCATGAGGCTGTAAACCTCATCATGTAAAACAAATTGTTACTGAAACCACAGCTGAAAGAAAACCAGCTGCAATGGGGGTTCCATGCTTCATAAGGAGCGAAAAAGGAAAAGATGATAAAATGTTAACGGCTCGTGTTCATATGAATAACTGAATATCGTGATAAATGCACACGAAGCCAACACTAAGAACACGGCAATATTTCTCAAAGTTGAGTAACTGCAAACACGTAGCCATCATCATCATTACTCTCTAGTTCAATGTGGAGCACAGGCCTTCAACAAACTCCCGCCAAGCCTTTCTGTCCCGTGCCATGGGGTCAAGGTCTTTCCGCACTTTCATTATCCCTTTCATGCGTCTAGCTACATGTACAGTGTAGATATCATATCCGCTCGATTCTATGCCAGTCTTTATGGCGACGACGTGACACAAACGCTGAAATACAACTCCTAAATATAACTTTTAATTCCGTGTTTTTCAACCGTAGGGTTTAACCTGCCCTTATAACTTTACCGCGTAACCTTTGAGTTAGTAGTAGTTCGGTTATTGGAATTGTGTGCATGCATGTGAGAGAGTGCAACTTGGAGAGAAAGAGAGAGATGGAAACAGCTGACAGCGAGAAAGTAGAATATGAAAGAGAGATTATACGTTCTAGCAAATAACATTAATTCTATTCAAAAGTGTAGATACGCTTGATGCTTCCCGTGTGTCCAGGTCTAATTGTCAGTGGCCTAAATGCCTTAGTAACTGCGGGGCCCAATTTGGACCATTCTAGTTGGGCCTACAAACTTACGATTACAGTTTTGTTGTAACATGTTATGTCAAAATATAGCTAAAACATGTAGGTATTGTTTTTTTCATACGGTCTAATAGCATAGATTCCTGATATATAATTTGAAATAATCTTCGTTTCTTATTTTTGTTTCAAAGCCGGAGGTGAGAATCCAGAGTGCGGGGACCGATTAGGTCCAATCAGCCTAAGGCCGGCTCTGCCTAAATGTACTTTTCTTTTTTATATGCTTTGTTCACGGCTGCGTTGTTTCGCGTATCCCGTATACAACGATTGATAGATGGGTGAATAATTATGAAGAGGCACAATAAACATAGCCTACTTAAAATATTAAGTAATATCAAACTCACCTGTCAAACAAGTTTGAAGTCCATTGCGCGATGACGAATAATTGAGAAGGTGCTGCAGATAGATCAGCCTGGAACCATACAGTAGGTAAATATCATTTTGTTCAGGGAGTGAATTATACTGACGTACACTGGATAAACAATGACTTAATAATTGCTGTTCTTCTAAATTTGTTTCCTGAAAGTAAATGCGGCAATATTTCCAAAGTACTTGAGCGTTAACGAATATCAGGGCTTTAGTAATGTTAAATGTGGCAGACTTTCAGTCCAGCTGATTTTGTGATAATGAACACCAGTGTAGCAGCAAGTGGTCTATTATACCACTCACTCCGCGCGCCTCCACTGAGCCATGCGTGTCCTCTAATCATCTGCTTGATTGACTCGTCCAAAGACTCTGCCCATATCACATCAGACGTGGAAGGATTACCGCACTTCAAATGGAACTGGCAATTTCATACCTTCCCTGACGACAGAAGTAAATGGGTTTCATGCACGTACTCACAGACGTCTTTTTAATGACCTCTCTACGGTTCCAGTCGAGGTGCCAGTTGTTTCACACATTCAAAGAGAGACGATACAGTCTTAAAGCTTCACTTTGTGAACGTTTGATAGCTCGGCTGATCGAACCTGTTTGCACAAAACTGATTGGTCGAGGTTATGGCTGATAAAAGCGCGTTGTGACGTTTCCTTAACCGTCGGTCCACGCTGTTATTATTTGTATATTTGTTTATATGGCTGGTCTATTTGGTCGGAGGCTGGAGACGGTTTGTGGTGGTGTCGCATGCAGCTGGTAGATCATCAATCGTGCGTGTTTATTACGATTGTGAGATAGAGAATGATACACTTTTACTAGAAAACACTTCCTCCTGTCTTGTATCAGAGTGCATATATCATCGTTTGTAAAGGCAGGCACGGAAAAAGGGGCAATATTTCTTCGTGAATCGGAGAGAAATATAAAACTGGCAGCGTCTAGACCTAGATTACATGATAATCAGCCGGTAAAATAATTTTGTGTAATGAAGGACGACTGCGCCAAGCGGTGTCCGGAGACGTGAATGAGTGTGGTGCCCAACTTTTACGGGCACGCGTCGAGCAGTCGGCCAGGTAAGGTGGGGGAGGGAGAAAGCACTCTGAGTCCCTCTCTAGTGCTGGTCTGGTAGCGAGTCGACAGGTTGGTTCAGGTGAGCTTTCACGACGGGCAGGTCTGTGGTCGCTTGTCACCCAACCCGCTTCTCCCTAACGCTCCCCCGACCCCTTGTCAGTAATCAAACCTGGCGCAGTAACATTGAAATAAGGCGGGCCAGGTAGCCGTCTGTCTGACGCCGTACAGACACTATTATTACGTACACTTCAATAGCTGCGGTAGTTTTAGTTTCCGTCCCGCTATTTGTGAATTATCTGTGTTTTTTTTCCTTCGTCGGTACTATGTAAACTGATTTCGCTCTCTCTCTCTCTCTCTCTCTCTCTCTCTCTCTCTCTCTCTCTCTCTCTCTCTGTCTGTTGCTTTGAGGTTGTATGTGTGTCAGTACAAGACAGAAATAGACGAAATGAGACCGTTTGCTTGTGGTACTACGCGCATATACTTTACGCGAATTCAACGTATCATAGAAAATAGAAAGACAAAAGCCCAGAAAAGTACAAATCTAAATTCCATCTACGATTCCGCGGACTCTACTGTTATGCCATTAAGTGTGCTTAAAGCCAAGAGTAACCGTTCCTGATCCCTGACTAAAGTTCCATCTTACATATGTCACATAGTTTATATGTGGTGTTTGTCGCGGTTTATCACCCTTGATCTGACGTAGTGGTCCACATAGGTGGTCAAAGAATTATAGTAATGGGTGAGTTTATCAAAGGTAAAACCTTTAATTAAGAATTACTCTCGGCAGAGAGGTAAGTAGGAGTGTTATGTTCCTATTGTAGGGAGTCTCACAGGTATTTTAGGATGGCAACTACCAATGTTTTTTTTCTGTTTTTTGTAAAGTTTGTATCCCCCGCCCACTTCTGTAAGATAAGTATTTTTGTCACGATATAACAATAGACTCGTGTTTAATGAGCCCTCAGCCGAAGGTACTTCAGCAAAATATTTGTATGTTTAGCTCTGTATATAAGTACATAAAATGAATCAACCGAGTTCTCAACTTCAACTAAGGACATATTTACATATATAGATACACACGTATATTTATTTATGAAATGTTTTAGAAAAGAAGATTAATATTGGAAACAGCTGATTTAACAAACAAAAACAGTTAATTAAATTGATATCTTATGGGGGGAAATATTGATCTCTTCATAGATTGATATTAATATATTGTGGAATATAAGGAGTCCGTGCACTATACTAGTTACTTGAACTTAGCTGATCATTTGGCGACAAGAGGTTCTCGCTGGAGTCTAGTTTGGTTGATGCTGGTTCTAAGCAAACTCTTGACTTTTCCTACTCACGAGTCGAATGGCTTTTGGGATCACGTTCGTTGTACAAGAAACTCTCAAAAGTTTGCCGCTTCAAATGTCCTCTAGACCCGTCTCTTATGGTTAGTGGCCAGAACTGAGTACTAGTAACTAGTGTCAGAAGCCATTCGTCAATGAATGGATATGACTGACTCTTTTACACAGGATGGCTGATAGTGGTTACCGCAGTTGTTAATGTGCAATCTTCCCAAGTTGGAGTTATTGCTAATGATTAAACTAAACAATCCTAACTTGGTTACTTGGGGAAGATCCCTAGGAATCGCGATCATAAATGTAATTTCAGAAAATTAGCACTTTAACGTGACAAGCTATTTCTGGTATAAGTCACCTCCTATCATCAAATCTTTCCTATCTCCAAACTTGACGTCGGCGTGACGAAAATGGAATAAAAGTCTTTCGCACGCACGTCTTCGTATCCGAAAATTTCGCCCACGCGAAATTTAATTTCGGCTTAGTTTATTTGTTAAACCATCACCAGTGTAGGGTATCTTAATTTGCATAATTCACCTACGCGTCCTTTATCATTTTAAAAAAAAAATTGAAAATAGATGGGTAGTTTTGCCGATTATCTGTATCGCCAGAAATGATCAAGTGATTTTTACCTACCCTAATTCCACAATACTTGTCTGTCTCCTCTTTCCCCCTTGGTGGAAACAAGTTAGGTAATCCTACGATTGTGTCAGACAAATTAACTCCTACTTACAATACACACCAATCCACTGTCTCTGTTTATAAAAATAAGAGACGAGGTGAACGAAAGTTTGGACAGGTAGGAGACTTCGCTATCTGCCTGTATCGCCGGAAATGCTTACGTCACATATTTCGGTAGGTATTGTCAGAAGCAAGGGTCAGCAATCTCTCTCTATCTCTGTCACAATTTGTTTTGTCAGCGACTATCCCTTCCAGTTTTTAAGATAAAGCGACCATGTCAGTTGAGGTGTTTTCTTAAATCCCTAATCTATTACCGTCTCGCTTCAAAATGCGTTGACTTTCCACAACTAGAAGATAAACATGCCATGAGTGATTAAACCCAACCCAGAGTATCTAATGAGGATCTTCAAAGGTATACATATATATTCTATATAAATACAAATAAATAAATACAAAAATAAATAAATATATACCTTGCATATATATATATATATATATATATATATATATATATATATATATATATATATATATATATATATATATATATATATATATATATATATATATATATATATATATATATATATATATGCGAATCATCTTGTGAGCACTTGATAAGCCGATGAATAAAATACTGCGTCACTACCGTATACAAACGCGGGCGTGGATTTGCTTCCTTTGTAACTTTGGAAGTGCATGATGTCCTATCTTGTGAATTCGGCTAGCTTCTGTCCGATTAGACGCCAAACACTTAATGTGTAGACTCAGATTACTGCAGGACTGAAGATACAAAATGGATTAATAAGTTTCACATCTAATATCAATGGTTAATTTTATTTTTATTTTATTCCTCACTGTAGCTTCTACCTAACTGATCAATCTGTTTTTTATTGTCGTATGCAGTGATGATCTAATAATCTAGATGACGGTGGAGTATATAACTATAAATTACTTCTATGCATTATTGGTCTAAGAGGAAAAATCTTTGAGTTGATTAACCATTAATGAATAGAAGTAATAGAAATAAAAAGTCTTTCGTGCATTTAGATATGAGGCTAAGTGCAAAAAAGCAATCACAAATAATGAAAAAGAAAAATTATTAATAATTTTCCTAAATTCACGCACCTTTTTTCCGTCGCGAAAATACTTAAGTACACATTTAGACTTTTAAATTTCACTGGAATGAAATTACCCTCCACACTGGAATGAAATAATGGAACAGGTTAGCGTTTAGAAAATTTTTCACTATGCTCCGCTGATGTCACACCTGCATGCTCGCTTGCGAGTTCAGTTTCTGTTAAACGCAAAAAGCGGATGGGCTCTCGTAACAAACCGTTCGGTTCCGTACTGGATGTCCCGTGATAAGAATAACCGTGGCTTTTAATCGATAAATTAGGTACTTCTTGTCACCACGTTATTCTCCTTTTTGGCTTCCAGTAAATTCCCCCTCTTGTCGCCTGCCTGGCATCTGGTCTGTTCTTTCCATGTCGTATGGCCGAGGGACGTTTTCGCGAACACAGTTTGCGCACCAATTGGGGATTTTATATTTTGAGCACATATAGTGCTCTCAATGATTTGTTGCTATGCGTAAGTGGATATGACGCCTTGGATGGGGCCAAGTGACAAGGGGCTTTGGACTATGTACTGTGAAAGTGCTGAGATGTGGTTCTTCATTGATACGTCTCTGATATGAGTTTCATTTAGAACGGCGCTGTGGATGAATGTGTTTTATGCCTATTGATTTTGTGTATATACGGAATTATGGTGTATCCTTTGTCTCGAGAAGTTCAGATGTTATTAAAAATAAGAAGATATCCTGGACATAAAGGTGTATCAGATGATACCAGGATAGTGCCAGATAAGAGTCTGGTCTTATCAGTAATACCCCTTTCTCTGAAGAGAGTAAGGGTGTATAGACACAAAGGTAGGGTCAAGCTATGTAAGTTCCCAGAGAAGATGGTGATGTAGTACTCTGAGTTCCTAACTGCTACCTCTCCAGATCCACCTCTGTGATTATGGTATTTATTATTGTTTCTGACTCTGCTAAGGGAAATTATTTAATTAAAATTTACCAACATTGAATAAAAACTTAACTTAAAGAATTTAAGTAAGTCTGCTGGTAAATATTTACAATTTATTTATACATTATACTCTTTTCTGTTTGAAAAGTTGTAAAATCAAATATTTTACAACATTAAATAAATAAGAACAGTAAAAAAAATGTTTTTCACTTGTGTTAAGATCTCTATCATTTGTAGACCATCTAGCTTGCTTGATCTTTCCTGAAGAATGAATGGTGGTATTATTACAAGTTAATTGAAGCTCTACACTGTTCTGTTCATCACGAACTGGATGCGTTTATTTTGGTGAACAGGCATACGCTATACAGTTGCCTTGAGAGCAACTTAACTGAGTCACTGCAGAAGGCTCCCTCTGATGCTGGAGAGAATCTTCAGATGAAAACCTTCCAACTGTCACACATGATATGGCTGGCCCTCTACTATAGACTGGCACTGCATTCGTTGCACTTTCAGTAAGAGAAGCCTCTTCTTATTTGTTGTAGGCTTTAAGTTTAAGGATTAAACCTGAAACGAAGTCAAATGCAATCCCTGTATTTGCCTATCAATATCCCTCTATGACACAGATGGGGACGATAGACAGTTTCAGACTAGCGTGCTAGCAGATGCACAAGGTATAGTATAGTAGCAACAATCATTTTAGTTCAATGTGATCATAATTTTCTTCTACCTTCTTAATTATCATTCGTTTCCCATGATTCGCCTCCATACAATAATTTGGCCGCGAATAAAACTACTAAGTAATAGGTCAAATTATACAGTACTTCAATCCCTTTCATCCTTCCTTATGTTCCTGGTAGGTGTCGTGTGAAATTCTAATCCACATATATAAATTAAAACGTAAATGTAAAGCCTAACAAATAAATTTAATAAAAGGAAAGAAGAATGGTAAAGAACAGTGCTGTCACAATGACTGTACTCGAAATCCCCCTTGTTTTCTACTTCGTCTGCAAATTGTAACGTTTCACGTTGATAGCACTGTCGCAAAATTGGTTTCAAGTCATTGCAAATGAGTTCAGTTAGATTTATAAACCCATCTACGATCGAGTGACCGCTTTCAAAATGGCGGCGTATCAGCGAAATGTATATCGGACAGAGGAAATCGCCAACGATAAATAACAACAGAAGGGAATCCGTATGAAAAGGATTTTACATTTCAGTACAGGGAAGGATGGTGTATAACTGCATATAAGATGGAACGGTAGGAAGTTCTCATTTACGGAGATATATGCGTATTTCGGCTGCCCACAGTTACGCTAAAAGCAGGTAAACCCACTTCTGTGCTAAATATTAAAATCAACAAATAACAGTTTGGGAATTTACATGGATAGGAAGATAGAGTTTTATCCGCTGTATAAAACTAGATAAGATGGAACAATATGGATATTATATATGCCGAGAATGATAAAGGCAAAATTTCAGTCGACGCACAGATCTGCCGAAATCACTGTTCGGGAAGGATTTTTCAGGTTAGGTTTAAGCTGTGACGTCGGTACTCTCCGATACGTCCGCGCTATACGTATTTAAAGCGGATCGGTAAACTGAGAGAGATACACAACGCAAGAGGTTGAGACAAGACTGAGGGCAGATAACGCCACGACTCTAAATCCATCTGAAGTGTGAGCGGATCGCCAGAAAATTTCAGTCTAAGTGTCTGGAGTCTGAGGGTAAGCGAATTTACGATAGCTATCCTGTATAATAATTTCTTTTATTTTGTATTACAGGTTCATTTAGAATTCACAAAATATGCCTGTATAATATTCATTGATATAACGTATTATTATTTTAATATGATTTATTCATGTGCTTAGTGGAAGATGGTTGCTTGTACAAAAACGTATCAAAACTAGCCCCACAGCCAAATAGAAAATATTTATTATATTTAATGCTGTATCTCGTCGATATTAAATGCATTATCGCTTACGAAGATAAAGGCAGTCCCATGACCAGAGATTGTCTTAGGGAAATAAATTGTTAGAAGCTTCAGCATGGAAGATACCGCTTTTACGAGGTTAGGTGACTAGTCCCCTTCCTCGCTGCCTTTGCCTTCCCTAGTTCGAGCGCACAACTTTGTACCCATTTACAGCTGGTAAACTGGAGTGTTCTATAGCCAGTTTCAGTAGAAAGCAACCTGATCACGTGGTCACTCACTCTCTTTATTTATGTATTAATTTTGTGTAGATGCTAAGAATAGCATCAGTATTTGAATTTGTACTGGATATGATTTGGAAGGATCAAGTTATAGATCAGAAAGGGATGTATAGGAGCGGAATAAACCAGATGATGTTTATTACTGATATGTTAATATTAAGTCTGTATAATTGAAATGATGTTACTTGCTATGACTGTATAACTTTGACACCTGATGACTGACTTGTCTGACTTATGTGCTAGTCAGTTACACTTAATTGACATGTTAATATTAATGCTATATCACTGAAATGATGTCCTTGCTTACTATGATTGTATAACGGTGACATCTGATGACTGACTGGTCTGACATCTGTGCTAGTCAACTACAAGTCTAGCCAGATACTAGCCAAGGCTGATATGTTGCAGGTTCCATGAAATAACTCAAACCAGACTGTCCAGTATCAGAAGCCGGTGCAGTTCATCCGAGGCCATCCCACAAAAGTGCAGGACCCCAAAGAGTGAACTTCAACTGGTCATTGGCATCCCTACTGTTGGGCCTACCAAGTCTGATATCAGCAAAGGACAGTTTCCGCAGTATCAAGTTGGAAAGATAAGATAAGTGTCCTGTTTGACACTGACCACCTATACATGTGAAACAGCCAATAGTTGAAAACAATAAGTAACCATACATAAACTCAGTCAACTGATGACAGTTATCCTAAAATTCAAAGGACTAATAACAGTGATTTCAGTAACTTTATCCTTTAAGATCTTGAAGTCTAAACAGACAATAATAGTAATTGTGTGAATATTTTTTTATATATATATGTGTATACTCTTTTCCAACTAGTAGAAATAGAATATTAGTGTAATTATTAAACTATTTTAACTGTACCTGAGGATTTATTCACTTCTTCCATTTGTGGTTTCAGTGAATGTTCATTTTACTTATCCCCTAGAATAAAAGTAATCATAAGATAGTCACAGGGAGGAGACACCTTAAATCCTGGTACTACTTCTTACCAACTGGGCCAGGGTTTTCACAGTCTGACTATTTTTATGATAACAATACACCAGTGCTTATTTCTAAGACTGGGGTATTACTTGTAAGACCAGAACTCTTTACTGGCATACTGTTACATAATAAATAATTTTAAATAACCTCCCGCTACAGTGGGGGCTCGTCTGCGGGATATATCTTTGATATTCCTGAGCCAACTTTCTATTTCTGCTGTGTAGAAAATTTTTTTTTTTCTTTTTTGAAAATTTTTTTTTGAAAAAGTAACATAGTAGGAAATAATTATATTTTTAGGAGTACCATTGAGTACAGATAAAGAAAGCTGTTTCATATATGGTGAAGTCAGTTTAATTAACTTTAATTTTAACTAAGTTAATTATATTGTAGTAAATTAGTTTGAGTAAGATCACTTGCCCTACTAGACTACAGATACATCATGGCTGACTTGGTCAAATTTAGGTCTGCTACACTGCAGGTGGGAAAAGAGCTTGGCATGGATGGTGACGCTCTGATCCGGTATGTCACGACGGAATGTGAAAAGTACACCGAGAGAGAAGCGAAGCAATTAGAAGCAGAGAGAGAAGCCAAGAAATTAGAAGCAGAGAGAGAAGCCAAGAAATTAGAATTAGAAGCAGAGATAGAAGCCAAGAAATTAGAAGCGGAGAGAGAAGCCAAGAAATTAGAAGCAGAGAGAGAAGCCAAGAAATTAGAATTAGAAGCAGAGATAGAAGCCAAGAAATTAGAAGCGGAGAGAGAAGCCAAGAAATTAGAAGCTGAGAGAGAAGAAAGGAGGTTACAAGCAGAGAGAGACCATGAGCTGAAAATGAGACAGCTTGATCTTGAACTTCAGGCTGGGACTATCACCCATGGTAATAGCTCACCTCATTCTGCGAATAGCTCTTTTCAGAACACAGCAAATGGAGCCATGAACTTCCACCTAGATCCATTTGTTGAAAAGGAGGACGCAATTGAGTCATACCTGGATAGGTATGAAAGGCTAGCCTCTACATATGGACTGGAAAAGGAGAAATGGAGTTTAAAGTTATCCCAGGGATTGAGAGGTATTGCATATGATGTGTTTCTGAAACTCCCCAAAGAAGATCAGGAAAATTATGAGATACTAAAGCAAGCCTTACTGATCCGCTATGAAAAGAACTCTGAGGCATATAGGAAGAAATTTAGAACTTCTAAACCTCTACCTGGAGAAACATATAACCAGTTCTCAGCTAGGCTAGAAACGTATTTGTTGAAATGGAGTAGTTTAGGTAAGTATCAGAAAACCTACGAGGATCTGAAAGAAATGGTTATGTTAGAGCAAGTGAAAGATTCCATGTCTCAAGAAATGAGGAAATTCCTTATGGAACAAGGAGCAGAGAGGCTGGAAGACACTTTGAAATGTGCAGAGAGATACCAAGCAGCTCAAGCTGAATTGGTAGGAACAAAAAGGAAGCAGGTAGAAGGATATAAGCCACCACCGCAGAATACCGATTTTGACCAGATGGATCAACCATACAGAAACAAGCAAAGATTTGATAATAAGGACAAGAACCCTCAGACTCAGGAAAATAAACCCTACAAACAGGGAGCTAAGTGGTGCAAATTTTGTAAGATGAGCAACCACAACACTGATGAATGTGGGAGGAAAAAACCCCTTCATCATGCTGCATGTCTACAGGTGAGGACTTCTGTTAGGAAGGAACTGACTGTGGGTCAGAATAGCCTCCATCACCCACCTACCCAGGAGATAGTGACTGTGAATGGCAAACAAGTCACAGGAATGTATGACACAGGTTTGTCCTATGACGCAGTCGTGTGTGCATCTCTGGTGTGCCCTGAACAAATCACCACAGAAACAGTAGAGATTCAAGGGCCACTAAAAGGAACATCACCCCTTACATTACCCATAGCAAAGATTCATGTCAGTTGTCGCTATGTGGAAGGGGAGATAAATGCAGCTGTGATAGATGATCCCTTTTACCCCCTAATGTTGGGGCGTAAATATGTTTTCTTAGGAGACCCTGTAAAACCTATGGTTATGGCAGGAATCCAGACCAGGTCTGACTCCAGGAACATAGAGAGGGACACCAACTTAAAATTTCATTCAACTGAAATGAAACGGGCTCAAGAAGCAGACAGCACGTTGAAGCCTTGTTTTGGCAAATTATCAAAAACACATAAAGCTCCAAGGAAAGGACATTTCTATATGGAACATGGACTCTTGTACAGGAAAGCTGGAAGAGGGACGAAAAGTCATGGTCAAATCGTTGTACCATCCACCTATAGGAATAAGGTTATAGGCTGGGGACACATATCAACTTTGAGTGAACACCTGGGTAATGGTGCCACAAAACAAAGAATAGCCACCCAGTTCTACTGGCCAGGTATTACGGAAGACATAAATCAGTATGTAAATTCCTGTCCAGAGTGCACCTATGTAGATTCAGAAAGTCGACGGAAGAGTCTTCATCAAAAATCTACAAGCAAACCAGCAATCAGGGGTACTCCCGAGATTTGCACGGGAGGGGAAAGGAAACATCCCACACAGGTTCAATTGCAGTCTGAACCCCATGCGCTGGAAAAAAGGAACAAATCACGTAGCGAAAATCAAACACCTACGGATTTGCGAGGGAAAACCACATCCAACTATCAACGAAAAGAGGGCGGTAAACTTCATGGGAAACCTACCGACCCCGTTTCACCAGCAGTAAGAGCCTGGATGAAAAGCCGAACAGGAAGGAGAGAGATAGTAAAGGATGAATATATTCTTGGAAAACAGAATGTGGGCGCAGATTTTCTTAGTCGCCATCCCACAGAGCTTGAGGAGGATAGAAGGAAGGAAAACTAACCTCGGAATGGTCGATTTGCAATTGTCTTGTACCCAATAGTTAAGCTAGATATCATCCAGCTTAAAATATGGGGGAGCTATGTCGCAAAATTGGTTTCAAGTCATTGCAAATGAGTTCAGTTAGATTTATAAACCCATCTACGATCGAGTGACCGCTTTCAAAATGGCGGCGTATCAGCGAAATGTATATCGGACAGAGGAAATCGCCAACGATAAATAACAACAGAAGGGAATCCGTATGAAAAGGATTTTACATTTCAGTACAGGGAAGGATGGTGTATAACTGCATATAAGATGGAACGGTAGGAAGTTCTCATTTACGGAGATATATGCGTATTTCGGCTGCCCACAGTTACGCTAAAAGCAGGTAAACCCACTTCTGTGCTAAATATTAAAATCAACAAATAACAGTTTGGGAATTTACATGGATAGGAAGATAGAGTTTTATCCGCTGTATAAAACTAGATAAGATGGAACAATATGGATATTATATATGCCGAGAATGATAAAGGCAAAATTTCAGTCGACGCACAGATCTGCCGAAATCACTGTTCGGGAAGGATTTTTCAGGTTAGGTTTAAGCTGTGACGTCGGTACTCTCCGATACGTCCGCGCTATACGTATTTAAAGCGGATCGGTAAACTGAGAGAGATACACAACGCAAGAGGTTGAGACAAGACTGAGGGCAGATAACGCCACGACTCTAAATCCATCTGAAGTGTGAGCGGATCGCCAGAAAATTTCAGTCTAAGTGTCTGGAGTCTGAGGGTAAGCGAATTTACGATAGCTATCCTGTATAATAATTTCTTTTATTTTGTATTACAGGTTCATTTAGAATTCACAAAATATGCCTGTATAATATTCATTGATATAACGTATTATTATTTTAATATGATTTATTCATGTGCTTAGTGGAAGATGGTTGCTTGTACAAAAACGTATCAAAACTAGCCCCACAGCCAAATAGAAAATATTTATTATATTTAATGCTGTATCTCGTCGATATTAAATGCATTATCGCTTACGAAGATAAAGGCAGTCCCATGACCAGAGATTGTCTTAGGGAAATAAATTGTTAGAAGCTTCAGCATGGAAGATACCGCTTTTACGAGGTTAGGTGACTAGTCCCCTTCCTCGCTGCCTTTGCCTTCCCTAGTTCGAGCGCACAACTTTGTACCCATTTACAGCTGGTAAACTGGAGTGTTCTATAGCCAGTTTCAGTAGAAAGCAACCTGATCACGTGGTCACTCACTCTCTTTATTTATGTATTAATTTTGTGTAGATGCTAAGAATAGCATCAGTATTTGAATTTGTACTGGATATGATTTGGAAGGATCAAGTTATAGATCAGAAAGGGATGTATAGGAGCGGAATAAACCAGATGATGTTTATTACTGATATGTTAATATTAAGTCTGTATAATTGAAATGATGTTACTTGCTATGACTGTATAACTTTGACACCTGATGACTGACTTGTCTGACTTATGTGCTAGTCAGTTACACTTAATTGACATGTTAATATTAATGCTATATCACTGAAATGATGTCCTTGCTTACTATGATTGTATAACGGTGACATCTGATGACTGACTGGTCTGACATCTGTGCTAGTCAACTACAAGTCTAGCCAGATACTAGCCAAGGCTGATATGTTGCAGGTTCCATGAAATAACTCAAACCAGACTGTCCAGTATCAGAAGCCGGTGCAGTTCATCCGAGGCCATCCCACAAAAGTGCAGGACCCCAAAGAGTGAACTTCAACTGGTCATTGGCATCCCTACTGTTGGGCCTACCAAGTCTGATATCAGCAAAGGACAGTTTCCGCAGTATCAAGTTGGAAAGATAAGTGTCCTGTTTGACACTGACCACCTATACATGTGAAACAGCCAATAGTTGAAAACAATAAGTAACCATACATAAACTCAGTCAACTGATGACAGTTATCCTAAAATTCAAAGGACTAATAACAGTGATTTCAGTAACTTTATCCTTTAAGATCTTGAAGTCTAAACAGACAATAATAGTAATTGTGTGAATATTTTTATATATATATGTGTATACTCTTTTCCAACTAGTAGAAATAGAATATTAGTGTAATTATTAAACTATTTTAACTGTACCTGAGGATTTATTCACTTCTTCCATTTGTGGTTTCAGTGAATGTTCATTTTACTTATCCCCTAGAATAACAGTAATCATAAGATAGTCACAGGGAGGAGACACCTTAAATCCTGGTACTACTTCTTACCAACTGGGCCAGGGTTTTCACAGTCTGACTATTTTTATGATAACAATACACCAGTGCTTATTTCTAAGACTGGGGTATTACTTGTAAGACCAGAACTCTTTACTGGCATACTGTTACATAATAAATAATTTTAAATAACCTCCCGCTACAAGCACTAGTCAACAACCAAAATGTACCAGAAATGAAAATAGCTGATCTTAACTAATTTTGGTGTGCTGAAAACGAAAATGACATTAAAAAATGTTGATTGGCTCTAGTTTTCAAGATATATGCTACTAGTTTATTTAATTACGGTAAATTTATATATATATATATGACGCAACTGTTGTGGGCGATTGCATAATTTTTTCTAATGACCAATAAAAATGTTACTAGAAGTTGATGATGCAATCCTACCTATGATTACATCACCTTTGTGTATAAATACCTTATCTCTGATAAAATTTTGCCATTAGTTAGTGCATTTGTCCTTATCAAAAGTATCGTAGTTAGAAATGCCAGAAGGCGTACAGTTTGTATTTTGGCTGCAGAATAGGAGATCAAGATAAGAGCTGGGCGCCACACATATGCTGCAATACATGTGCAGCACATCTTAAACTGTGGTTGACTGGCAAAAGGCAAGCTATGCCTTTTGCAGTCCCAATGATTTGGAGAGAGCCCACTGATCATCTCAACAACTGTTACTTTTGCATGGTCCCTCCAATTGGGAAAGGCATATCAAAGAAGAAAAAATGGACTCTGGAATATCCAAACATCCCCTCTGCAATACTTCCGGTACCACATGGCGATGACCTACCAGTTCCCAAAGTGCCAGAATCCTTTTCAGCTGCTTCCACTGATGAAGAGGACATTGGTGGTCCTGAACCATCAACCTCAAGTGACACAGATTTTGAGCAAACTACATCCACTAAACCACACTTAATAACCCAAGGTGAACTGAATGATCTTGTAAGAGATCTGAATTTACCGAAGAACAAGGCGGAGCTTTTGGGTTCCAGATTGCAACAGTGGAATCTCCTGGCAGAAGATGTTACAATTTCTGTGTATAGGAACCGCCAGAAGCCGCTTATTACATTCTTTTTCAAAGAGGGTGACCTTTCTGCGTGCCACAACATTTCTGGTTTAATGGCAGCCCTCAACATCAATTACATACCGGAAGAGTGGAGGCTTTTCATTGATTCATCCAAGACAAGTCTTAAAGCTGTTTTGTTGAATAATGGTAATGTGTTACCGTCAATTCCAGTTGGTCACGCAGTTCATATGAAAGAAACTTATGAAAACATTAAGCAGCTTTTGAAGTGTATAAACTACGATCATCATCATTGGTCACTTTGCGGTGACTTAAAAGTGGTCGCTCTTTTGCTTGGACTACAGGGTGGATACACCAAGTACTGTTGCTTTCTCTGTGAGTGGGATAGCCGTGCACGAAGTGACCATTACATCAGAAGACATTGGCCAATCAGGCAGTCATTGCAGCCTGGCAGTAAGAACGTTGAGAACCCAGCAGTTGTCGACACCAGCAAGATTTTGTTGCCACCCTTGCACATTAAGCTGGGTCTCATGAAAAACTTTGTCAAGGCAATGGAGAAAACAGATGAGGCTTTCAAATACCTCATCAGAAAATTTCCAAGACTGAGTGAAGCTAAAATAAGAGAGGGAGTATTTGTTGGTCCGCAAATTCGAAAACTTCTTCATGATGACGAGTTTCTTTGCGTGTTGCATGGCAAGGAAAAAGCAGCATGGCTAGCATTTAAGTCAGTGGTGGACAATTTTCTTGGAAACAACAGATCTGATAATTACAATGAAATTGTAGAAAATCTCCTTCTGAAGTATAAGAGTCTTGGCTGCAACATGTCTTTGAAAATTCATTTTCTGGATTCTCATCTGGATTTCTTTACGTCAAACTGTGGAGCGGTCAGTGATGAGCATGGTGAACGATTTCACCAGGACATTGCTGCTATGGAGACAAGGTATCAAGGCAATTGGAGCCCTTCAATGCTTGTTGATTACTGTTGGACTGTGACAAGAGACACCTCATCGATTGACTACAAGAAGCAAGCAAAGAGAGCTCGAACAGCGACTGAATAATGACAGAATGGGTTCAAATGTGCCTTTTTAAAGCATGATATGTGAACTTTAAATAATGTTTTTATTTTTTCTATCATTTTATATTAAAATATCAATTAATTGAGTATGTAACCACAATTTTTATAATGCTAAAGTAGAAAGACTAGCTGTTCAGCCCAGAGAAGTAAACAAGCATACATTATTTCTATTACTGTAATGTAAATTCATCATTTAAAAAAAAACCAGAGCCAATTGGTGAATTTCATTATGATATTTGAAATCAGCATGTCAAAATCAATAAGAAATGGTACATTTAATTTCTGGTACAAAAAACTTTTGAAAATTTGTTGACTAGTGTAGTAAAAGCCTACTGCTTCAATACCCGCTTTCTACGATAAAACGTGTACTGCGTTTCTAAGAAAAACCTTGAGATACGCAAGCTGACCTATATTTAATATTCCATTCATGTCATTTTATACACTAAGTTACCATAAACGAAAGACAGATGGACTAAGGATAGAAAGAAAGAGAGGGGCTGAAAGCCGGAACGCAGGCAATACTACCACAGTCTCGCGATACACAATTAATGCCACCCCTAACACGCGTGTAAGGCCACAAGCACTAGCTTTTTTTCAAATCGACAGTGATAAAAAACACTACCCATACGAGTTAGGTTTTAAAAACTTACAAAACGCTTATTGGGAAACATGACATTATACTGGTTTATGTTTGAAAACATTACAGTACCCAGACACCACATCGTATTCGAAGTGAACAGGAGGTAGAAGAAAATGCATATTTTGAACGCAGCCCCTTAGCCCCATTAAATTTATATATTTGGGTTCCTTAGGACTTGCTGACAAAGAATATGTTAAACGTTACGCAAATAGTCTAGGAATTAACAAATTATAGCCAAAAGAAATAGTGAGGGATGTCAGACAACACCAAAATCAGAATCGCTCAGTGGCAGATTTTCACACCACCATTGTACGGGAAATAGGCTGACATGTTACCTCCTATTTGATTGGTGGAAAGTAAATGTAAGGCTAAACACGATTAGTCGGACGATAAATATTGATTCTTTGTTGTTAAGGAAACGGGAGTAGCAGTACTTTTTTTCAAACGCTTGTGTAAACATGGCACGATTGGTTAGACCCGCCAATATAGTCAATCAGAGGCGTCAGGTCAGCACCACATTTTCAAATAAACTTACTAAAGAACCAGTGCGTTGAGCGCCAGTGCATATTTTTCTAAATAAAAGCCTGGGACATCGGCAGATCGAAATTGTGCTATATTCATTGCCAGTCAACGTAACTGTGTATTATTCCATGAATTGTGGTAAGCTTGAAATATTTGATATCTTTTTAATGAAAATTGAATGTAAATTGATAATTTATGTCTGTATATATGTGTGGTTCAGTAGCGAACATGAGGTAAAGCCTATATAGTGCTCCAACCTGAACAGAAGGTGTCGGAGGAAAGTAAAACTACATGGAATTGCCAAACAGTACACTGACACCTATCTTATTGACTAGAAAGAAATCATGCTGGAATTGCAGAGGCGTAATAACCATTAGGGAGGAGTATACTGGTGAAAATTGTTTCAGATGAAGATAGCAGTTGGCCTACCGCTCTGAGCTCAGTGTTTGTTATGTATTGTGTTCAGTCTGGAAATTTATTATAAATTAGTTCTGAAATAGGAGGTACAACCTTCTTGTTTCAGGGACCGTGGTCCTAAAGTTATTGAGCAGCACCTGGTCTGAGCTTTGCTGAACCTAGAGGCTGACAGCATACTCCTGGGTCCAGATAGTGACCAGTGAGGTGTCTCCAGAACACAGGGAGGCTATCGAGCAGAGGAGTCTTTTCCTGCCGCCATCACGAAAGATAAGCGTCTGTGGCCAGAGGAGCTCAACATTATGCCCCCCCCCCCCCCCCCTCAAAATCTGACTTTATAATAAAACAGAGGGAAAATACAGTGTTTAAATTGATAGGAACTGTGAACTTTTCCCCATATTATTTCCAAGATAAACAAACACTTGAAGTCATGATGACAAATAACAACATAGCTTGAAAAAAACAAAACCAGTATTACCTCATATTACCACTACACAACTGACACACATAGGATAATATTAATAAAATGTCATTACAAGGTTCATATTTATAAATTCTGTACATATACATTGTAATTAAAATTGATTGTGATTCCTGGTTCACTTTGTATTTGAATCAGGACACATATATTAGTGAAAGTAACTAATACATATTTATATTTGAAACTTTACCAGTGCCTCATTTAAGATAGTCTTATAGAGTGTTAAATGTGTGTGAGTGTCACAGTGTTGTCAAGTGTGGTGGAATAAATTAAATTGTTTATCTGTCTGTTGTTGTTGTGACTTACACTTCATCATATACATACCCTAGACATTTAACGTAGTCATCACAATATTCCAGAATAATTCTGACTGAGGTATAATGTGGTAGCAAGTAAGGTTATCTGCAAAACACTAGACCTATTAGATACAGATACCTTCACAGCTGATCTCAGTCAGTACACTAAGTCCCCTATAAATATTTATAACATCCCACTTTACCACATATATTGGGGTCTCGCTCCAGGGATATTGAACTTTCTCCTGTTATAGATATTGGGAATAATAAAGAATTAAAAGTTATCCTTGGGTGGAAATAAATAAGGTTGAGCTCTCAGTGCCTGTAGTGTCCTTAGATAATTATTGAAAGATTGAATTGTTTACAATTGCATGTTAGACAATGGCCGACTTGGCAAAATTTCGATCTGCTGCTGTACAGACTGCGAAAGAGTTAGGAATGGACGGGCAAATTATGATTGCTTATGTCACTGCTGAATGTGACAAATATATTGAACGGGAAGAAAGAAGATTAGAAAAAGAGGCCGAAAGAAAGTTAGAGGCTGAGGCTAAGAGGTTGCAGATTGAGGCTGACAAAGAGGCTAAAGCATTGGAAGCCGAGGAAAGAAGACAGGCTGCAGAAAGAGAAGAGAAGAAATTAGCTGCAGAAAGGGAAGACAAGCGATTGGCTGCAGAAAGGGAAGCAGAGGATAAGAGATTACAAAGGGAACATGAGTTACGACTAAGGGAGTTTGAGTTTCAAGGCCATGCTCCTGAAAATGGGGCCAGTCCCTTTACCTCTGATGCCACTGCTAGCCAGGGAGCCTCAACCTCAGCTATGAATTTTCATTTAGATCATTTTGTTGAGAAAGACGATGATATTGAGAGCTATCTAAATAGATATGAATTATTAGCTACCACATATGGGTTAGAGAGAGAAAGGTGGAGCTTAAAGTTATCTCAAGGTCTTCGTGGGGCAGCTTATGAAGTTTTTGCCAAAATGAGCAGAGGTGATCAGGAAAATTATGACATGTTAAAGCAGGCTCTTTTGTTAAGATATGAAAAGAACGCAGAATTTTATAGGAAATATTAGGAATGCTAAACTACTGTCAGGTGAAACCTATCACCAGTTCTCTGCAAGGTTAGAGACATACTTGGAGAAATGGACTTCTCTGGGGAAAACCCAAGATCTTAAGGAAATGGTCCTTATAGAACAACTAAGAGAGTCCATGGCTCCAGACCTGAGAAAGTTTCTCATGGAACAAGGTGCAGAGAGGCTGGGTGAGTTGCTAAATGTTGCAGAAAGGTATCAAGCGGCTCAGGCAGAGGTATCAGGTAATAAAAAGAAACAGGTAGAAAATTTTAGGGCACCACAGAACTTTAATAAATTTGATCCTAGAGATCAAAACAAAGGTAAGCACCAATTTGTTAGGCCACGGTATGACAATAAAAATAAAACCCCACAATTCGATGAAAGGAAATATGATGAAAGAAAATCTTTCAACCAAGGGAAAAGGTGGTGTAAAAATTGTAAGATGAACAATCATGACACTGACCATTGTAGAAGGAAACCTCCTCATTGTGCTGCTATGACATCTGGGAAAAAGGAAAAAAAGGTCAAACCTGCAGAACTACAGGAACCATACCATCCCCCAGTGTGTGAAGATGTCATCTGTAATGGTGTCACTATAAGGTGTTTATATGATACCGGTTTAGATTACGATTCCGTTGTGAGTTCTCACCTGGTGCAGGCAGATCAATACACCACAGAAACAGTGGAGATTCAAACTGCAACCAAGGATGTAGCTACCATGACACTTCCCGTCGCCCGGATAAAGGTGAAAACGCGATATGTGGAAGGAATCATAAAAGCAGCAGTGATAAATGAGCCAATCTACCCTCTGATATTGGGGTGTAGATATGTCTTCTTGGGGAATCCCAAGAGACCTGTGATATTGGCAACAGTGCAGACCAGATCACAGTCTAAAAAGGAGGAGGATAATCCAATAAATACTCATCCAGATGAGATGAGGAAGGCACAGGCTGAGGACAAAACACTCAAGCCGTGTTTCAAGAAGTTGCCAAAATCTCATACACCTCCAGGCAAGGGAGAATTTTATATGAAGAACAAGCTGATATATAGGAAGGCTGGATCTGAATCCAATGGTCACGGACAGCTGGTCCTTCCCACTTCATATAGGACTAAAGTGTTGGAACTAGGGCATGAGATTCCCTTCAGTGGTCATATGGGGATCAGCGCAACAGGACAGCGTATAGCTTGTCACTATTTCTGGCCAGGGATAACTGAAGATATCAAACGATATGTAAAATCTTGTCCAGAGTGCCAACGAGTAGCACCTAAACATTGGACTGCACCAGCAACTCTGGGGGAAATGCCCATAGTGGGAACACCCTTTGAGAGAGTTGCCGTGGATCTTGTGGGACCTCTCACCCGAACCAAGAGAAGGAACAGCTACATTCTGACTCTGGTGGACACTTGTTCTATGTGGGGAAAGGCGGTAGCTCTGTCATCGATTGATTCTAAACATGTGGCAGAGGCATTACTCACAATTTTCACAAGGTTAGGCTTTCCCAATCAAATCTTGACTGATAATGGCTCTCAGTTCAAGGGGAAACTAACTGAAGAAGTTTTCAGGATCTGCCAGGCCAAACACTTCCATTTTAGTGTGTACCACCCCCAAGGGAACGGCCAAGTGGAAAGATTTAATGGCACGTTGATTTCAATCCTGAGAAAGTTGGCACACGAAAAACCAGATACGTGGGACCAGTACCTTCACGCCGCCCTCTTTGCTTATCGGGAGGTACCCCATAGTTCAACCGGTATGGCCCCGGCAACATTATTGTTTGGAAGGCCAATAAAAGGTCCACTCGAAGCTCTGTTAAGAACGTGGACTGATGAAAAAGCAGAGGAAAATATTACATCCTCATACCAATATGTGAATGAGCTGACCACTCGTTTAAAAACTGGCTGGAAACTTGCCAATGAAAATTTGAAACAAGCCAGGAAGAAACATGCTGCCTATTATAACAGGAAAGCTAAAGACAGAGATTTCGCTGTGGGAGAGAAGGTACTGCTTCTTCTACCCGGTAGTCAGAATAAGTTACAAATTGGATGGCAAGGTCCATATACAGTTCTAGAGAAGGTGTCTAGAACAAATTATAAGATAGATAAGAAGGGGAAAGAAAAAATCTATCATGTGAATCTCCTGAAGAAATATTTGGAAAGAGAGCATCAGGAAGAGACACACTTGTTGACCTTGTCCATTGCCATGGAGATGAAAAAGGAACCACTTTCATCATTTGAATATCCATTACACCCCTATGAGACAGCGGCACAGGTGAAAATCAGTACACATTTAACGAAAACTCAGAAAGAGAGAGTGCAACAGGTTCTAGATAATCATGCAGAGGTGTTAACAGACCGACCAGGGCATACAAACTTATTGGAATATGATATGAAGCTGATAGACCCCACACCTGTATGTATGAAACCCTATTCGATTCCTTTTGCTAAGGAGAAAGCTTTGAAGGAAGAGATAGACTATTTGTTGAAGGAAGGAATTATTTCACACAGTGAATCTTCGTATAGTTCCGGTGTTGTACTCCTAAGGAAGCCCTCTGGAGAACATAGACTCTGTATAGATTACAGGAGACTGAATGCTATTACAGAAGGACAGGTGGATCCATTGCCGGATACAAATCAGTTGTTTGCCAGGCTAAATAAAGCTAAATATTTCTCAAAAGTGGATCTGAGTAAAGGATACTATCAGATTCCAGTAAAGCCTGAGGTTAGACCATACCTAGCTTTTAGTACCTCAGAAGGACACTATGAGTTTAATAGATTGCCATTTGGATTGAAGAATGCGCCTAGTGTCTTCTCTAGAATGATGAGAAAATTATTGGACCCTCTGAATAATCCATGTATCACAAACTTCATGGATGATATCCTTATAGCAACAGAAACATTTGAGGAACACATTGACTCTCTGAACATGCTGTTTAATCGACTTAGGGAAGCGAATTTAACAGCCCGACCAACCAAATGTTGCGTTGGATGTAAAGAATTGGAATTCTTGGGACACACAGTTTATCAGGGAAACGTGACCCCTGACCCCAAGAATTTAGAGAAACCCGAGACCACAAACCAAGAAAGACGTGAGATCCTTTGTCTCATTATGTGGTTTCTACCAAAAGTATATCAAAAACTTTAATTCCATATGTGCACCGTTAACTGATTTGACACGTAAGGGAAATCCAGATCGAATTACATGGACACCACAATGTGAAATGGCTTACCAAGAATTGAAGGAAAAGCTCACAAGTAAACCTATTTTGAAATTACCTGACTTAAGTCAAGAATTCATAGTAAGGACAGATGCCAGTAATATTGGGTTAGGTGCAACTTTGCTACAGAAATCAGATGCACTGGATGGGGAATTAAGCCCAGTGGCATATGCTAGCAGAAAGTTGAATAAAGCTGAAACCAATTACTCAACTAGCGAAAAGGAATGTCTTGCAGTAATATGGGCGATAAAGAAATTCAATATTTATCTGTATGGGAAGGCATTTAAGTTGCAAACGGATCACAAACCTTTGTCGTTTCTAGCACAGGCTAGACATGAGAATTCTAGATTACTCCGTTGGTCATTATTGATGCATCCATTTGAGTTTAGCATAGAGTATATAAGTGGAAAAACAAATCTGGGAGCGGATTTTTTAAGCCGCCATCCGTGTGATGAGAATCACCCTAAACCCCAGGAATAATAAGAAATTTCTCTATGTGTATATAGAATTATAGACTGACATATAACGTCTGTTTTAAGTGGGGAGAATTTGTCGTGTGAAATTCTAATCCACATATATAAATTAAAACGTAAATGTAAAGCCTAACAAATAAATTTAATAAAAGGAAAGAAGAATGGTAAAGAACAGTGCTGTCACAATGACTGTACTCGAAATCCCCCTTGTTTTCTACTTCGTCTGCAAATTGTAACGTTTCACGTTGATAGTAAAAGCCTACTGCTTCAATACCCGCTTTCTACGATAAAACGTGTATTGCCTTTCTAAGAAAAACCTTGAGATACGCAAGCTGACCTATATTTAATATTCCATTCATGTCATTTTATACACTAAGTTACCATAAACGAAAGACAGATGGACTAAGGATAGAAAGAAAGGGAGGGGCTGAAAGCCGGAACGCAGGCAATACTACCACAGTCTCGCGATACACAATTAATGCCACCCCTAACACGCGTGTAAGGCCACAAGCACTAGCTTTTTTTTCAAATCGACAGTGATAAAAAACACTACCCATACGAGTTAGGTTTTAAAAACTTACAAAACGCTTATTGGGAAACATGACATTATACTGGTTTACGTTTGAAAACATTACAGTACCCAGACACCACATCGTATTCGAAGTGAACAGGAGGTAGAAGAAAATGCATATTTTGAACGCAGCCCCTTAGCCCCATTAAATTTATATATTTGGGTTCCTTAGGACTTGCTGACAAAGAATATGTTAAACGTTACGCAAATAGTCTAGGAATTAACAAATTATAGCCAAAAGAAATAGTGAGGGATGTCAGACAACACCAAAATCAGAATCGCTCAGTGGCAGATTTTCACACCACCATTGTACGGGAAATAGGCTGACATGTTACCTCCTATTTGATTGGCGGAAAGTAAATGTAAGGCTAAACACGATTAGTCGGACTATAAATATTGATTCTTTGTTGTTAGGGAAACGGGTGTAGGAGTACTTTTTTTCAAACGCTTGTGTAAACATGGCGCGATTGGTTAGACCCTCCAATATAGTCAATCAGAGGCGTCAGGTCAGCACCACATTTT
This sequence comes from Oreohelix idahoensis, assembly GCA_024509875.1. Classification (NCBI taxonomy): domain Eukaryota; kingdom Metazoa; phylum Mollusca; class Gastropoda; order Stylommatophora; family Oreohelicidae; genus Oreohelix; species Oreohelix idahoensis. The sequence goes on from JAMPIV010004892.1 coordinate 226,058, forward strand.
CAAATAAACTTACTAAAGAACCAGTGCGTTGAGCGCCAGTGCATATTTTTCTAAATAAAAGCCTGGGACATCGGCAGATCGAAATTGTGCTATATTCATTGCCAGTCAACGTAACTGTGTATTATTCCATGAATTGTGGTAAGCTTGAAATATTTGATATCTTTTTAATGAAAATTGAATGTAAATTGATAATTTATGTCTGTATATATGTGTGGTTCAGTAGCGAACATGAGGTAAAGCCTATATAGTGCTCCAACCTGAACAGAAGGTGTCGGAGGAAAGTAAAACTACATGGAATTGCCAAACAGTACACTGACACCTATCTTATTGACTAGAAAGAAATCATGCTGGAATTGCAGAGGCGTAGTAACCATTAGGGAGGAGTATACTGGTGAAAATTGTTTCAGATGAAGATAGCAGTTGGCCTACCACTCTGAACTCAGTGTTTGTTATGTATTGTGTTCAGTCTGGAAATTTATTATAAATTAGTTCTGAAATAGGAGGTACAACCTTCTTGTTTCAGGGACCGTGGTCCTAAAGTTATTGAGCAGCACCTGGTCTGAGCTTTGCTGAACCTAGAGGCTGACAGCATACTCCTGGGTCCAGATAGTGACCAGTGAGGTGTCTCCAGAACACAGGGAGGCTATCGAGCAGAGGAGTCTTTTCCTGCCGCCATCACGAAAGATAAGCGTCTGTGGCCAGAGGAGCTCAACATTATGCCCCCCCTCCCTCAAAATCTGACTTTATAATAAAACAGAGGGAAAATACAGTGTTTAAATTGATAGGAACTGTGAACTTTTCCCCATATTATTTCCAAGATAAACAAACACTTGAAGTCATGATGACAAATAACAACATAGCTTGAAAAAAACAAAACCAGTATTACCTCATATTACCACTACACAACTGACACACATAGGATAATATTAATAAAATATGTCATTACAAGGGTCATATTGATAAATTCTGTACATATAAATTGTAATTAAAATTGATTGTGATTCCTGGTTCACTTTGTATTTGAATCAGGACACATATCTTAGTGAAAGTAACTAATACATATTTATATTTGAAACTTTACCAGTGCCTCATTTAAGATAGTCTTATAGAGTGTTAAATGTGTGTGAGTGTCACAGTGTTGTCAAGTGTGGTGGAATAAATTAAATTGTTTATCTGTCTGTTGTTGTTGTGACTTACACTTCATCATATACATACCCTAGACATTTAACGTAGTCATCACAATATTCCAGAATAATTCTGACTGAGGTATAATGTGGTAGCAAGTAAGGTTATCTGCAAAACACTAGACCTATTAGATACAGATACCTTCACAGCTGATCTCAGTCAGTACACTAAGTCCCCTATAAATATTTATAACATCCCACTTTACCACAGTAGGTGTCTCATTCCATTCAAGAAATACTTCTTTAAATACATTTCTAAACTCATAGACACACTTGGCCATCATTCTCAATATTTTAAATATTTCCGAAGGCAGGCTTTGCCTCTAGAATTACACATGAATCTGTAAGTTTCACCAGTATACACTGTCCATTCCTAATACATCTATACACGTCTTATCGCACAGATGGATTAATCAATAGAATTACACATAAATAAATAAATAAATAAATAAATAAATATATATATATATATATATATATATATATATATATATATATATATATATATATATATATATATATATATATATATATGGGAGCCGCGCTGGTGTAATGGCTACGACGTTGTACTGGCGACCAGGTGTTCATGGTTCAAACCCGGCCGTCGGCGTTTGAAGAAATGTTTACGACCGGAAATTTGACTGAATAACCTGAACGGCTCCTGCACATAAATCCCGTGTGGATGGGAAGGAGCGAAGCTCCTGACCGGGTTGGAAGGAAAGTCCACTGAACCCCCAGCCTCGCAATGACATGTCATTGGGCCGAAAGAGCTGGAAAGCTCGAGTGCCGCTGGTTATAGAAAAAAAAAAAAAAATATATATATATATTATATATATATATATATATATATATATATATATATATATATATATATATATATATATTATCTATATATATATATATAGCATTCTATATAATGGTTAAATATATATATATATATATATATATATATATATATATATATATATATATATATATATATATATATATATATATATATATTCATTCTTACCCTCAGGCACACACAGAGACGAGCCCTTAATGGTTGATTAAGGTCTGCTAACAGATACAGAAGGCAAACACTTGCATTAACATATGCTCCTTTTTTGCCGCTCTCTCTGTACTCAAATAATAGTGGCTGACCCGAGTTTGTTAGGCAAGTCTATTTATAGTGTGACCTCGGACGTACGAGATGGGAAACCCGAGGAATGAAATCACGATCAGAAAATATGGGTTTTTTTGCCTATCGTTCAATGTAGGAAAACTACTTTTTAAATTATCTTCGTTATTCCTGATGCGATTTTATTAATCCAAAGCTTAAATTATACTTGGAATTAGGCTTTATATATCTATGTAATAATATTTTAGTTTCTATATTGCATTTTATTTTATGCATAGTTTAAACTGCTAAATTTAGAACAACCTGAAGCTTCGAATGCATTCAGCCCAAGATTTCTCCCGTCCTATATTAGTCCTATATATACGCAATCGCCACTTATTATCACCTTCGTCGATTTTCAAAAAGCCTTTGATAGTCTACACCGCCCATCATTGTGGAAGATACTTACAATCTATGGTTTTCCAACAAAATATGTGAATATAATCAAAGCGCTATATGACAATGCAAGATGTTGTGTTAGAACAAATAAAGGGAATACAGAATGGTTTACAGTAGAAACAGGGGTGAAACAAGGCTGTATTATGTCACCACTACTTTTTGGAATAGCTATTGATTGGGTTATGAGAAACTATACCCACAATGAACAATTAGGTATAAAATGGACAAATGGAAAATTCCTGGGGGACCTGGATTTCGCAGATGATGTAGCATTCTTAAGTTCAACACCAAGACAATCCCAAGAAGCAATAAATAATTTGTGTCATCTCTCGGTTAAAATAGGTCTCCAAATAAATGCCTCTAAAACTAAAGCTATGAACTTTTCTAACGAGACCTTTGATATCATCTTGAACGGGGAAAAACTACAGAAAGTTGAAAGTTTCAATTATTTAGGCAGTAAAATGACTCAGGATGGTGACACAACAAGAGAAATCCATACTAGAATTGCTTTGGCAGCTAGCGCCTTCAATAGATTATCTAACATTTGGAAATTACGATCATTGAATATACATACCAAGCTTCGTCTGTTTAATTCAAATGTTATCTCAGTGTTAACATACGGCTGTGAGAGTTGGAAAATAACAAAATCATTGGAGAACAAGCTGAATACATTCGAGAACAAATGTCTTAGAAAACTCATGAACATCAGTTGGAAAGAATTCAAGACTAATCGACAAATAAGAGAAGACTCTAGGCAGAAATATGTCTCCGACTATATAAGGAAAAGACGATGGTCATATATCGGTCATGTCCTACGAATGCAAAACAACAGAATACCACTACAGGCGCTCACTTGGGTTCCTGAGGGTAAGAGGAAAAAAGGAAGACCAAAAGAAACACTCAGAAGAACAATAATAAGAGAAGGAAGAACGTTGGGCCTAAATAATGTGCAAGAGCTAAGAGGAGTGGCGTCACAACGAACAACCTGGAGAGCACTGGTTTCTGCCTTATGCGCCGTGTTTGGTGCTTAAAGAATTTATTATTTATTATTATTATATTAGTATTAGTACAAGTATTATTACTTACGGGTAGAGTAACATCCCTAATATTGTGTTGGTACCCTTTTTCAAGTGGTACTTCTTCCAAAATGCTGTAGTAAAATTCCGAAGTTAATCAGGTCACACAGATTGGGCCTTGCCATCTTTATTTTCCCAGCGGTAGTAAACACCAAACCAAAATATCGTTTTCATTGGTTAGTGTATCATATCTTTTTATAATGTATGGCGCGCGGTATGGCGAGAGTTATTTAGAATTCGTGATGTAAGACAGACGTCATTTCACGACATCCTTTTACTTTTCCTTCTTTCCGTCCTACTTTCTCCATTTATTTCTTCACTTTACGCACATAAACCTGCCCCATTGCTGCAACTTAGATTTGTTAACCTCTGTCCATACTGCGATAGTGTTATCTCACGGCTAATTGAAGACCCTTGGATTAATTGTAATCGCTTAAGATGTTGAACCAGATTTGCTTCCTGTGGTAAACGGGAAAATGATTGATGACTTTTCCGCCAAGACACTCATACCTGTATAGGCGCATTTTTCGCTACAAAAGCGTTCAGACATTGTGGCGGAGAATACAAAAGGAAGACCAGATGTTGTCTGCTATATGTCGCAGCTTATCCTTCTGGGACCAGGAAAGTACTGGGGATAATTGCTTAACTTACTTCCGACCAGACATTGTCTGTGTAATTATTACAGAGAAACGCATCTAGGTAGACAAATTAGCGATGACACTATCTGCAAGCGAGGTTACAAATTATAATTGACAGGTTATCTGGGAGCCGCGCTGGTGTAATGGTTACTACACTGCGCTGGCGATCGGGTGATCCAGGTTCAAGCCCGGGCGAGAACATTTGAATCAGTGTCGTTGACCGGGACTTGGACTGGATTAATTCGAGCCCTGGCGAAGACATTTGAAGCAGTGTCGTCGACCATGGACTGGCGGCTAATGAGCCGACCCAGCTCTAATGGGTACCTTCCGAAGACGGCGAGTATCTGCCTGAATGGACATCTATCAGTGTACAGGAAAAGAAGGGATACTCACGTAAAAATCAGTCTCAGGTTAGATCTACTAACTGGAGATTCTCGCCTCGAGTAATAGCGGGAGTACGTTAAAAAGAAAAAGAAAAAAAAAACTAATGTCACCGTATGGCCAGAAAGATGTAATTTTAGACGGCGTAACTACTTTTCTATCTGGTCTACGGTGTATATTTGTGCTCATGCTGGCATTCTCACACGGGAATGGGCGATTTAAACGAAACACCTTTGCATCCGGGAAGAGGACAAACGTGTGAGATGCAGAAGATGTAATGGGAGACAGCCCTCGGTTGTTAGACATCCTGGCGCTGTCTGATAACACATCTTGTTGAGCACAAAATCGTAAGAAGTGTGACTCGGGCAACAGATATCGTGGGAGTGTTACCATTAGTGGGCGGACCTTGAGTTGTGTCGATTAAGAAGATAATCTTTACTAAGATGTGATCTCATGTCATCCAAACTGAGCATAGGACTCCTGATTTGCTCCCTAGAGGGATGGGCGGAGCTTTGCCTGACATTTTGACGTGGCTATCATGTGGTACAGGGGTGGATATGTAGATTTAAACTGAAACAGTGAGAGAGTCGAGTCAGAGTTGAGAAGGAGCCAGATCGTCTTTTGTGCGATATGCATCCTCGGTATGATACACTAGTGTGATAGATGATTTGATATCGCATATGTTGCGTCTGTGCTAAGAGAACTAACGACAAATAGAGAGAGAGAGAGTCCAGCAGTCTGTGCTGGGTTATATGGTGTTACATAGAGAATACCTAAATATCTAGATTATACGGCGTTGCTTAGGAATTGCCTTCAAAGTAAACTTGTGGACAACATTGTTTTCTGTATGATTCATATGCTACCTGATAGGGTTTCATTAATAAAGGTGGGACCCCTGTCATCAAGAGAGTTTTTTTTGTGACAGCGGAACGTGTGTGAAAGTAGGCCAGAGAGAATGACGACAACATTACACACGAATTCTTATTCTTCTTCACACATCGTCTTCGCACTGTCACACAAAGGTTATCTAAGAGGGACGGAAGAAGTCGGGCCATATTTGGGAGAAGACATCATGTGTTTAAATTTTTAAAATGATATTTTAAAACAAGCGGGGGAAAGTAAATAACTGACAACCCCGACCCACTACATTCTAGCTCATGGATTGGATCATTTGAGAATCAGAAATAAACATTTATTCTGATTCGAAGCTTTGTCGGAGCCGCCAGGCGGAAGCGTGGGCAGGAAAACTGCAATATAATTTAGAAAATTCGGAGGCTAAAACACACTGCATTCCAGAATCGCCAAAAGTAGACAGCTCGGACTGAAACCAGGGAAAGAATAGAGTTAGGATTCTGACCTTATAGGACCGGACAAAACACGTATCGGAACTCCGTCTGAACACTACAGTAAGGAAGATTTATCTGTTAATACAGAAACTGGATTCCTACAGGACCTACCCCCAAAGTCACAGAGAGATTCCAATTTGAAATAATACCCCTGACGCGTGTTCCAGGCATCTTTATCAAGTTGCCAAGACTATTCTACTGAGCAAGAAGTCTAGATTTCCGAACTAGTTTGGGGTGTACAGGTCCATACGATGCTGGCAACCGCAGCATGTGAAAAAATATATTCATGAACCAGCACAACAAAGCTCTGGTGAATGCTTCATGCTAGTTCTCACAAGGAACCAAAAGCAGAGGTAACCCCAGCCTCCGAGTGGATGATGATGACATCATATGTATATATTTACTATCATGTGTAATAAGACGTATGTATACTTAAACATGTTCACTCAGGCACAAGCCATTGCACTTGTCGATGTCCAGTCGCAATTTTCAATTAAATTCACTAAAATAATGGTGATTTTTCATCATATCCCCTGAGTTATATGATGAACGCTCAAGGAGAGCAAAAAATCAGAGAAATCAGCGGGAAAGGCGCCTGATTAATATTAGGAAAGCAAAAACTTAGCAGAGGTGTTCTTTTATTTCCTCTGAAGTTGGTGGTACGGATCTAAGAGACCATTTGAGGCAATACTCTACGATACCAGTTGTACTACTGTTCTGTGATTCACAGCTTACGATCGACACTGGAAACCTACTTTCCACGGCTTGTGAAGATACCTGCATTGACCAGAAGAGGTTACCTCTTGAACTGATCTGGAGACGTGCCCTTGCCACAGAGACGAATTGACGGAAACAGCTGCACCAACACTTCAGCGTTTTGGCAACTAAGTGATATTTCAAGCCGACCAATCACAGAAGAACTTTGTTTTTCTTTTCCCCATAAGCTTTTCTAAAGCCGACATCTTTCTAGGAAGATACCTACATTTTATTAATCACCAACTCTTATTTATTTACATTTGTTCAAAAGTAATTGATCATTAAATTTGTTATATGTTGTTTTACAAATTCATAGTTATTACAGAGAGAAGTGCACACGCATGATTCAGTATCTTTAATATATATCTATACAGAGCCAATGAGAAGAATTTTACTGTTAATTCAGTTTGGGGCTTGTGCCGTAAAATGTGTGTGTAAACCCACTTCTTTGTTAATCCACTATGTCGAGATATCAATATGCCCCAGCCAATCAACGTTCAACAGACTATGAGACAGGACAGATTAAATTACACGAAGTATACGCCATCTTGTTCCTCCAAGCTAAGCCCAGTTTTTCGGGACTCGGTCACGGAATGTACCAAACCGCCGAGAACCAATCAAAAGGCTTCCTTACGCACTGGCAGATTCCTTGCGTCTACCTATATAAACGGGCGCATTTTATTATTTAAAAAAACACACACACAAACACGAAGGCCAGCACGACCGACTGGGGAAAGAGAAAGCTGTCAACATTGATTTATTGCTTACCTGCGTGACCGGGCACTTTTGCTTCACTAAAGTCGAGTCCAAATCTGGCTTGTATTAATCTTAGAGGGTAGGTATACTTACTATAAACTTGTAGGAGAATAGGCCTACAGCAGATATATAATGTTTGTATTTGTTGTGTGTCATTTATACTACATACACCTGTATATATTTAATATATTTTGTTTCAGAACTGTTTTAAGAGATGAGTACACATTAGTACCATTTCCGTCAGCAAGTGTGAGCAATCAATGTCAATGAAGAAAAAGTGATTTAGCGTAGTGAGAGACAAGATTAACAGCACAGCTGATAAAGTTTCTATTATTGATTAGCAGCACAGCTGATATAACTTTTTTCCTATAATTAGGAAGACGTTGTAATACACACACACACACACACACACACACACACACATATATATATATATATATATATATATATATATATATATATATATATATATATATATATATAGATGGGGAGCCGCGCTGGTGTAATGGCTTCGGCGTTGTACTGGCGACCAGGTGTTCATGGTTCAAACCCGGGCGTCGGCGTTTGAAGAAATGTTTACGGCCGGAAATTTGACTGAATAGCCTGAACGGCTCCTGCGATAAACCCTTTGTGGATGGGAAGGAGCGAAGCTCCTGACCGGGTTGGAAGGAAAGTCCTCAGGTTCCCCAGCCTCGCAACGACATGTCGTTGGGCCGAAGGGCTGATAGCCCAAGTGCCGCTGGTTAAAAAAAAAAAAAAAAAAAAAATATATATATATATATATATATATATATATATATATATATATATATATATATATATATATATATATTTATATATATATATATATAACTTTTTTCCTATAATTAGGAAGACGTTGTATGCGGTAGCATAGTGGTTAGTGCACTGGCTTCCTAGCGCAGTGGTCTATGGTTCGATCCCCAGATGAGGCGGAAAATTTTTAGGCCACAAACGGCTCCTGGGTCGACCCAGCCCCAAATGGGTACCAGAGCTACTCTGGGAAGGTTAAGGCGGCCGGCGTGATGCCGACCACATCACCCCTCGTGTGCCGACGGTCAAGATAATATGGGCCTAACACCATATTCCCAATATGCCTCAATGGGCGTGTAACGGGTTCCTTTACCTTTTATATATATATATATATATATATATATATATATATATATATATATATATATATATATATATATATATATATATATATATATCATTTGTAAACTTACAAATCCATTGCATTCCATTTTGTCAACATCCACCCTTCAGCACAAGAGTAGTTAGTGTATATACTTAATAAATACGGAAATTGTATTTGAACGACTTGTCAATTTTATAATTGTTAAGTGAAATCTGTTTCCTTGTTTTAATAACACAGTTAGTTACACAGCTGGGTGGCAATTTATGACTGTCTCCACTCTACTAATTTTTTCGAGATCAGATCATTCACAGCCGTAACTAATTTGTGATACCAGTAGTTCTTTCATGCACTGGGACTTTACCATTTTCCTGCAGAACTTCTATTTCTGTATTTGTCAGTACTATACTGATCCTAGAGCCAATAAAAACCTCACGCTACAGCTTGTACGAGCTAAATTAAATTATATAATACCTCTTCACAAAAGGCGGCGGTCAGATAAAAGTTAACATTGCTAAGACACATTCATCATTGTTCTTGACTTCTGAAATATCTTGTGAACACTCCCTCAAGGTAGAAGCATCTTCATCCTTCTATCTGCATTGTGGCGTTGGCTATTGCACGCCACATGCCAGAAAATAAACAAGATTTTGTTGCTGTGAGCGTGGCACGATGATGATTTATCGCTATGTGTATTGCGCACATGACTTGGACAGTTTTGAGATAGAAACGTACAGAGCTAGTGTTTACTCTGAAGGGTTGACTTGTGTTTTTACCAGATGGTAGATAGATGAAAAATGTTCAATGGAAAATGTCTTAAAAGACATCAAGGTGTACAGATTACCAATCAACAAAGGATTTGGAATTAGAGAATGCATATGTCGTAACACAGAATATGGAATTACTTATCTTGTAATGCCTTGTGAAGATGATGTTCAGTATACGTTGATTAAAAGTTTTAATGTCAACAGAGTTCCCAGGTTGATCTACTGTTGAATGGAAATATTGAATTTCCTGTTACGGAGTTATTGTGGCTGTCCTGAACCATGAGGACATTATATATATGAACCCTGGACACAGTGTGAGAACGAGCATACTACTCAACTGAACAATATAAACTTTTAGCGCCACAGATATGGGAGGCTCAGTCCGTTGGAGATGATTTAGTTATTTGCAAATATATACAAGGTTGTACTTGGGAAAGTACGCAAGATAAAGAATGTCTGGAATCATAAGAAATCGCATTGGGGGGGGGGGGCGGGGGGGGGGGGGGGGGGGGGGGGAGGGGGGGGGGGGGGGGGGGGGGGGGGGGGGCGGGGGGTGCGGGGGGGGAGAGGAAGAGGTCATGCCAAGACCTTGGACTGTTTTGAAGACGTTACTGCCAAACAACATACACGGCATATTCAATTGAACTCTCTTATCATGAATCTGATTGCGTAATCTCCAGATTATCGTCTATATATATATTGCTATCGCAAGGAGTTTTGATGAATCTTTTCTCTTCGATGCCACTGCACGGTAAATTTCTGTCCAGAACCGTTACAGCAAGGACACCTTAACGGACCCTTTCATCTTGAATTAAACTTACCAGTGGACATTTATTTTAGGAATAACAACTATCTTAAAATTAATCGTGAGGATCGGTACAGTATCCAGAACAAGTCTTTCAAGCCTGACATCACAGCAAGTCTCTAATGTCCGAGAAATCATTTCGTTTGTCTGCAACGTGCAAGAAGGATGATTGAATCGTTTACGTACATCATCAAACAGATTTGCTGACCACATCGATTTCTTTATCAGGATCGTGTACCATCTTGAACAGGACTATCAGACGTTGTTTTGGAACTCAGACTTTACATTCTTTCGTTGACCCTGGTGTACTTCATAGATTCAAGGCTACTTTGCGAGGATGAATGCTTCTTGTCTACAGCGAGGATTGGCGGTCGTGGATTTTTTTATTCAGATAAGTGAATATATGTTGTGTAATGTCATGGTCTCCAGTCCTAAAAATGTCAGGCACATCTTGTTTTGTGTATCTTTTGTGTTTTATGTTTTCTTGTGGGCGGTAGGTGGGAACGACACTCAATTATATCCTTGGGTGAATTTAGTTGTCGTCGTTCTTTAGATTTTGATTGTATTGATCTCTTTCAGGGATTCAGCATTTAGTGCTGTCGTATTTCCGCTCTGACTGAGATTAATATTTTCTTAGTTGTTTAGCTGTGCTGTCAAGTAACATACTGTCGTGTATTTCTTATTTAGTTCAGTAGGGTTATTTTCGTACCCGTGGGTCTTCTCTGACTTTCTTTTTATTATGTACATCAGTTCTATGTGATTGTATCAAGTCCTGTACTGTTCATTGGCGGTGGAAACCCGTGTTTTATTATATTGCAAAATTTTATGACTTTTTACACTGTTGTTTCTTCCTTATTTGTTTCCGGCCTTGTCTTTTGGTCTTTTGTCTAATGTGATATTATGGCATGCTTTTAAATAGCTATTAATTGCGGTATTTATTACTTGCTGGTGATAATATTATATTGTTATTTGCTGATATGTTAATATATACGATTATTACTTTGGGAGAGTAGTTGGTAAGTATCATATACTTCACAGACAAGTATATCACACAAAACGAATAAATACTGTGTATACAGTTGGTTTTGGAAAAAGGTTTGACTTACCTTACGACTAAGTATAGCTGTTTAGCTACAAGTGGGAGAAATATACATTTCGCATCTATATCCCATTTCTCTTTGATTTCATCATGGTTGACTTTGTAAAGGTTAAAGCAGGATTTATACAAAATGGGAAAGACTTTGGTTTCTCAGGCGATGATCTTATAGCCTATGTAAATCAGGAAGTAGCTGAATGCAAAGTGAGAGAAGAAAAAAGAGAAGAGAGAGAGAAGAAAAAAGAGAAGAGAGAGAGAAGAAAAAAGGGAAGAGAGAGAGGAGAGAGGGAACATGAAAGAATGGAGAGAATTCGTTTGGCAGAAATTGCTGCAGAACAGGCGAAATTTGAAAAAGAAAAAACTTTTGAGTTAGAAAAATTACGTTTACAATCTTCTGGTACTAGGGAAGCTTATGGTACAGGATCGTCTAAGATAATTAATTTAAAATTGCCAACTTTCTCACCATTGCATGACGATATAGGATTCTATATTTTGAGATTTGAATCAAGGGTTACTGCTTTAAATTTACCAATCTTTATGGCCTGAACATTTTGTCGGATTACTCACAGGTGAATTTTTACAAATATTCTTTGGCATTGTCGACGACAAAAGAAATGACTATGAATCCATAAAAGCGGTATTTCTTCGCAAATATTGTTTGGACGAAGAAGGATATCGTCTAAAATTTAAATCTATGGTTCCTGTTGAGGGTAAAGATTTCGAAGACTTTGAGTCTTCGGTGAAGATGTGTCTTAACAGATGGATCGAACAATCAAATATTACTAAAACTTTCGAGGGTATATGTGATCTCTTCTTAAGAGACAAAATTTTATCTGATGTAAATTCTGAAATTGTCTCATTCCTTCAAGAAAGGAAGCCTACGAATATAGGAGAAATGGAAAAGTTAGGTCAACAATTTTCAGTCGCGCACCCAAACTTGTCTTTAATCAAAACGAGGGTTCTAGAAACTTTACCTGCGTGTGCGGCTACTCATGATAGACCACGCACTCGTAGCATGGACCGGCGGTATGGGGAAGACTATCAAAATTCATACAGAGGTGGATACGATTTCCATCATAATCGCTCGCCCTCACGGAGGCGAAACTTTAACCATAATAATAATTCATGGCGTAGAAATAAACAATATGCATATAATTACAATAACAAACATCATGTCTCACCACCATCTCGTAATGATTCTTCTCGCACGGACAATAAGGGGCACTATCGGTCTGACCGTCCGGTGGATCGGAGAGGAACACATTTTTCTAGAAGTCACAGTAGAGCAAGTTCACAGGCTCAGGCTTGTCAGATTAATGTTGGTAATGATAATATTTCCAACAATGAAAATAACACTCACGCCAAGGCATGTAATTTTGATCTTGAGAATAGTAGTAATTGCACAGAATGTATGACGCTATTTCAACCTGGGTCGACACCACGCCTGAGATGTGGACATGCCCTGCCAGTTTTAGCCTTACAGGACAGGGTTGGCTCCCTCTTCGTCCATAGGGGTTTTGTATTTGACAGACCAGTTTCAATATTACGTGACAGTGGATGCACCACCATTGGACTGAGGAAAGCACTAATTCCTCCTTATTGTTTTACGGGGACTTCAGTGAAGTGCGTAACTTTCGGTGGAACTATCGAATGTTATCCATTGGCAGATGTGGAAATAGACACTCATTTCTTTTCAGGAAAAGTTAGAGTGTGTGGTCTCGATCGATCTTGTTGTGATTTGATTATAAGTAATATAAAGGGATTTAAAGAGTGTTCTGCACAGGCTATTCTTACGTGGGAGATAGAACATCCTTCCTTGGCTAATGCTAGAGCACAACAAGCTGCAGAAACAAATTCTTCTATTCCCACACAACACAGTGCAACTTGTCATTACATTGACAAAAATATATCTATTTCTCAACGACAACAGTATCCTTCTTTGGGACATTTATTCCCATTAGCTAATGCTAGAAACCCAACAAATTATGTCAATAAATACACACATGATAACAAAACGAAGGTCTCTTTTCGAGGGAGTTATAATTTCCCTCCAGCCAATGCTTCATATCGGAAGCATGGATTTTATGATGGTTCATGGAGGCGACATGCCAGGGACATTAATATTGATTTGTTGGATCATTGTACATCTAGTAAGAAGAAAGAGTTATTTGATCAGCCTAATCACTATAACGTGTGTCGAAAAAGGGTACAGATATATGATAAGGGTGACACACATTTGACTGACAATATAATAAGGTGAATTCTTCTTTTAATGAGGTACTGCATGCTGAACCTATGGTTATATTGGGTACGACATGCCCAAAGTCTGCATGCTCTTGTAATATTCATGATACTGAAGATCAGCATGCTCGTCAGTCCAACACAACACCTAATGAAGTGACTGAGGACAATTCTATTCAGTCCATTATAACCGGGAACAATTCTTGTTTCCCACTTCGCTCTTGTCGAAGTTCGTCTCGTTGTGAAAGACTGCACAAACTCGCACCGAGCAGGTGCGACATTTACCACATCGTACAATCTGGTGCGCACGTGCTTATTTCCTGCACATGGCTGATGTTCTTCATACGCATCTTTTTCCTGTGCATAATTCTATGTGAATGTTCTGATCTCGAAAAATTAGTAGAGAGGAGACCGACATAACTTGCCACCTCCGCTGTGTAACTAACTGTGATATCAAGACAAGAAAACAGATTTTACTTAACAATGATAAAATTGACAAGTCGTTCAAATACAATTTCCTTATTATTTATTTAGTATATACACTATCTACTCTTGTGCTGAAGGGTGAATGTTGAAAAATGGAATGTAATGGATTTGTAAGTTTACATATGATTTACAAATATTTATATATATATATATATAGATATGTAAATATATTACAACAAGTTTTCCAATTATAGGAACAAAAATTATATCAGCTGTGCTGTTATTCAATTATAGTACATGTATCAGCTGTGCTGTTAATTACGTATAATTTATCAGCTATAATCTTATTATTGTCTCTTGCTACGCTAATTCACTTTCTCGTCACTGACACTAGCTTTTGCTCACAATGCCGACAGAAATGGTACTACTGGGTACTCATCTCTTAAAACGTTCTGTTCTCCTTAGTTTGGTTCACACAACTCCTGCTGAGGCTCGTTACTTTAGCCCACCCAAGACTGAGGGGGACTAAAGATGTAGCTTCTGTACAATCTCTATGCTCCTGCGAAGTTCCAGGCAGCTGGATTGACTCGAACATACGACCTCAGGTTTTATGACACGAATAAAACCTGTAACAAGGAAAAATAGGGGCTAATTTCTGTCATCAAGCCCACCTATTTCTAATGTGGATGAAATGAGCGTGTGCCTCAGGTGTCTGCATGTAGGATGAATGACAACATGGCTCAGTATGATTTAGCAATAGCGAGACAAGACAGGTGTCTACTTGCAAAACATTCTTTCTGATAAATTAATACATGGATACATTCAATAATATAAATTCAATGCATGAATACATTCAATACATGAATACATCCCATAATATGTACACCTAGGTGTCATACAACCATTTCCTTCCCCCTATAATATACCAGGCCCGGTCTGACAAGTGCTATAATATATCCTAACACTAACGTTATGTTCTTATGATAGGAGTATATGAGACGAGGGCTGTTTGGTTATATATCAGGTGGGAGTTATAGGAGACAATAGATTGATGTTAGATGAGACAATAGATTGAGTCCTAACAAGGACTGTTTTGGTTATATTTCAGTTGGTTTTATCTGCGATAATAGACTGAAGTTATAGGAGATTGAGTTATAGGAGACAATAGATTGAGTCCTAACAAGGACTGTTTTGGTTATATTGCAGTTGGTCTGAGAAAATAGATTAAAGTTATAGGAGACAATAGGTTGAGTCCTAACAAGGACTGTTTTGGTTATATTGCAGTTGGTCTGAGAAAATAGATTGAAGTTATAGGAGGCAATAGGTTGAGTCCTAACAAGGACTGTTCTGGTTATATTTCAGTTTGGAGTTATCTGAGACAATAGACTGAAGTTATAGGAGACAATAGATTGAAGTATGAGTCCTATTAGTCTTCGTCTATTCAATCATATTAGGAAATATAATCATTATACCTAATTCCCCAAGATACAATCAGTAACCTGATACGTTCATATTAAAACCTATTTTCCTACCAGTTTATAATAAATTATATTTACCCTCCAAGATTTAAACAGGCCAGATTTTGACTCGACTTAGCGAAGCAGGCTGCAGGTCAATGCTTTCAGGTAAGCTATAAATCAAAGCTGACAGCTCCTCTCTTCAGTCGGTCGTCTCTGGCTTCGTGTTCGGTGTTGCGTGTTTTTAGCATAAATCTCGCCCGATTATATAGGCAGGTAAAATAACTTCTACTGGTAAAGGAAAGCGTTTGGTTGGTTCCTGGCGGAGCAAGCTGATTGGTTGCCTGCAGTTTCGTCTTATGCTCATACAGCCTAATTTTATTCAGTTTTCTTCCGCCATCTTGCGTGAACAAGATGGCCACGACCCACATCCGAAAAAAACAGGGCTTAAGTTTTTCCTGGCGTAACTTCAGGTAATTTATTCCGGCTCAGCAACTGTGCGTTGATTGGCTGGGGCAAATTTGTATCCCGACATAATGATTTAACAAAGTAGTGGGGTTACACATATTCGTTTCACGACATCAACCTTTAGATTGGTGTAGTCTTCGGAACCTTTACTATTTCTTTCACACTTCGTGGTTTTTGCAGAGATGTATCTGTCTATTACTATTTGCAGTAGTAGTAAGTACTGAGAAGCAAGTATGAAGCTTGCTGGGGCTTGTACCTTCTATCTTAGGTGTATACCGAGGTTTTCTTCTTTGACTTCTGTCCTATATGCTCTATCCAAGATATGCCTGATTAGATGGAACGGAATGAAGAATATGACCATGTTTTACATAACGTCGGCGTCTGTGGCATAATGGATATGAACGCAGTTTCATAATCCAGATATACCAGGTTCGAAACCTGCTGCAGGCGGTTTGGTAGCAGATCGCTTTGTGTGGATTTTTAACAATGGTATAAGCGCCGTACCGTTCAGAAAGCAATGGCAAACTACTGAATGAAAAAAATTGCCTAGAAAAATCACAAACAGCCAATACAAGCTGGGGTTGATTGCCACGTAATTGTTAAGGATAAGCAACTAACTTTTACATAACATAAAATCACAATTTTCATATTACAACTACAAGTCCATGTTGCGACAACCAGACCTACGACAACCTTTTCTCGTAACAGATTGCATCATGACGTCGGTGGAGGTCTGGAACTTTGATGGCGAGTACCATCCTATTTTTACTTGAGCAGAACGTTATCTAATGCTGAGTTCAGGTACTCTGTGGTTGACAGTGGTATGGACTTTAAATAAATTACAGAAATTTCTCGTAGGTACGAAGTTTGAATTATACACAGACCCCCCCAAATAAGCACTCACTTATTTAAACACGTTTAAATCTTCAAACGCACGTCTGACCAGATGGTCATTACAACTTCAGTGCTTCGATTTTGACGTTCTTCCGATAGCAGGAAAGGACAATGTCATAGCTGACGCTTTATCGCGAATAATGTACTGACTCATATTTGGTTATAACATATTTAATGGGGATCAATTGTGATAGTGAGTAGTGTTTCGTCACAAGAGGCACTATAGGAAGTAGTGTTCACTATGCATACATAAACCACGGTGTTTACCATGGATGATCATGCAATCACAAAATATTTACTTAATTACTTATTTATCCATGTCGTGCATTACTTGCAGTACTATTAAATAATTTGATTGCAATTTTTTGTATATGTCATTTCATTTATTGATATAATCATTAATTGGATTAGCGGTGATCTTACAAATCTGATCTCGCTTCATCTGGTAATTGCCTGTCTGAAAACTATGTTTTCAGTCGTTACAGGAGGGGGTAATGTGGCGTTGGCTATTGCACGCCACATGCCAGAAAATAAACAAGATTTTGGTGCTGGTGATGATTTATCACTATGTGTATTGCGTTGATGACATCTGTTTGTTTCATGACACTTGGGATGAACATGTAGATGGTTTGAAGTCACTGTTATCATGCCTTCGGGTGCATCACCTTACAGCAAGACCCAGTAAGATTAAGGTTGGGTTTCATGAGTTAACGTTTCTGGGCTATGTAGTAGGACAGGGTGTTTTAAAACCAGTTGATCAGACAGTTGGAAGAATTTTGAATTTGCAACCTCCAAAAACAAAGAAACAAGTCTGATACATTTTTATCATAAATGTATCCTCAGGTTCTCCTCGTTGTCAGCAGCTATGACATCACTCACTCAAAAGGGCACGCCGAACAGAGTGGTCTGGACTGAAGAGTGTGATAAAGAACTGAGGAAAATCAAGACTGTATTCTCCAGCAAGCCCATTCTTCTACTGCCAGACTTGGCTAAGCCCTTTGTACTGAGGACTGATGCTTCTGCAATGGGCATTGGTGCGTGTCTTATGCAAGAACATGATGGGTTTCTACATCCTGTCATGTATGTCAGCAGGAAGTTGCTTCCGGCTGAAACGCGATATGCCACTATAGAGAGAGAGAGAGTGTTTAGCTATTATTTGGGTTGTTTCAAAACTCTAGGTATTTGTTAGGATCTCATTTTGTGCTGGAAACGGAACATTGTCCATTGACTTTTCTTAAGTCATCCAGATCACCAAATTCGCGTTTGACAAGGTGGTCGTTGATATTACAACAGTACAACTTCGTTGTTTTTCCCATTCAGGGTAAATTAAATGTTTTTGCAGACTCTTTATCCAGATTATGAAAACTTGCGTTTAGAAATGGGTGTGTTTTTTTTTTTTACCACCCTTTCTGTTGTACTTTCTGATACATGTACAAGGTTATTGTTTTGCCAAATGTATTCTGCACATTTTTTTGGTATAAGCTATATTCTGATAGTATGTTGTGTATCCAGTAAAGGTTTATAGAATTGATATTATCCAGTACGGTAGAATTTGATGACAGTGATGTAATGTATATCACTTCTTTGTGGGTAATTAGAGTTGCATCATTATTGCCAAACGGTTGCTGTCCTATTTTTCTAGCAACCCGTTTGTATTGCAATTTTTTTTTTCAGCATCCTATTATTGATTATTTGCAGATGGCATGTGTCCACACTTATGCAATAGATGTTGCCCACACATGTAATTTTACGTTTTGGATGGTTGGGTTCCTGATATCTACCACCCATCCAGTGAAAAACTATGTTTTTCACTTGGAGAGGGAGGGGTGGATGTCACGAACCGGTTATAGAATGAATGTCAGTACTTATACTCCGGTGGGAGCTAGATGTGTTTATGTAAGTTGTGAGTTGAAGTGAGTGAATGGTGTTTGACTGTGGGCATGAATGCATTAGTAGCAGTAAGCGCTAATGTCGAGTTTCACGGGCATGACTGAGTTGTTGTGAACGAAGTGGTGGTGAAGACTAGTCAGGTGTGAAAAGGGTCATGTGTGGGAAGGCATTCGAGAGAGATTGGAGAGAGGAGAGATTATGTGGGGAGTGAAGGCGAGTTGGATGTAGGAAAGTAAACAGTAGAAAGTATATTGAGTATAGTGAAATTCGTTCTATTGGATGATGTTCCAATTATGCACCTCATACATTGTGCATTTCTTATGATTCTTGGCCAAAGCGGCAGTCTGCCTGTGTCATTGTGTTTATGATAAAGTTTGTGACATAAAGTCGTCGGATATCGTGCCTATGTGTTGGAGTTCAGTGAGTTAACATTAGCTGTGTATAACGAGCAATGTTTGTCGCTCCATGTATAACGTAATATATATATTTGTCAATGTGCACTCACAGCTAAGCACTTGACAGACATTATGAAAAAATACCTGTGTCTTCTTGTAATTCAACATATACATTTCATTTACCAATGATTACTAAATGAGTGTATGTTCATTTTTTTATTTAATTAATTAATCGCCTCTTAATAAAATACCACCACAAACGTACACTTGCGGCCAGCGCCGGATTTTTTCACAGCAACATGGTCCTCACCAATAAACATGTTGTGCACCCCTGCCCTACGTAATCCCACCGGTCCCCAGGGGGCGATACCACCCACTTTGGGAAACACGATTAAATCATCAAGTAGGGCGATACCACCCACTTTGGGAAACACGACTAAATCATCAAGTAGAGCGTTCCTTTGTTAATGTGATTGTAGACAAGTTTTTTCCCCCCTCGGTTCCACACTTATATAACCCCATTGTAGCCACTTACATAGATAGAGACGGAAAGAGCAGATTAGAACGATTTGTTCATCGTGTAGAATGCAGTTCAATCAGCTGTTATCACGATCTTCCAACAACAACAGATTTGACTTCTCAGCAACGGGACTCCAGGTAGTTCAGACGACCGAGAACGTAGATTTCATATGCTCATGATGTTTATCGGCACCAAATAAGTAAAAAAAGGGTAATAAATAAAGAGAGAACCGAGAGGCATGTGAACATGAAATAAATAAATACATATAAACAGGTACTAGCAGGTACTGGTAGGAAATAAAGAAGTAGAAAAATAGACAACAGGAAAAAAAAAAAAACCCAAAGTGATTGTCTTATGGGGGACTCGAACCCAGGAGCATCCGAACGACAACACTGCCTCACTAGACACAGCATTTACGGCCTTTATCGTGTGTAATCTGGCCTTTACTGGTTAATAGGAAAGCTATAGAAGTGATTGAGTCTATAATTAGTCTGGGTCGTTCCTCGGTCCTTCGTGAGTTTCGTGGAGGATTCGTGCTAATAGCCCCTGTCCACATTACTTGTGTGGTGCCTAGTTGGCAGGGTGGATAGTCACGATTCACTCCCGTAGCGAGGCAGTGTTGCCGTTCGGAAGGTCCTGGGCTCGAGTCCCGGTAAGCCAATCACGTCTGTTGTTTTCCTGTTGTCTAGTTTTCTACTCCTTTTATTTCTCACGAGTGCCTGCTATGTCCTGTTTATTTATTTATTTATGTGAAAAAGGTAAAAAGTCGTCTCTCACTTTTTCTCTTTATTTTTAAGTTCATTTTGTCAAGAGTTATTGGGTTCAAAACGTGGTATGTTCATGCTCCAATCTACACCTGTAAATGGGTACCGTACCAGGCTCTGCTCTTGAGTTATGGAAGGCAAAGGCAACGACAAACTGCTCACCCTGCCTCATAAAACTAAACCTGGTATATTGAACTTCAATAGAGAGAGAGAGAGAGAGAGAGAGAGAGAGAGAGAGAGAGAGAGAGATTTTTTTTGGTTTGAATTAGTGTAGTGACTACATGTCCGCACTAGTGCGCACCTATTGTACACAGTCGCGAGTAACTAATTCAAACAACAACAACAACAATATTTTTGAACGGATCTTGTAACTTTTCTGTAAAACTACTAAAAATTAACCTAGACAACAGTAAGAGTTTTTTATATAACGTAAAGAAAAAAATTCGAACATGACATGAGTTTTGTAAGGGCAAAAAATATATTAATAACTGCATGGAAAATCTAAGACTGCATGCAAAAATTCATGTCTATACAACAAACAGTTTTGGAGAAAATTGACGCTTTCTGTGGGCACGAATTTCCGAACGGACTATAACACAAAATCCACCAGAGTAAGAGACTGAGGAGAAAAGTAGCTGCCAAAAGTAGTATAGTAGGGAGGTTTCGAGTCGGATTGTGCAGGATGCGCGTGACTTTTGTATAGGAAATAATATTAGATCAATAATGGCGGCGTGTGTTAGTAAGTAGGATGTATTGTATATGACTCAGCAGTGTGTTGTTATGTTTCTTTATTCATACAACATATATACAACATATATATATACATACAATATATATTTTACAACATGTAGACAACATTTATACAAAGGCCAAGGGTTATAAATAGAAGTATATATTTAATATCATAGTGTTTTGTTACAGCGTCTGCCCAGAACAAATATATATAAAAGGCTCAGGGTAGAAAAAGAAAAAGGGGAGAGGTCGTAACATTGTCGTCGTGTACCTGTCTTTTTATGTAAAAATAGGACAGAGAATTTCTGTGTTGGGTGTACGTGTAGATGGCTGAATTGTGTGTCTTGAAACCTACATTTTTTCCCCCGCGTGAATGTTGTGTGTTGAGGACATCCAAAAAAGTGTGTTTATCTAGTGTGTTGTGTTGTTTACTGAGCCCTTTCGTGCTAGTCTTATTGTACTCGCCGAAACAGTGGTAAGTTTTGCTACATAGAGACACCAACCCAGCCCCTCGTATTCTAATTTGAAAAGACCAGGTGTGCGTTTGTCGTATAACTTTTTGTCGCGGCCTTTCTGACAGTCAAACACGAGCTTACCCTCACTAGTAATAAACTCAGATCGATGGTCGGCGCAGACTTCGGAGGGGAACCATCGATCGTTTATGGTATACAATTCCTGGCGTAGGTGAGGTCTAATGGCATCCGCTAGAGTCTGCGTGGATAGCGCAAGATATAAACTATCCGTATCCATCTCGCATAACTGAAAGTCGGCTCTGTCTACAAACATATCTAGGCAATCGTAATAAAACTCGACAAATTCTTGACGAGTCAACGTAATGCCGATTTTGGTAGGAAACTTTAAGATATGATTCATCAAAGTATTTTCGCATGATAAATTGTATAGAGGAAGATGGCTAATGAGCGTGGTGTGGTGTGGGTGATTATGGTTTTGTCTGGTGTTAGGTATTGATGAGAATATAAGGGTGAGAGAAAAAAAAACCGGGAGCAATGGTTTATATAAGGAAATATGACGTCAAAAAACCGATAAAATGGGGGAGCAAAGGCTAATTATTGTCGTTAGTTGGTCGGTGGGGTTTTTAATGGAGAGTGTATTGATGCTGACTGGCGGGGGTGATGACTCACGGTTGTATTGGTGCGGGAGTAAGACAATGTATAAGCACGCACATACAGATATATACGACATCTAAAGCAAACAGAGGCGTAATAAGTGTTTATATATAAATTTTTATTATCACTGAAGGAATCTAAGAAAAAATATTATACGAACAGGGCACATAATGGAAGAGAGCTATTTTTAGATGGAAAGAGGTGAAGCGGTGACACAAGATTGTTCCTCAGATCGGGAAATCCCACAAGAGCTGACGTATTTTATTTTTTTGTTCTTATTACAACGACTAACTGTTTTTGCCGCTAGTTATGAAACCGGATCGATGGTCGGCGCAAACTTCGCGAGGAAACCATTGATCGTATACTTTATCTAAGAAAAACATTATACGAACAGGACACATAATGGAAGAGAGCTATTTTTAGATGGAAAGAGGTGAAGGGTTGACATTGTCGGAGTCAACTATTCTTTTTATGTAAAAATATGACAGGGAATTTCTGTGTTGGGTGTATGTATAGACAGATGCACCATGCGGTTTAAATCCCACATTTTTCCCACCCTGCGCTTGTTGTGTAGTGAGTACATCTAAAAAGGTGTCGGTGTCTAGCCTATTGTGATGTTTATTGAGCCCCTTAGTACTAGATTTATCGTGCTCCCCGAAACAGTGGTAGGTTTTACTACATAAAGATACCACCTCCCTACCTTCGTATTCTAGTCCCGGGGGTTCTCTTATCAAATAATTTCACCTCGCCACAGCTATTACAACGAATAACTGTTTTACACCTTGATTCTAGCCAAAAGGCCAAGAAGCGATAACAGATTTTCTGCTGCAGTTCCATGCCTTCTTTTTAATATCGTAAGATTTCACAGTGAAGTAATATTTAACAGATTAAAAATATTTTAATTGCTAAAAGTTAAAGTGGGGAAAAACTTAATAATTATTGTAAATTTATAAACAGGCAAATACGTTTAATACTGCTGTGACACATATCTTTTTGTAGTTTAAAGAAAGTTTCTTTAGGACGTACGGTTATTAAAATTACAAGTATGCCTAATTAATGCCCTGTGCAACATTGGTTATACAATTATTTCCACTTTAATATTAAGGGACGTTGTTAAATACTCTCTTTTGTGTTGAATTCCACCAGAGTTAAATGCTGTTTCTATATATACGGTTGAATGGTGTATAGATATGAAGTTGTATTGTTCCTTGTTCACACTGACATCAACTATTTACAGGACCACAGTGTTAAGAGGTATGGTGGTCTGTGGAAGCTCCAATGTTAAAGACTTGTTGTTGGCCCCAGCGTTGCTCGTCAGGGTGGTTGTTAGGAATAGGAATATCAACTCGACCTACGCAGTGGTGTGTAGACATAGAGTGAGAGTATAATACGCGAATGATGAAAGAGTTCGAAGAGTTGATAAATGTTCTTTTTCTCACTCATGTATGGCTGGAAGTCATCGACGCCAACTGCTGTGTACTTTTTTTTACAGTTTAATTGGACGTACACATTCGACAGCACGGATACAGTGACAAATCACAGGTTGGCATAATACATCATGGTACAATTGATAAATGGTCTTGCAATGATACATGGGCACTCGTTGCATAATAGCACAATGGAATGTCAGTAGACAAGCACTCAGTATTGCCCATATATATATCATCTGAGTTTACTGACAAAGCACGTCAGTTTATAAACAATATTCAAGATGGCTTCTAGACCTAACCTCGTCTAGCGAAGATTCCTTTAAATAATGTTCAGCACATATTTTTCATGTAATCATATTGAACCGCTAGTAATGGGTTCTCATCTGTAGCAGTGATCTCTGGACTCATCAAGCGATAGTACGGGGCATCCCTTTTCTCTTCTTGAAAGTCACAAAATATTTGGATACAAGATAGCTGCTGTCGTGAGCTGTCATTCACTTTAGGATACAAACTGGAATCTGTATCAAAGTTAATCCTACATTAAATGTTCTCATTGCTCTGTAGATTCTATCATGATGCAATTGACTTCATCATACAATATGGTGCTGCTAGAAATGAATGTCATCTTCATCTAGTTAAATATTCTCTCAGACGTACAAATCGTGCGTCTGCTTATCGAAAACGATGGCTTCGTAAGAGAGTTCATAAGAAGTGCTTTTGTTACCTTGGTATCAGAAATATGATTCTGCCATTCCTTGGCAATAAGAATAAACACTGGGGTAAAGCATACACGATAGGTCTAGACGACTATCACTTTCCCCTACACATATATCGATCACTTTTTCCGGCGACAAGCCGATACAGAAAAACACGACAGCCCCCCATCATCAGGGCGAAGCCAAAACACACCTCCCCAGCGACACATCCGCCGAACAGCCCTTTGACCTTTCTAGCGACAAAGAACATATAGTTCGACTTAGATATGTAAAGATATACAGACATAAGACAGACTCGTCCTACCTAGACAAACAATACACATACATTCAGGCCATAGATATTCTGAAGCAAGAACAATCTATTTCTACCCAAACAAAGAATAAATCGCAGTAAAACTAGATTCATCTGCGGAGTTCGATCTGAAACTCCTTTCAAGGGGAAGTAACTCAATAATGACTTTTCCTTAAGCACTAAAAAGTATCTATTTTGTTTACAAAATATTTGCGAACATAACAAGCATACAAATGTATTATATTGCAAGATATCAAAGACTGCACGTAACAGACGTTTAAATAATAAAATGTTATTTTCATAGTTAGCTCTCTTTGAACACACGAAGCGTTCTTAATGTTACAAGGAAAAACGTTCTTTGCTATTTCAAAATATTACAGCTTTCCCCCTAATTTACGGGCTCCAAACGCTTTAACAGACAGTAAGGATATATATATATTTATACCTATAGGCCTATTACAAAAAATATTAATTTATAAATGGTCTAGTTATATCAAGCTTGAAGCAATTCTACGGTCCAGCCTGGAAATTTCTGCGCGTTACTGCAGAGGGCATGTTTCCCAAATATGGAATGAAAACATCCGATCCTCTCTATTCAATGTTTACAAATAGCTTCTTTGTTCCAGTTATCAAACGGTTATCGACTTTTTGGCCTGCAATTTTCAAACTTTCGTGAAAACTTTTCTTCCAAGCAGCAAAGATGGTCCCAAAATTTTCTCCAAGTACTGCGCAAATGTTCCAACCTGTAGGTAAATATCTATTAACCTGTTTTTAATTTTGTTATTTTTGCACGTGCCAAATATTTCTTTGAATATTTCTTGCATGTGTCAAATGTTTTTTTCTACTTGTCAAATATTTCTTCAAATGTTTTTTCCAGTTGTCAAATATTTCTTCAAATGTTTTTTTCCAGTTGTCAAATATTTATGCAAATGTTTTTTTTCCAGTTGTCAAATATTTATGCAAATGTTTTTTTCCAGTTGTCAAATATTTCTTCAAATGGTTTTTGTCCAGTTATCACATATTTCTTCAGATATTTTTTCAAGTTGTCAAATATTTCTTCAAATGTTTTTTCAAGTTGTCAAATATTTCTTCAAATGTTGTTTTTTCCAGTCGTCAAATATTTCTTCAAATGTTTTTTGTCCAGTTGACAAATATTTCTTCAAATGTTTTTTGTCTAGTTGACAAATATTTCTTCAAATGTTTTTTCCAGTTGTCACATATTTTTTCAGATATTTTTTCAAGTTGTCAAATATTTCTTCAAATGTTTTTTGTCCAGGTGACAAATATTTCTTCAAATGTTTTTTCCAGTTGTCAAATATTTCTTCAAATGTTTTTTCAAGTTGGCAAATATTTCTTCAAATGTTTTTTTCTAGTTGTCAAATATTTCTTCAAACGTTTCTTCCAATTGTCAAATATTTCTTAACATGTTTCTTGAGGTTGTCACATATTTCTTCAGATATTTTTTCAACTTGTCAAATATTTTTTGCAGCTGTCAAATATTTCGTCAAATATTTCTTCAAATAGTTCTTGCAGTTGTCAAATATTTCTTCAAATGTTTTTTTCTAGTTGTCAAATATTTCTTCGTGTTTTTTTTCCAGTTGTAAAATATTTCTTCCAGTGTTTTTTTTTCTATTTGTCAAATACTTATGCAAACGTTTTTTAAGTTGGCAAATATTTCTTCAAATTTTTTTTTTCTAGTTGTCAAATATTTCTTCAAACGTTTCTTCCAACTGTCAAATATTTCTTAACATGTTTCTTGAGGTTGTCAAATATTTTTTTAAATATTTATTCAAACGTATCTTGCAGTTGTCAAATATTTCTTAACATTTTTTTTTGGCGTTCGCCCGCTAATACTCGAGGCGAAATCTCAGGTTATTATTTTATGTCTAACCTGACATTGATTTTACGTGAGTATCTCTTTATTTCTTGTACAGAGACAGGTGTCCCTCGCCATTCAGGCAAATACTCGCCGATTTCGGAGGTACCCATTGCAGCTGGGTCGGCTCAGGAGCCGCCAGTCCCTGGTCGACGACACTCCTTCATATGTCCTCGCCAGGTCTCGAGTTAATCCAGTCCAAATCCCGGTCGACGAAAAATCCTCAAATGCCGTCGCCCGGGTTTGATCCTGTATCACCCGGTCGCCAGAGCGGTGTTGTAACCACTACGCTAGCGCGGCTCCCCTTTCTTAACATGTTTCTTGAGGTTGTCAAATATTTTTTTTAAATATTCATTCAAACGTATCTTGCAGTTGTCAAATATTTCTTCAAATGTTTTTTTCTAGTTGTCAAATATGTCTTCAAATGTTTTTTTCCAGTTGTCAAATATTTCTTCAAACGTTTTTTTTCAAGTTGTCAAATATCTCTTCAAACGTTTTTTTTCAAGTTGTCAAATATTTCTTCAAATGTTTTTTTCTAGTTGTCAAATATTTCTTCAAACGTTTCTTCCAACTGTCAAATATTTTTTAACATGTTTCTTGAGGTTGTCAGACATTTTAAAAATTATTTATTCAAACGTATCTTCCAGTTGTCAAATATTTCTTCAGATATTTTTTTCAATTGTCAAATATTTCTTCAAACGTTTTTTTCAAGTTGTCAAATATTTCTTCAAATGTTTTTTTCTTCAAACCATCAAACAAATTTAAAATCGTTCAGATCGGGAAATCCCACAAGAGCTGACGTATTTATTTTGTTTTGTTCTTATTACAACGACTAACTGTGTTACCGCTAGTTATGAAACCGTATCGATGGTCGGCGCAGACTTCGCGAGGAAACCATTGATCTTATACTTTTATAAATTTCCGTTACCATGTAGGGTCGAACGGCTTCGGTTAGGTCGGGTGGCGTCAGCGCTAAATATAGGCTGTCGGTATCCATCTCGCATAGCTGGAAATTGGACCGATCTACGAACCTAGCTAGAAAATCGTAATAAAATTCGGATGTTGTTTCTGATGTTAAATATGACATGTCTGAATGCTAATTATCTGACCCATCTTGCATAGTCAGATAATTAGCATTCAGACATGTCATATTTAACATCAGAAACAACATCCGAATTTTTTTGGGCAACGGAATTTTATAAAAGTATACGATCAATGGTTTCCTCACGAAGTCTGCGCCGACCATCGATCCGGTTTCATAACTAGCGGTAACACAGTTAGTCGTTGTAATAAGAACCCAAAAAAATAAATAAATACGTCAGCTCTTGAGGGATTTCCCGATCTGAACGATTTTGAAATTGTTTGATGGTTGGAAGAAGAAAAGCATTTGAAGAAATATTTGACAACTTGAAAAAAAAACGTTTGAAGAAATATTTGAAAACTTGAAAAAATATCTTAAGAAATATTTGACAAGTGGAAGATACATTTGAATAAATATTTTAAAAGTATTTGACAGCCTCAAGAAACATGTTAAGAAATATTTGACAGTTGGAAGAAACGTTTGAAGAAATATTTGACAACTAGAAAAAAAAAACGTTTGAAGAAATATTTGACAACTTGAAAAAAAAAAATAAACGTGTGAAGAAATATTTGACACCTTGAAAAAATATCTGAAGAAATATTTGACAACTGGAAGATACGTTTGAATAAATATTTTTAACAATATTTGACAACCTCAAGAAAACCATGTTAAGAAATATTTGACAGTTGGAAGAAACGTTTGAAGAAATATTTGACAACTTGAAAAAACGTTTGAAGAAATAAGCAAGCGGAAATTTGTGTCATTAAAAAAGGTCAAATTCAGTGTCCTTGTGGCCGTTGGATAGTTCAACTTTGGTCCATCAGCCAGTGCAGAAATAAAAAAGCTGTATGGTCAAGCATCTGGAACAAACTCGAAACGCCTTGGACAGGTGCGATTAAGGAAACGTCTGGCCAACAGCCAGAAACATGAGGCTGACAAACTTGTAAAAAGAAGAACAATTAGGCAAGAGGCAAGACAAAGGCGAGAGGAGGAGCTGCAGGAAGCTGAAGGAGGTGCAGCATATAGTGCTGGACAATTTTTAACGCATTCAGCCCCCCAGAATGGAGTATATTGGACAAGACAAGGCACTCGGTGAGTAAAATGCATTTTTTCTTAAAACTAACGTTTTATTAACAAAAAATTGTGTTACTAACAACCTGTCTAACAGAGCAGTCTCAAATTTGGCATGCATGTAGTACACATCTATATCTTTAAAGTAACACATCTGCATTTTTGATATTTTGGTAATGTTCTTTTATATATTTAAAAAAATATTTTTTC
This sequence comes from Oreohelix idahoensis, assembly GCA_024509875.1. Taxonomy (NCBI): domain Eukaryota; kingdom Metazoa; phylum Mollusca; class Gastropoda; order Stylommatophora; family Oreohelicidae; genus Oreohelix; species Oreohelix idahoensis. Next base: position 255,164 of record JAMPIV010004892.1, read on the forward strand.
GTACAATTATAGTGTATTTATTTTTTAAATCATTAAAAATAGAAATTTAAACTTATCAAAATAAGCATGTGTAAAATTGTTTTAATTGTCAGTCACAACATGTGAGTGCAATTTGATAAAGTTTGGTCAATGGGAAACATGATTTTTGCTCTAGAAAATTGGTGAAAAATCCAATATGGCGGATGTTTTTTTTGTGTGGTTACCACATGTTTTTTAACAAAATAAACTGTAGAATTTGGTTCATGGACATACACTGTGTCTATTGAGCACATAAAAAGTATGAAAATGTTATTAGAACAAAAGTTAGTTTTCACTGTAGTGCATCCCAATGCTAATAAAACCGATTTCGGACCTATATGTTACCTTTTTAACCACAGTCGTAATATGTTGGTTTCACCAGATACCACAAAAATGCGGCAACCGTATTTACACCATATCTTCCCCCTCCCCCCACTTTTTTCCTTTATTCCTGACTTGTTTTCCTTTCCGACAAGCAAGCGACTAATTAGCCGAGTCAGGGCTCCCGCCGTTGCCTGGGATATCGGCCACTTCAGTCAAACATCTAACCTCAACAATTTTCATTGGCGGAGAAGAAAAAAAACGGACGAATTCAAGGTATTCCGAAAGCGAGATTGTTTCCTCAAACGAGCTAAATCCATTTACATAAAGCAGCGTTGTTCCCCAACGAGCGACGCCATGTGCGTATAGTTGCTATGATTTTTACATGTTATGTTGCAGATTCGATACGTTCCGCCAGTTACAACTGTAACTTCACTAACTTAACAGCGCGCACTCTTCAAGGATTCAGCGTTATAAGACGCGTTTATAAAGAAAGATTAAGAGATTGTCAGCCATTCGCTGGTTTGGAAATGTCGGCGAATTGGGCCGTTATTGTATTTTGTGAGTTTTTAAGTGCCTAAATTCAAGCACTGTAAGTCCGGCTGGTGATGGGGTATCTAACCACACTGACGCCTGCGATGTTCTCGCTGTTGGAACTCCGTCCCACTCGGTGGGTACGGCGCGACAGATCTCGTTTCTCACGGCTTGCTGTCATGAATGGACGTATGTACAGATATGTTTTATTTAAGACATCGTGAAAGTATTATTCATTTACAGTGTAACATGGTTCGTTCTTGGGGGATCTGACGATTGCTCTTACAAACAGAACGTACTGACATTTGAAGACTCGTGATGTAGAAACAATAATTCAGTGTATAATATCTGACAAGAACTTTCTTATACTTTGTCTTCTAAGAAAACTTAGTATGTAAAGAGAAATGAACCTCAATAGTTTAGAAAACAAACGGGACGAAGTTACTGAGCCCCTGAACTTGACTAATATAATAATTTATTAACCTCGAGGAGCTTAGGCCTTCAACAAACACATGCCTAGTCTTCCTGTACTGTGCGGACGGTATGTGTTTGTTGAAGCTCAAGTTCTTTCCATGTTTTCCTCATCATTTTCACCTCTGTATCCAGTTCTCTTCTGCATATGTTTTTTGGTCTACCTCTGCCTCTCTTTCCCTGTGGATTCCAGAACAAGGACTGTCTTGTAATGCTATAAACAGGTTTCCTCCATGTGTGTCCTATCCATCGCCAGCGTCTTCTTCTCAGCTCTTGTTCCACTGGCACTTGTCTGGTTCTTGTAATCAATTCCACATTTGTGACTTTGTCATACCATTTCAGTCCTTCTATTCTACGCAAGCACCCGTGTATAAAAGTCTGTAGCTTTTTGGTTGTTGTTTTTGCTGCTCTCCATGTCTCAGCCATACAACAGGACTGACTTCACATTTGAGTTGAAGATTCTTATTTTCGTGTTGGACTTGATTTCTCTTGTTCTCCATATGTTTCTCAATGCAATGAAAGCTCCTCATGCTTTTTGTATTCTTATTTTGATATCACTGTCTGTCTCTCCAACTTTGTCTATATTACTTCCAAGATATGTGTACGATTCTACATCTTTTAGTGGTGTTTCTTCAAGTTCAACCTTGTTATCGTTTCTTGCATTTATTCTCATAATCATATATAAATATATATCCCGGTACACGCCCATTGAAGCATATTGTGATGTGGTCAGCAATACGCCGGCCGCCGTAACCTTCCCATAGTTAAGGTACCCAATTCATGAGGCTGGTTCGACCCAGGAGCCGTTTACGGTCTAAAAAATCCCACCTCAACTGGGGATCGAACTATGGACCACCGAGCTAGGAAGCCAGCGCACTAACCATGACCTATAGGCAGTGCACTAACTATTATATATATATATATATATATATATATATATATATATATATATATATATATATATATATATATATATATATATATATATATATATATATATATATATATATATATATATATATATATATATATATATGACTATACGCTAGTTGTAAAATGACCTACCACAATCTTATGTATCGATGTAAATGAAAGTTTCGTAAGATTTTGCTTGGCCCGTACCCCGAATCTGCAAAATCTCAAAACAAAACAGAACAGACATACTGAGCAGAGAGAGAGAGAGAGAGAGAGAGAGAGAGAGAGAGAGAGAGAGAGAGAGAGAGAGAGAGAGAGAGAGAGAGAGAGAGAGAGAGAGAGAGAGAGAGAGAGAGAGAGAGAGAGAGAGAGAGAGAGAGCGCGAACGAACGAACTTTATTTTCAAAGGGTTGAGAATTGGGCACGCAGGCCCGTCTGACATTCTGCCCTTCCTTTCTCTCACCTTTCATACTGAATTCATTTATTCCCATATGCATTTTACATATCAATGTCAAGGAATTCAACGTTGCAAAGTAAAATAAAATAGCACACTCATATTAACATTAACTACTTATAAACATGACATAACATATGTAGAAAAGTACAAACATCGTCATTAGAACCTACAATTGATATTATAAGAAAAGATAATCTGATTAGGGGGGCATGTAATCAAAACTAATAAAGTATTCGAAAAGTCTACGATTGTATGAATAGGGACTGAAAGAGAGCGAACGAACTTTATTTTCAAAGTGTTGAGAGAAAGGAACTTAGGCCCGTCTAAGAGAGAGAGAGAAAGAGAGAGAGAAAGCAAGAGAGAGAGAGAGAGAGAGAGAGAGCCAGCGAGAGAGCGAACGAACTTTGTTTTCAAAGTGTTGAGAAATAGGAACATAGGTTTGTCTAAGAGAGAACGAACGAACGAACTTTATTTTCAAAGGGTTGAGAATTGGGCTCACAGGCCCGTCTGACATTCTGCCCTTCCTTTCTCTCGTCTTTTATACTGATTTCATTTATTCTCACATATATTTTACCCATCAATTCAAGGAATTCAACGTTATAAAGGTAAAATAATAGCATACTCACATTCACAGTATCTAATTATAAACATGAAATAGAATATGTTGAAAAGTACAAACTAAGTATTACCATGAAACAAAATATGTTGAAAAGCACTAACATTATCATTAAACCTACACTCGATATTATACCATTTGTTTGGAAAAATAATCACATTAGGGGGGCAGATAATCAGAACTCATAAAGTATTCGAAAAGTTTACGATTGTATGAATAGGGACTGAGGTTGTTATGTTTTAGATCAGAGGTGGCCAAACTACGGCCCGCGGGCCAGATCCGGCCCGCCAACCAGTTTTGACCGGCCCGCCAACCTGTTTTGGCCGACCTCTTATTGTTGATTGAAGCCACACTCTTCACAATGAAATAACACACAAATGTATGTTTGAAATAAATAATTACATGTCATATTACACATTACAAAACAAATTAAAACAACAGATTCATTATATATATATATATATATATATATTTTTTTTTACAGTAATTTCAGTCCGAAGACTGGTATACATGTCTTGGAAGATGCGCAGTACAGTAGTTTGCCGTTGCTTTCTGTGCGTGGTTCATTATATATGGAAAACTAAATCTCAGAACGTTATTTTTTAAGGATTTTATAGGTCTGGCCCTCTGGTGTTACTCTTTACCATAATCTGGCCCTCGGCCAACTTTAGCTTGGCCACCACTGTTTTAGATAATGTGGAAGATAGTTCCAAAGATAAGCAGCAGAGTAAGCTAAGCTTTTCTTGAATAAGTCAAGCCTAGGCTTGGGCACTTGTATTTTGTTAAGGCGTTGACTGCGTCTTTCATTGTATTTGAACATTGGCCACAGATATGTTGGAGCATTCTGTGACAGGATTTTGTGAACAAATTTAGCTTTGTTGAACAGAAAGCGCTTTCTTAGAGGCAGTATTTTGAGATCTTTATATAGATCTACACACTGTGTTTGGCAGTTGTCAGAAACTAGACGCACTGCACGCTTTTGTAGTGAATGGAGTCTTTTTGTGTTGGACATAGAACAACCATCCCAGATTGTGGAGCAATAGTCAAGGTTTGTTTGTATGTGAGATATATAGAACAATTTTCGTGCATCTTCATCTAGGAAATGTTTGATTTTAGCTAACTGGTAAACTTTCTGTGCCGTTTGCTTGGTCAGTGCATGAACATGTGAGTTCCAATTTAGATGCTGGTCAACGACTATTCCTAGAGTTTTATGTTCATTAACGTTTCCAATTGGTGAGGTACCAATATAGATCTGAAGTGTTGTTTTCTTAGAATTTTGTAATTTTTGTCTAGTTGATATTAACATGCACTTTGTTTTAATTATATTAATTAGCATGCGAATTCCGATGCTCCACTTAATCAGATTGTCTGTATCTTTTTGTAACGATAGTTCGAGTGTGTTGCAACTTGTATCACTTGTGTAGATAGTACAGTCATCAGCAAATAGGTCACAGGATGCGTGCTCGACGTGTAGTGGAAGGTCATTAATGTATATGGCAAAAAGTAGAGGCCCAAGAATAGAGCCCTGAGGAACGCCGGTATTTATTACGGTTGGGTTTGAGCAAGAGTTATTGTAAGAAACTACATGTTTTCTGTCTGACAGGAATGATTTAATTATCGTCACTAGTTGAAGGTTTACTTTTGATATTTCTAGTTTTCTAATTAAAATAGCGTGATGTATCATATCAAATGCTTTTTTAAAGTCTACAAAAACTGCCCCACATATGTTATCGTTATTAATATTTAAGTGCCAGTTGTCAATCATCTTAGTTAGAGCTGTGTGACATGAATGTTTAGGTCTAAACCCTGACTGACTATCAATTAGCAAGCCATTGTTAACTAGGTGTTGTAGTGTTATTTTATGTATGTGTTTTTCTAGTGGTTTGGATAGCGATGATATTAAGGAGATTGGCCTATAGTTACCAAGGTTATTATTGTCGGAAGAGCCAGGTTTTAAGAGAGGATATACCTTAGCGACTTTAAAGTGCCACGGAAAGTAACTCCGTGCGATACATTGATTGTATATGTATGTAAGCGAATCACTAATAGCTGGAGCCGCATAACGCAGTATTCGATTACTGACTCCGTCAAGTCCTGATGATTTTATTATCTTTAAGTCCTAGAAGATAGTTATACACTTCATTAACTGTCATAAACGGAATGTTGGATGGGATTGTGTTGGTACATTTGTTCTCACAAAATACTGACAGCCTGCCTAAGTCACAAGGTGAATTTGGTATTGTAGATTTAAGAATGTTTATTTCTGCCTGAAGGTAATTGCTGAAGTCTGTGGAAGTAAATGAAGTATTAGGAGTTGACGAGACTGACAGATTTAGCTTGTTCGCTAAGGTATTGATTGCTTTCCATATATCTTTACTGTTTGTTTTGTTCTGAACCAAATTTTTAAAGTAATTTTTTTTTCTCTACGAATTAAATATTGCACGTTGTTCCTCTGTGCTCTGTATATGTTAAAGTCCTTGTTTTTGTGAGCTTGATCTCTCTGCCTCATGGCGTCTAGCACTGCTTGTGTGATCCAAGGAGATTTGACCTGTCGTTTCACACGAACTTCTTTAGTTGGTGCGTGGTTATCAAACACACAAAGAAAGATACGTATCCAATGGGCAATGGCGTCATCGGGATCAGAAAGCTGGTAAACACTGGCAAGAGGTGCGGTTCGCAAATCATGTAAAAATAGTTCACGGTTGAAATTTTTAAAACTTCTAAATTTAATACTGATATGTTTATTTCTTGGAGCTTTATATTTTTTCTTTGACCACGTGCAACATATAGGATAGTGGTCACTCATCGCGACAGTAGGAACAGAGCATTCTATAATGTTTTCTGCACAGGTGACGTAGATGTGGTCAATTGTTGTGGATGATGCATTTGTTACCCTGATAGGCTGGTTGACTATTTGTTTTAGGTTGGAAGATAGTATGATGTTTTCCCACGTTTGGTTTGTGTTGCATGGTCCGATGGGATTTTCTATAAAGAAACCCGACTGAAATCCCTGAGTCGGTTAGTTTTTATTTCTAGCAGAGAGATAATTTGAAGAAGACTTTACCAGTGCACGTGAAAGATAATTTATTTTACCATCTTGTCCATAATTTGATTACTCCCTTATCTGTTTTCCATCATTTTGTCGTGAAAATACATTTTTTCACCTTCTCAACCCCCACCAGGTTTGTTTATGGCTAGCTGCTGCAGCTAACGCTAGGTAATTATCTAAACGCCATCGACCAAGAACCCGTGTTAGAAAACGAGCCAAAATCGTCCCTGCGGGTCTCTGTGGTAGGGGAATTTCTCTGGTCGCTTTAAAAAACGTTTGATGACGAGCTACCCTTTGAGGCCCGTGTGTATGTTTCAGGAGAAGATAACAATCGTGGTCAGTCTTTGGGTTTTCGCCCCTTAGACAAGATAGAGATGTTAGCATTTCTCTACCTGGGGAAGACGATTTCTTTTGTCATTACTCTAGACGTCTTTCGCCGAGTAGAAAAATACGAGCCAGGTGTTCGGGGGGAGAGAGTAGACTGGTTTTTAATAGACAAAACTTCGTAAACAGCCCCGTAGATGGACCAATGAAGCAAACGACGATACTAGAACCATGTGTCATTTTTCGGGGTGAGTTGACCATATCTTGAAATTATTATATTTATTGTTACCATCATTTCTGACTTCTCCATAATTTTGATTACGGCCTATTAAGTGGTGCTTAAACCTTAAATGTTCTGTTTTCCCGAGCTTTACCATTTTGTACTGTTTTCGTTTCTTTCACTGAATATTCTACCTACATTTTTTCACCTTCTCAAGCAGAACAGGGTCCTCCCCCACCCGAGGCCCATTCTTTGATGTTTTACGCTGGCCAGCCTGCGGTCAGCTGCCCAAAACGCTAGACGTATTGATTGTTATCTAAACGACACCTGTTCGACCAGAGAAACATTTCCTCGGGTCCGATCTGTTTCAGGAGAAGATAACAATCGTGGTCAGTCTTTGGGTTTTCGCCCCTTAGACAAGATAGAGCATAATGTTATGCATTTCTCTACCTGGGGAACTTTCGCACGATTTCTTTTGTCTTACTCTAGATTACGTCTTTCGCCGAACTTCTGTAGAAATACGCACGCCAGGTGTTCGGGGGGAGCGTCCCTTGTGATTTATAAGAGTAGACTGGTTTTAATAGACAAAGACATTCGTAAATTTTCCTGGCCCGTAGATGACCATCATGAGATAAGGCAAACGTTAACACAGTACTAGAATGTGTTTGCCTATGTTCTAGTCATTTTTCGGGGTGAGTTGACATATCTTATAATTATTATATTAGATTCATGTTAGCTTTTATATATCTGTTAGGAAAGTGAATTCATTTCTGAGGACTTCTCCTAGTAATTTTATTCAGTGATAAGGTAGCGCTGTCTACGGCCTATTAAGTGGTGCTTAAACTGTTACGGTTTATCATGGGTTAAATGTTAAAGTTACAATAACAGATAATAGGCGTAGAATCAGTCCACGAATGCTTACCATTGGGTTAAGAGTCAGCAAAATTAACTGTCATTTCTGTAAGATAATGTCAGGTGTGGATTGTTCACTTTAAAACTGAATAGTGAGATGCAGGCAATAACTCTGGATTATAGGAGATAGTCATCATCTCATCTCAACCCATAACCCGTCATGGGTCGTAGGGGTGCCATGGTGGAAGCATCAGCAGACAGGGTCCTCCACTGCTCTCTATTCTCAGCAATGCGTACAAGTGTGGAGAAACCGTGTCCTGCCCATTCTTTGATGTTATCAGCCCAGGATTTTCTTTGCCTTCCTCTTCTCCGTTTACCTTCGACTGTTCCCTGGAGGATCGTTTTCGAAAGGGAGTCATGACGAGTTACATGCCCAAACCAGGCAAGCTTTCGACGTTTCACTATTGACAAAAGTGGTTCTTGATGGCCTGCATAGGTGTTTATCTTCTCTCTAACATAGACATTTGTTTTGTGCTCTTTATAGCAAATGCGCAAAATTCTTCTGTAACATTTATGCTCGAAAGCCTGAATCCTTCGCTCCGTATCTGCAGTGAGTGTCCAGCCCTCACACCCATACAAGAGAATAGATAATACAAGTGATTTGTATAATTTGATCTTCACAGGAAAACTGATGTTACTTTTCCAGATCACATTCAACCTTGTCATGGCAGCTGAGGCCATCTCAAGTCTTGTCTTGATTTCTTTATTTGATCTTCCATCACTATATATAGTGGACAGGAGATAGTCACTTATTCCTTTTTGATAGATATTTCTAGTGGCAAGGGAGGATCATTTTATGCTTACTTGTGTGGCTAGACACTAGTCTATAACTTTCACTGAAAGCAGTCACCAGGCATAGATATAATTATATCTTATGATCTAGCCACAACTGTATCATTATAGCAAGAACATTGCCTTGTCTATGTACTCATTGTGGAATGCTAATATATTTCCCCAAGGGGACATACGATTTATTTGTGTAATGTCAAATGCTGTAATCTGTTTATGTAAATTCATTTAATGTTGTAAGATGAATAAGCATATTCATTTAACTGTAACTACAGGTTAGGTTTCCTGTATGTTGAGATTGGGAGAAGAGGAGTAGATTGTTGCTGGCAGAACAGTTACTGACAGGTACCTGGGTGTGCAAAAGATATTAAGCCTATGCGGGCGCGTGTTGATAATTTATATTTTTAAGGAACAGGAGACATGGTTAAAGACAGCCCTAAACTATCATAGCAATAACTACAATAAATTTAATCCCATAGTGGAGCGAAACTTTCTGTATAAAGTTAGTGTGATTTATTATTTGCTTGAAGTAAAAAGGTGTCTCTTTTGGGTCTCAGTTTCAGGAAGACCGAATCGCTAGAGCAGACTTCAGTCAGGCGAAGAAAGTCATATACTCTTCAATCTAGAGCAGTGGTGGCCAAGCTAAAGTTGGCCGAGGGCCAGATTATGGTAAAGAGTAACACCAGAGGGCCAGACCTATAAAATCCTTAAAAAATAACGTTCTGAGATTTAGTTTTCCATATATAATGAACCACGCACAGAAAGCAACGGCAAACTACTGTACTGCGCATCTTCCAAGACATGTATACCAGTCTTCGGACTGAAATTACTGTTAAAAATATATATATATAATGAATCTGTTGTTTTAATTTATTTTGTAATGTGTAATATGACATGTAATTATTTATTTCAAACATACATTTGTGTGTTATTTCATTGTGAAGAGTGTGGCTTCAATCAACAATAAGAGGTCGGCCAAAACAGGTTGGCGGGCCGGTCAAAACTGGTTGGCGGGCCGGATCTGGCCCGCGGGCCGTAGTTTGGCCACCTCTGATCTAGAGGGTTTCTGTATACATCTAGCAACGAATCGTCAACCCCGTTCCTGAATCAAAACCCCTTTTTGTCAACGCCAAGTTAAGCTTACGCAGTGCAACGGAGCCAACGCAAAATCTGGAATCGCCAAATGCAGTAGTAGTTCTCTACTCGCCTATTGGATTACCAGCCAGAGAGCATCGCGGCTTCCAGAATATCAAACCCGCCCAGCATGCCTATAGCAGAACTCCATATCACCCGCCTTTTTTGTGCCTAAACGGGGCACTCAGCAAACCACAGCCAAACCAGTTTAAACAGGATTTACAGCCAAGCGGAGCCTTGCGCCGGATAAGCGCGCCTGGGACTTTTTGTCCTCAAGTGACTTCTTCTGGTGTATTTTCTGGATACTTAAAACCTCGCACGTATGAGCAGCCATCTATGGACAGGCTGTCGTTCAGTTTGTTTATTCGATCAGCAGGAGATAAATAGAGTCTTCCAGACCACCTCGCGCAATTAGGGAGGAATCACCAATGATAGCACCTATACAGTGATTTTATTCAGGTTAATTCCATCACCCATGGAGGATATGTACGAAAAAACCACTTACTGGAGCTATTTCATATGGTCCCGAAAGCGGACGGACTGACACTCAGTTATTTCATCTCTCTGTGTTCTACAGGTTTTATGAATGGTGGTGTGTGTGTGGTTGTTGGTGTATTTTGCATATTTTGGTTATTGATGATTAATTTTATGTTGTTGTGATGATATGCATTAATTCCATGCTTTTCTTCTTTAATAAATTTTACACATTTATTAATGCGCTGTTCACGACCTTTCCATCCATATTTGTATTTTTAGCTCTTTACTAGAATCTCTATGTATGATAAGAGAAAAGAGTTGAGAGCAGGAGATGCTTAGACAGTGAAAAGTGAGTTGAGGCCTGGAGAGAGAGATCATTTGAATAAATCTTCTTCCAGGTTGTCTCAAGTCCATCTCCTATTTACACCTTTCTGTGTGTGTAATCTATAACTCTGTCAGTCCACTATCCCTTGTCGATTTCACTACTGTTGTCCAACTCGACAAATACTCTACACTCAAACTCAACCACGACAAATGGTTTGGCTCGTCCGAGATTCTAGAACCCATCAGCCCACAACAAATGGGGTCTCGCCGCGGAATTTGAACTACATCTGCAGCAATCGCAACAGATGAGGTTGCAGTCTGGTAGGAATCTCTCACAAGATTCTATCTTGATTCTTAGAGTTTAGTGTTCGGCAGATTATAGGAATTTCTTTCCCCTAGACATATCGAACTATTTCTTTTGGAGGAAGTCGGAACAGCGTTTTTCTCCACAGCAATCATAAATATTTAGTTACATTTATTGTTCATGCTACACATGAGACAGCTCGTAAAGGTTGATGGTATCACTGCTGAGTTTTTGGTTGACAAATCTGACGACTATTGTTGTAAAAGTCAGAAATTTTTTTTTTAAAGGGTTAATATTTTTTTCAGGAGTAGCTCTTTAATCTGAGATAAGAAGCTACAGATAGTCAGTTACTAGCTCGCATCTGTACCAAGGGAGGTGTTCATTCGGATGATAGTAACCAATCCTCTCAATAGCTTAGTACTGACAGAACTGGGGTGAAGTGATAGTAATAAGTTTTACATCACTTCCATTTTTTGGAGTTTTTTTGGGGTTTTGCTTGTCGCAATCAGAGTAGCTACAAACTTTCTTGTTTTTAAAGTTCCCAGGCTAGCCTTGATTTTATTGATTATTAAGTTAATCAGCACCTAGTGGACTAGGTAACTAAGATCTCTAGGTTCTATTCTTCTATAGTGTTTGCTCACCCTGATATAATGGCCGATCTAGATAAAGTGCATAGGATTGCCCTCGAGGTAGCTAAGTACATGGAGTACGAGGATAGCGAAATCCAGCCCTTTCTAGAATTTGCAGTAAGCCTGCAGGATCAATACGAGGTAGACAATTGGTTTGACAGCCGTTTAATCTTAGCATGGTCATGTAAACAAACTGGGAAGAGTGAAGCATTCACCCGACAGTATGTAGAAGAAGTGATAGAAGATGAGAAGCAAAGGGAAAAGCAAAGACAAGAACGGGACAAGAAATTGGAAATGGAGCAACAAGAACGGGACAAGCAATGGGAAATAGAGCGCCAAGAAAGGGACAGAGAAAGCCAAGAAAGGAGCAGGCTACACCAAATCAGAATGAATGAACTGGATAGCCAAATTCGGAGGATGGGAACAGATACTAAAGGTAGTCACTCTAATTCCCCTTCTACTGTGCCCTTAACGGTCAACGCCCCTGCAAACCTTGCGCCCATGAAAGAAAACTTGCCTGCTAAAACCGAACCCCAACTCCAGAAAATTGACTTTCCTTTGGACTTGGATCCGAAGCCCGAACAAGGAAAGAATTTATTTACGTCGGGATAGCAGACCTAAGGCCACGGGGAAAATTACGCAACGTTCCCAGGCATGGAAACTGCACAAAGGTGAGAGAGGTGCTAACAAGCATTGTAATACGGATTGTTCCCGTCTGGCAAGCGGCGAACCCCGAGCCTCTCACGCTCCAGACCGAGCAGCACCTAACCGACACGTGACGTCGAGAAAAGGGAGCCACACCCTATCACGTTATATTTCGCAAGATTCCCGGCCGGACAGCGGAAAACCATATGCAGAGGCGTATCCCTCCAACTCAACGATCGTAGAAAGGAGGCGCCGCTCATCTTATCACCCTGAGCTTAAAAGGTGCAAGAATAAGTCGCCTGCTAAAAGGGTTAAACTTTCCAAACCGTTCCAAGGAACTTTGGAAAAACACACCGAGAGTTTTTTCTCGGACACTTCGCGATCTAACGGGATCTCAAACCGTCCAGTCTTTTGCATGCAGTCTGCGGGGCCTGTCAACCAGGAAGTGGATCTCGCATTGCAGGACAAAGTTCAACTGACGCCAGTAACTTCCTCAGGGGAGGGCAAAGTTGACGTTTATGGTGGACACAGGGTTCCAGGCGAAGGGATCCCTGGTATTCCATTTGAGTCTCTCACACTTCTCAGGGCAGAAGACAGTGAGAAAAGCTGCCTTACTACTGTACAAGGAGCCATTGTTGAGAGCCTTGGCTCACGTCATGCTAGTAATGGGAAAGCGACTCAACAAACTCTGCAACTCGCAGATATTACCTATCTGTCTTCACGGATAGAAGCTACGGAGATCTGTTATGATTTAGTAGAACCCCAGAATGCGATCGATTACTCTCTGCTTCAGGCAGCTGAGTTCTCTCATTCAAATCGCATTATTCCAGTGGTCTCAACCCCACTGATGGACAGCAAAGTAGTCGCCTCCGCCAGGCCATTACAGAACAACTTGATCATTTCCGTTGACCAAGCCAGAGTTGTGACTGGCAAGGCAAGGAAAGCTCCAGACCCACCTTTAGACGGCACAGGTCTGAAGATTGATCAATGCTCCCACCGAAACAGGGGAGTAGGTGTGGAGAGGCAGAAGAAAAATGCTAGCATTTCTTCGGCCAACGAACGGCTTTATTTGCCAACTAGGGTTACACGCGCGCGAAAAATCCCTATACACTGCAGCTATAGAGGGTTATTCAAGGCCACGCCCGTGACAGGTAAATATATACATAAGCAGCCTGAGCCCAACAATGATTACACTGCACATAACAGGCGGATTATCTACGCAGTGGCCAGTGAGTTCAGGCGGGGCCGAAAACCACAACAGGTGCGGATAATTTTCCGGACCATAAACAGGCACAGCGAATTGCGGAAGCAAGGTCAGGTTCACACGGAAACGGAAGGCGTCAGCGCCGACTGGCCTTGCAAAATCCCATTCGCTGAACGTCTATTAGACAGAGGGAAGAAAAAAAATGAACTCGGAGCTAGGCATACAGACAGACAGAAATTGGAAACGTATTTGGTTTATGAGTATTGGATGTTCCAATGACAGGTAACGGACATCGATGGAAAAGATAAATTACTGTCATTTTTGTCCGTATTCCTCGTACTTTAAAAAGGGGGTGGGGGGTGGGGGGCACTTGTCACGTGAAAGATAATTTATTTTACCATCTTGTCCATAATTTGATTACTCCCTTAAATGTTCTGTTTTCCGAGTCATTTTGTATTTTCGTTTCTTTCATATTCTACCTACATTTTTTCACCTTCTCAACCCCACCCGAGGTTGTTTACGCTGGCCAGCTGCGGTCAGCTAACGCTAGACGTAATGTTATCTAAACGCACCTGTTCGACCAGAGAAACATTTCTCGGGTCCGCTTTAAGTGTTAGAACGAGCCAAAGACGGTTTCTGTGAAAGAAACGGTTCGTTAGCGGCGGGTACCCTCTGTGGTCCCAACAGGGGAATTTCTCTGGTCGCTTTAAAACGTTTGATGACGAGCGGCTGGTACCCTTTGAGGCCTGGGTAACGAGTGTGATCTGTTTCAGGAGAAGATAACAATCGCGGTCAGTCTTTGGGTTTTCGCCCCTTAGACAAGATAGAGCATAATGTTATGCATTTCTCTACCTGGGGAACTTTCGCACGATTTCTTTTGTCTTACTCTAGATTACGTCTTTCGCCGAACTTCTGTAGAAATACGCACGCCAGGTGTTCGGGGGGAGCGTCCCTTGTGATTTATAAGAGTAGACTGGTTTTAATAGACAAAGACATTCGTAAATTTTCCTGGCCCGTAGATGACCATCATGAGATAAGGCAAACGTTAACACAGTACTAGAATGTGTTTGCCTATGTTCTAGTCATTTTTCGGGGTGAGTTGACATATCTTATAATTATTATATTAGATTCATGTTAGCTTTTATATATCTGTTAGGAAAGTGAATTCATTTCTGAGGACTTCTCCTAGTAATTTTATTCAGTGATAAGGTAGCGCTGTCTACGGCCTATTAAGTGGTGCTTAAACTGTTACGGTTTATCATGGGTTAAATGTTAAAGTTACAATAACAGATATTAGGCGTAGAATCAGTCCACGAATGCTTACCATTGGGTTAAGAGTCAGCAAAATTAACTGTCATTTCTGTAAGATAATGTCAGGTGTGGATTGTTCACTTTAAAACTGAATAGTGAGATGCAGGCAATAACTCTGGATTATAGGAGATAGTCACTTATTCCTTTTTGATAGATATTTCTAGTGGCAAGGGAGGATCATTTTATGCTTACTTGTGTGGCTAGACACTAGTCTATAACTTTCACTGAAAGCAGTCACCAGGCATAGATATAATTATATCTTATGATCTAGCCACAACTGTATCATTATAGCAAGAACATTGCCTTGTCTATGTACTCATTGTGGAATGCTAATATATTTCCCCAAGGGGACATACGATTTATTTGTGTAATGTCAAATGCTGTAATCTGTTCATGTAAATTCATTTAATGTTGTAAGATGAATAAGCATATTCATTTAACTGTAACTACAGGTTAGGTTTCCTGTATGTTGAGATTGGGAGAAGAGGAGTAGATTGTTGCTGGCAGAACAGTTACTGACAGGTACCTGGGAGTGCAAAAGATATTAAGCCTATGCGGGCGCGTGTTGATAATTTATATTTTTAAGGAACAGGAGACATGGTTAAAGACAGCCCTAAACTATCATAGCAATAACTACAATAAATTTAATCCCATAGTGGAGCGAAACTTTCTGTATAAAGTTAGTGTGATTTATTATTTGCTTGAAGTAAAAAGGTGTCTCCAACGCAAAATCTGGAATCGCCAAATGCAGTAGTAGTTCTCTACTCGCCTATTGGATTACCAGCCAGAGAGCATCGCGGCTTCCAGAATATCAAACCCGCCCAGCATGCCTATAGCAGAACTCCATATCACCCGCCTTTTTTGTGCCTAAACGGGGCACTCAGCAAACCACAGCCAAACCAGTTTAAACAGGATTTACAGCCAAGCGGAGCCTTGCGCCGGATAAGCGCGCCTGGGACTTTTTGTCCTCAAGTGACTTCTTCTGGTGTATTTTCTGGATACTTAAAACCTCGCACGTATGAGCAGCCATCTATGGACAGGCTGTCGTTCAGTTTGTTTATTCGATCAGCAGGAGATAAATAGAGTCTTCCAGACCACCTCGCGCAATTAGGGAGGAATCACCAATGATAGCACCTATACAGTGATTTTATTCAGGTTAATTCCATCACCCATGGAGGATATGTACGAAAAAACCACTTACTGGAGCTATTTCATATGGTCCCGAAAGCGGACGGACTGACACTCAGTTATTTCATCTCTCTGTGTTCTACAGGTTTTATGAATGGTGGTGTGTGTGTGGTTGTTGGTGTATTTTGCATATTTTGGTTATTGATGATTAATTTTATGTTGTTGTGATGATATGCATTAATTCCATGCTTTTCTTCTTTAATAAATTTTACACATTTATTAATGCGCTGTTCACGACCTTTCCATCCATATTTGTATTTTTAGCTCTTTACTAGAATCTCTATGTATGATAAGAGAAAAGAGTTGAGAGCAGGAGATGCTTAGACAGTGAAAAGTGAGTTGAGGCCTGGAGAGAGAGATCATTTGAATAAATCTTCTTCCAGGTTGTCTCAAGTCCATCTCCTATTTACACCTTTCTGTGTGTGTAATCTATAACTCTGTCAGTCCACTATCCCTTGTCGATTTCACTACTGTTGTCCAACTCGACAAATACTCTACACTCAAACTCAACCACGACAACCAGGCAACAATATTATTGCTGGAAATAAACTGTCGAAACTGAGCAGGTCTTGGAACGATGAAGGAACATTTAACAAATAAATCACAACCCATAGCTCGGCAAAAAGCAGGCCGATGAGAGCCAGCTTCTTAAACATTTCAAAACATCTGCATCAATGCCATGAAGACCTTCTCCTAAAACAACCAACTGAGATGGAAATGTTAATTAATTATGACGAGCCAAACTCATCTCATCATCTCATCCCGTAACCCGTCATGGGTCGTTGGGGTGCCATGGTGGAAGCATCAGCAGACAGGGTCCTCCACTGCTCTCTATCCTCAGCAATGCGTACAAGTGTGGAAAAACCGTGTCCTGCCCATTCTTTGATGTTATCAGCCCAGGATTTTCTCTGCCTTCCTCTTCTCCGTTTACCTTCGACTGTTCCCTGAAGGATCGTTTTCGAAAGAGAGTCATGACGAGTTACATGCCCAAACCAGGCAAGCTTTCGACGTTTGACTATTGACAAAAGTGGTTCTTGGTGGCCTGCATAGGTTTTTATCTTCTCTCTAACATAGACATTTGTTTTGTGCTCTTTATAGCAAATGCGCAGAATTCTTCTATAAAATTTATGCTCGAAAGC
Source organism: Oreohelix idahoensis (assembly GCA_024509875.1). Classification (NCBI taxonomy): domain Eukaryota; kingdom Metazoa; phylum Mollusca; class Gastropoda; order Stylommatophora; family Oreohelicidae; genus Oreohelix; species Oreohelix idahoensis. Next base: position 272,145 of record JAMPIV010004892.1, read on the forward strand.
CTGAATCCTTCGCTCCGTATCTGCAGTGAGTGTCCAGCCCTCACACCCATACAAGAGAATAGATAATACAAGTGATTTGTATAATTTGATCTTCACAGGAAAACTGATGTTACTTTTCCAGATCATATTCAACCTTGTCATGGCAGCTGAGGCCATCTCAAGTCTTGTCTTGATTTCTTTACTTGATCTTCCATCACTACATATAGTGGACCCGAGATATTTAAAGGTGCTAACTTCTTCTAACGATTGCCCATTTAACGTAATGTTGGTCGGAACATGTTTCTTATGGCTATTCACCAATATCTTGCTTTTTTTCTATATTAATTTCCATCCCATATGTTCTTGTTACTTTCTCCAGTCTAGAGGTAAGGTCTTGAAGTTCTGACTCTGATCCAGCTATCAGATCAATATCATCAGCAAAACGTAGGTTGCACAGAGGTCGGCCTCCAATCGATATGGTTGATTTATAATCGTAGAGAGCCTCCTGCATAATATGTTCTAGATATATATTAAAGAGCACTGGTAACAGAATACATCCTTGGCGAACTCCTACAGTTGTTTTGAAAAATTCTCCAATGTCGTTGCTTGCAAAAACAGCACTGCTTGCGTCCTTGTATAGTGCTTCAATGATATCTATGATGTTAGTATCAAAATTGAATTTTCTCATTACTTGCCATAAGCCTTCATGCCAGACTCGATCGAAGGCTTTTGTGAAATCGATGAAGTTATGGTATAAATCGTGTTGATGTTGGAGATGTTTTTCGATAAGTAATCTAATATTGAAGATTTGTTCTGAGGTACTTCTTTTTGGTCTAAAGCCAGCCTGTTCCTCTGACAAGATTTCTTCTGATTTCTGTTTTATTCTGTTCAAAAGTATCCTTAACATCACCTTACTTGGATGACTAATAAGGCTAATGGTTCTGTAGTTCTTGCACATTTTTAGATTTCCTTTCTTTGGAAGCGGTATTACTAATGACTGCGTCCATTCTTTTGGCCATTTTTTTTGTACTCCATATCTTCTGGCAAATTGTTGTCATGATTTTTACTATATCTGGTCCTCCATATTTCAAGAGCTCTGCTGGGATATTATCCACACCCGGTGACTTCCCTCCTTTCATCGAACATATAGCCTCTTCCACTTCTTCCCGTAATATTGCTGCATTTCCGAGTTCCCTGTTTTCGCACTTAATGTTGTTTAATATGCCTAAGTCAGTGTCAAGTTTACAGTTATATAATTCTTTACAATATTCTGTCCACCTTCTCATTACAGCTGTTTTTTCATTGAGCAGAGCCCCATTGCTATCTTCTATGACAGTTACCCTGGGCTGTTGGGGTTTTGATAGTTTTCTTAATGTGTCAAAAGCTGCCTTGCTGCTTCAGGAACCTCTTTCTTAACCTTTTTCATTTCCCGCCGTGTATCACATAACTTCAGGAGCCAAACTACTACCATGAAAATATATCTATCATCCCAGAAGTCCCTGAAATAAGAAAGAAAGGCCACCAGACCCCTCAACAACTAAAAACATTGGCTCGGGAGCTGATTGAAGAAAGGTATGACCCAAAGCAGTGGACACACGTTTACACAGATGGATCTGCAGAGGGGGCAATAAAGAATGGTGGAGGAGGCATTTTTATAAGATTAATAAACGGGACGATCATCCGAAAGGCCTTCCCAACCGGAAAGATCTCCTCCAATTTCAGGGCAGAAGCTATGACACTATTATAAGCTCTGAAAATCCTCACCAGATCAGAAAAGCAACCACCAGCTAAGATAGAAATCTTCACTGACTGTAGACAATTACTGGAATTCATACAGAACACCAGAAATGAAAACATGATGCTGTCACATCATAATTTGGTCGATCTATTTTCCTCTCCGGCAGTATATAGTTACTTTTTTGTGTACTAACTTTCCGTGGTCGCCCTTTTTTTTCCTCTGCTAACAGGCAGATATTTGATATTTTTATATCATGGTACACTCCCTTCAGTGATAATTCGTCATGTGTGCTTTAAGCTTCTCGGCTTTGCTTAGATTAGGCACAGTGACGAAACGTCTGTACGTGTTCTTTTGGTGGCTCTCTCACACCTTTAGCCACTACGGCAGTATCATTTCTTCTTCTTCACTTTCTCTCTGATCCCTATTATTTGGCATATTATTGCCCTTTCATTCATTATTTTACTCTCTATGCTGAATCTAGTAGGGAGAAGTCTCTAACACGATACACCGCTACGGACTTATCTGCTTTACACGCAGAATTATTTACATTCTGCCAGGTGAACTTGGGTATTATCGTAGCAATACCCAGTCATTAACACCGGTCAGTGGGCGATACGCTTATCTCATTTAAGCAGTCTGGCCACCTTCAAAAGAGACGTCAGTTGTTTGTGCAACGTGGAATGGCACGAACACGCACAGAAAGCCAAATTGCTATCATAGGAAGCCGCCCGAGGGACGTGAAAAACACCGGTGATAATGAGATAATCGTTTTTACGAGCCCATCCCTGTGTGTGATTAGCGCAGATTTTGACGATACGGTTGTGCGATCTCAAGTCTCTCCGGAGTGTCACATAGGTCTTTATATCATTAAATTGCCTACATCTTCTTCCTATTCTCTCACCCGCATCCTTTATTTTATTATCTTTCCTTACTTGTTTTTTTCCTGTATTTTTCGCATCACTTGTTTTGCGAATAATATTTTCTTCAGTATCCTCAAACTTTACCTTGTGTTTTTTCTCATACTGGGATACGTAATTTTATTACATAGATGTCAGTCAGACGTGAAGTGCGATTTAGTTGCAGTCCATCTCAGACATCGAGCCGACTTGGGTCTGCACCTTCAGATGACACGACACTCCTGAGTTAGATTCTCGACGTAAACGCGTGAGAATGCTAGGAGAGAGCCGACATCCGTCTGCATTTTCACCTGTCAACAACTAGTTGCATCGGCCGAACGATTAAGCAGGAGCGAATATTTACACCTTATAGTCGCAGTTTCAGACATCTGTCTGGAAATCCCAGCTGACACGGCTCACTGTTGGCCCGGTCAGCGTGAGGTGCGAAGTAGTATAAGTGTCAATTCAGAGTTTCGTCGAAATAGCTCCGGCGAAGTGTGAAAATCGCCCATGCACTGCAGACGGTTGTCTGAGATTTGCAACTGACACGCGTACATCTTGGTCAGTAGGTGGCAGTTACGACATGTTAGGAGTTAAACGTAGCTGTTATGAGAAGGGGGAGAGATCGGGGCGGGGGGAGATAGTTCATCCTTTGTCTGGTTTAAAATATTAACCCACGTTTGAAACTATTTCATTTCACTCAGTAACTTTGCATTTAGACTAGAACAACCTTCGTTCGATTTCTAAATAATCTCTGTAAATAGAGATGGCCTTTAGTTTGGTCGAAGTGGTTTAAGTTCTTAGTACTTCTGTGTTTGAGGTAAATATTATATATAATAGATCTCTAGAATTTTGTGAAGTGATTAAGTGTTAATCGCCGATTTCATTTTAAACTAGTTCTGTGTGCAGAGTGAATATTTTGATAGTTTGTTAATTCTTTAGTCGACGAGTCGCAGTGGAAATACAAAATAAATTATATTTTTAGCTTACCAAACAAGTAGCTGAAATGAATTTAATTTAACTGTTAAATACTCAGTCGAAACTGTTTTAATAACTAACTTAAAAATGCTAGATGCGACATCAGTGAATATTGACGGAATACGCAGATATTCCTAATTCCTGATGATTGATTCTATATAACTTATTTCACGGGAAGGTTTAAATATAAGTCAAGCTGTAGGCTTGTCGTGTAAGATGTAAGTTATATTGAGTACATATATGTAAATTATTTGATATGTGTTCTTTCCATTTTATGTAGTGAAACTGTGGTACCCAACTTGCCAGCGTTTAGTAAAGAGACATATTTGTGTGAAGCATAGACAGTTCCTATCTTTAACCACGTGGGTTGTTTTTTGTTTCAATTAATACTGGTCTGACAGTGCATATGCCATCAGAGAGAGACAGTAATAGCAATCCCACTAACGGTTTCTAAAGACTAGAAATATATATTGGGCTTTTGAGCCAGTTCATATTGCTCCACAAATTTAAATGTACATGCTGCCTGGCGGCGAGAATATTACAAGAATAACATTAACATTCCGACAGAGATTGTGACTAGTATTGTGGTGACCAAATATAGTACCTGCCTGAAAGAAGACACCGATCTGACATTCCTTAAATCCTAGAATCCAAAGCTAATGACATTGTGCTCTGCTAACTTTCGTGCCTGGACAAATTTTATGTGACTTAATCAGACATTCGGAACAAATTAGAACACCCAAGGAATCGTTCCCTGAGACAGAGAGTTCAGTACGTCTTTTGGAACTGAGAGTTTCTTGGTCGATGACTGCATTTTTCGGGTCTGTGCGAAGGTCCTAGAATTATTATGTTCCGCAGACCACCGGCCGTCAGAGGAATTAACTCTAATTTCCAGACCTAAGTGATTTCGAAGCTTCTGTCCAGTCTAAATCTGTGCAAGGAGATTGTGTATTCCCAACATTTTGGGGTAAGTGTAAACAATTTATTTACTAATGTAAATGTTACAGGTTTCTTGCTAAGTGGTTAAATATGAGGCTGGCAACGTCAACATGTGAAAACAGTATATGGATTAACCACTACTGAAAGAGCTGGTGATTGTTGCTGACTAATCGTGCGGGAAAACCCGACAGCAGAGGTGACCCCAGGACTCCGACTGGAGTAGTGATGAGTAATGAGTGATGATTACATCACATGTGCCTAAGGTGTAACATATTATCTTGTGGGATTTATGTGCATTTTTTAATTGTAATTCAGGCAAATCGTTATTCACGCACTCCAGACGCAGCAAAACACGGACATTGTTAGCGCCCCGATCCAACTTCGGTGAGGTAACAATTTAATTTACCTTTTACCCCCATTTAATCCCTATTTTAACTAGTTGAACTAATTGACTATAAAATTTGTTGTATCTTATTTTAAACTAAACAAATAAATGTTTATTCAGTCATTAGAAGTATGAAAGCCAGACTATTTAATAGTTACATATATATAAAGAGAGGCATTACTTATAAGAGGGCATTCGTTGGATGACACCAACTTGGGGCTTAACGGGCCAGAACCATTGCTTAAATCCTTCATAAAAGGCGACGGACACGATATAATGCGTTAACAATTGTTCAGCCCAATGCAACATTGTTCGTGACTTCTGGAAATATCTTGTAGAAGTGTCATTAATCTTCTATCTACATCTCTGCCAAGAGTAATCTTGAGCGCAGGTAGATACTTTGGAAGCCAATATTATATACTCTTGAGTTTTGGCCATGTGGACCACTACTGCAAAGCTGGGGAGGCAATCCGTGACGCAGATAATCTGTCTGGTAAACATCTTGGCGGAGGACATGGTCACATGTTGTTTGTGAAAGGGCAAAAGATGCCACCGGAAATATTATGGCATATTATAAAGAGGTCACGCGAATGTTGAATGTGATCCCATTTCTGGAAGGCCTGCAACAAGCAGAACACCGCAAAATGTTGAACGTGTACGGGCTGCAATCAACAAAGATCGGCGACTGACAGTGCGAGAACTAGAAAAAGATCTGGGAATTCAAAAAACTATTGTATCCGAGATTCTGACTCAGGATCTGGGTATGAGACGACTCGTGGCAAAATTCGTTCCTCGGATTCTGCTACCAGAGCAGAATTCTCAACCATCTTTGAAGCGTTTGTGCCACACCTTTATTTGTGTAGCACTCATTGCATCATCTCCAAAAGCCTTCTGAATCATCATAATAGTTTCCGTGGAGGAATGTTAAAGCTTGACGCAAAATTTGATGCATATTCTTTGCTCTACTCGTTCAGCCATTTTGAATGCGACGACCACACAGTGCACGTGCTCACTAAACGGCTTTTAACGGTCACACAGACTGGTGCAGCAACGTCAACATTGCACACGTATGTGCATAACAGGCCACTCTATTTGGCTGCCAAGTTACATCGATGTCGCGCAAACGGTTTTCCTAATATTAATTATGGCCGGTTCTTTTCCGGACAGCCCTCGTATATATATATATATATATATATATATATATATATATATATATATATATATATATATATATATATATATATATATATATATATATATATACTGAAGCACATTAAAAACGCATCACTATTATATATACTGATGCCGAGAAGCTGGAAAAAAAAGTGTGGGAACGGATTTTCCCCGTGTTTGTCATGAGATAGAGAGCGAATGTCTGCTGGAATGGAAAGTGCATGATTCAACCCACGGGTTTGTGTACAGACTACATGAAAACAATGAAAGTTACACGTGCAACACGATTCCCAACAGCTATGACCCTGAAAATGTGTACGCGTTTTGGCAGTATACTCGGTATAAAAAGGCCGTTGAGACAACACACCCAGTTCATGTGCTTGAAATGCCACGACAATCTGAAAACGACCGCCAACAAGCCATTGGTATGTTGAGACCGGAATGAGCTGGCGGGCCATTTCCAGAAGGATGAATTGCCACCACAGCACTATTGTACGTCTCAATGAACGTTACGGAACCACTGGCAGTGCCCGGGATAGACTTCGGAGTGGCCAACCACGAGTTACTACCCCTGCGCAAGATCGTCATATTGTGCTGAGTCACCTAAGGAATCGTTCTCTCCCGGCAAGTCAAACAGCAAGAGCAATAGTGGGTAGACGTGGGCAAGTCTCTCGAATGACAGTCATACGACGACTCAGAGATACAGGCCTTACTGCAAGACGACCTTATGTTGGGCCAAACTTGACTCACAGACATCGTCAGCAGCGCCTGCAATGGGCAGAGCAACATGTCAGATGGACTAGACTGCAGTGGAATGCTGTCCTATTCACAGACGAGAGCAGATTCAACATATCCTTTGCTGATTGACGTATGCGGATTTGGCGACGGTGTGGAGAGCGCTTTACAGATTGCTCTGTTCGTCAGCACAACCGATTTGGAGGTGGCAGTATTCACATTTGGGGAGGATTCAGTTTTCACCATCGCTTGCCTCTTCACGTCTTTCGTGGAAATGTTAATGCTGTGACATATCGAGATGAGGTTCTGGATGCATTGGTTGCTCCTGCGTTCACAAATTATCCAGACTTGCAGCTTCTCCAGCAGGATAACGCACGGGCGCACACTGCATGCATTACGCAGCAATATCTACAGCAGCAGAACATTGTGACGATTGATTGGCCTGCCCTATCACCAGACATGTCCCCTATAGAACATCTGTGGGACGAGCTTGGACGCAGAGTCTACAGGCAATGTTCTCCAGCTAATCTGCAACAGCTTGAAGCTGCTCTTACACGTGAATGGGACTTGATTCCCCGGAATTTCCTTCAGAGACTTGTGCGTTCCATGCGGAGCCGCTGCCACGCTTGTTTGCAAGCACACGGTGGACATACCAGATACTGAGGATAGTGTGAATGAATTTTTTTATTGGTTGCATTTTTGGTTTTCTCCCTTGCTTTGAATTTCATAACAATCAAATGTACAAATTAATGACCAGCATGGATTCATAGGAAAATGAATAAAGATTCCAAATATGTAAACTTGTAAACACTTATATTTACATTTCACACTCTGTTCCTGGATTATACAGGTCTTGCGTTTTTAATGTGCTTCAGTATATATATATATATATATATATATATATATATATATATATATATATATATATATATATATATATATATATATATATATATATATATATATATATGGACATATATTTACCTCTAAACAGAGCTATACCATTATAAGAGTATTTCGCTGAATTAACTCAGCTGGGGGCTTGTACTCATTTCTGATTGGGGTCTGGTCTAATTGTTAGCAACACGTGCCAGGAACGAGAGGGGCAATATAACCTGACACTTTAGTCGGTTGAAAACACTGTGAAAATTCACTCGCGGCAAAGACAACCAGACTTTCCAGAGTTAAGACTAAAATTAGCTTCTTTCATTTATCGGACCGGACTTTGTTTGAGCATCTTGAGGACTTAAGAGCCCAGGAAAACTCTACCATTAGTAGCAAGGAAAACCAGAATCAGAGGAATCTGAAACACGGAGTCGAAGTGGGAACTTATTGCTAAAGTCGTTCCCCCGCCCCCCCCCCCCCCCCCCCCCCCCAATTGGACCAAGTGTAAGAGGCCTCTACAAGTGCCTTTATTTTTCTGAGCCAGCAGTCTGTGAGCCTAAAGATTAGCTTGGTGGTACCAGTTGAGGGTACTATTTCTGGAACAAGTGAGGGTATAAGAGGCCTGAAGTCGACGTTAGACACCGTCATCAGACGGGTCTTAGAGACGCGGGACCAGCTTTGCAGTTACTCCCTGATTCTACTTGGAACGTGCTGCAACTCTTAAATTTTGACCAGGGACGCGAGTGATCCAGTCATCTATCTGGAAAGACCCAAACATCAGCGGGAGCAGAAACAACTATTGGCAGCTAAGTAAAACTTAAAAGCTGCCAAGTGAACTGTCCATTTTCGAAAACCGTAACATCATACTGTGATGAATACTTTTTTTCTAAACAATTATTCATTTTTATAACTGGTAAGACATAATTGATTATTAAGTTTGTTACTTGTATAAAGACAAATCTAAAGTTTATTTCATCAGTTTGAATGCACTACAACCGTATATCTCAGACAATTTCTAAAATACACATAAACAGAGCTAAATAATAAAAAGAGTAAATTCGCTGAATTAACTCAGCTGGGGGCTTGAACGAGCTAATATTAAATTGCATAACCAACCATCACAAAATGCAGAGGGTCAAATATTAAAGTTAACAATTGCTCTGCCGTATGCAGCATTATTCTTGCCATGTGAAATATCTTGTGATGATTGCCTCGAGGTTCTATCTATGACTTTGCCAAGAGTAATCTTGTGCGAAGGTAGACACACTTGAAGGCCCACAGCAGATACTTTTAAGTTTTGGCCACTGTTGGACCACTACTGTAGATAACAGGTGAGGCAACCCGTGACAGATGCATGAGATCAGATCCGAACTTAACATTATGCTAAGGTCTTCAACCATCGCCATTCACTGGCTACCCTCCCATGGTGGGCTCACTGGAAATGAGAGCCGATGCTCTATCTAGAAGTGGCAGTAAAATGGAACAATTCAGCCACCCATTGCCCTATCGAGAAGCTAAAGCCATCAGCCACAACAAGAACACAAATCAGTGGAAGGAGGAAATGGATATATGCAACAGAGGGAGCCGCGCTAGCGTAGTGGTTACAACACCGCTCTGGCGACCGGGTGATACAGGATCAAACCCGGGCGACGGCATTTGAGGATTTTTCGTCGACCGGGATTTGGACTGGATTAACTCGAGACCTGGCGAGGACATTTGAAGGAGTGTCGTCGACCAGGGACTGGCGGCTTCTGAGCCGACTCAGCTGCAATGGGTACCTCCGAAATCGGCGAGTATTTGCCTGAATGGCGAGGGACACCTGTCTCTGTACAAGAAATAAAGGGATACTCACGTAAAATCAATGTCAGGTTAGACATAAAAAAAAAATAATAACCTGAGATTTCGCCTCGAGTATTAGCGGGCGAACGCAAAAAAAAAAAAAAAAAAAAAAAAAAAAAATATGCAACAGAGATGACCCAATCCGCCAACTTAACAGACACCAACAGAAGCTCATTTTTCACCTGAGAACTGGTCACTGCAGATTACTGGGCCATCTCTATCACCTCAGTGTATCTCAAACAAATGATTGTATATGTGGAACTGGAATCTAGACCCCCGATCACGTTCTCCAAAACTGCTCAACCAATCATGACCCACGACGTCTGACCTGGCCAGGGGATGCTGAGCTCAAGCAGAAGCTATGGGGCTGCCGGGCTGACCTAGAAAAGACTGTGGACTTCGTCCTGGCGACAGGCCTGCAGATTTAGCAAAACTACAAACTGAACGCAGAAAAATAAGAAATGGCAATAAAACTAAATGATATGCTCACGGGTTTAAAACAAAAAGACAACAACAACAATAACAACAACTACAGTTTGCTATTATGGAGCACTGTACAAATGCCAATTACACTGCTATCACAACAGAAGCCCCTCCCCCCCAAAAAAAAATAAAAAATAAAAATAAAATTGAAGGGCAGTGATACATGACGATGCACAGTGCTCCAGAAGAACACATGATGGCAAATTTAACTATGGCCTTTCCGATGCCGACATCTTGTCTTCATCTCTTGCTTTATTGGAGCTTGTGTGGTTTTTTTTATTTCCCATGAGTTTCACACGCCACATTGGTGATCTTGACATATCGTTTTAATCATTATATTTTGCACAAACACCTGTAATGATACACACTGATTTTCTTTATTGCTGTTCTCCTTGTTTCAAATTCATACAATATGTCTGCCTTAATATTTGAGTTATTGGACGGAACAGCATAGTCGTCAGCAAAATCTAGATCGTCTGTTTAGTCACTGAATTCAATTTCTGTTCGCTGTTGTCGATGTTTTCATTACCCAGTATATAGTCGGTAAGAAAATAAATGGTGACAATAGGTAGTTACTTCAATGTGAAAGTCTTGCATCTACATTAACCAGATTCATTCACGAAAAACTGCAAAATACGTAAAACACCCATACGAAACAGCTTCACATATATTAAATGGATGTGCTAAATCTCAAAGCTTACATCAGTCATGGCACAACAGTCACTAGGCCATCCATGCTATATGGTAGTGGAGCGACCATTGGGTCCCTGTCCAGTATAACATTTACGACAGTATGAGACTTTACTTCTAAATGTATGGCCATATTGATCAAATTCCATTCAATTAGTTCAATATTACCTCTCCCCATGTCATAGCACACATAGGTATAGTTGGTAACGAGTTGGCAGACCAGAACGCCAAGAATGGAAGAATAAGTAAAAACAATATAAGAGCAGGACTGGGAAGGTCGGAGATCAAGAGCCAAGTGAAGCTAACTATACTGAAGCACATTAAAAACGCACCACCTGTATAATCCAGGAACAGAGTGTGAAATGTAAATATAAGTGTTTACAAGTTTACATATTTGGAATCTTTATTCATTTTCCTATGAATCCATGCTGGTCATTAATTTGTACATTTGATTGTTACTACTACTACTTAGTCGTTCCCCTTCTACCGTGAGGTGTAGAGGTACACTTGATTGTTATGAAATTATATGCATTCTGTGCAGGCAAGGGAGAAAAGCAAAAATACAAAAAAATGCACGTGCGTTATCCTGCTGGAGAAGCTGCAAGTCTGGATAAATTGTGAACGCAGGAGCAACCAGTGCATCCAGAACCTCATCTCGATATGTCACAGCATTAACATTTCCACGGAAGACGTGAAGAGGCAAGCGATGGTGAAAACTGAATCCTCCCCAAATGTGAATACTGCCACCTCCAAATCGGTTGACACAGCAATCTGCAAAGCGCTCTCCACACCGTCGCCAAATCCGCATACGTCCATCAGAAAAGGATATGTTGAATCTGCTCTCGTCTGTGAATAGGACAGCATTCCACTGCAGTCTAATCCATCTGACATGTTGCTCTGACTATTGCAGGCGCTGCTGACGATGTCTGTGAGTCAAGTTTGGCCCAACATAAGGTCGTCTTGCAGTAAGGCCTGTATCTCTGAGTCGTCGTATGACTGTCATTCAAGAGACCTGCCCATGTCTACCCACTATTGCTCTTGCTGTTTGACTTGCCGGGAGAGTACGATTCCTTAGGTAACTCAGCACAATATGACGATCTTGCGCAGGGGTCGTAACTCGTGGTTGGCCACTCCGAAGTCTATCCCGGGCACTGCCAGTGGTTCCGTAACGTTCATTGAGACGTACAATAGTGCTGTGGTGGCAATTCATCCTTCTGGCAATGGCCCGCGAGCTCATTCCGGTCTCCAACATACCAATGGCTCGTTGGCGGTCGTTTTCAGATAGTCGTGGCATTTCAAGCACATGTACTGGGTGTTTTGTCTCAACGGCCTTTTTATACCGAGTATACTGCCACAACGTGTACACATTTTCAGGGTCATAGCTGTTGGGAATCGTGTTGCACGTGTAACTTTCATTGTTTTCATGTAGTCTGTACACAAACCCGTGGGTTGAATCATGCACTTTCCATTCCAGCAGCCATTCGCTCTCTACCTCTTGGCAAACACGGGGAAAATCCATTCCCACACTTTTTTTTCCAGCTTCTCGGCATCAGTATATATAATAGTGGTGCGTTTTTAATGTGCTTCAGTATATAAACGAGAATGGAAGACAACATGGAAGACCAGTAGAAAAGGCAGACATGCGTTCAAACTGCTGAAAGAACCAACAAGGACGTGCCAGGTCAGAGAAGAATTAAAGATACCCTCGAACAAAAAACTGTGGCGTCTCCGTCTCAGTGCAGCATACTTTATGATAGAGAAACCACACTGCCAAGAATGTCAGAAAGAGAATGACATAGACCTTTACCTGACCCACTGTAAAAAGTACGAACAACAAAGGCTTGAATTAAAAACTTACTATAAAAATCACAATATAGACATGACAGGTAATAAGGTTTTAAGTATAGATGTCACAGGAGATGCCCAATCAATACTTAAACGATATATATATAAAACAAAGGAAAACATATAAGGTTAGTAACAATGACAATATTAACAACAATAACAAAAATAATACTTCAAAATAGACATTCAACCAAATAGAAATCAAGCAACAAAAACTAACAAAGCATTTAAAAAAAAAACAAACAGAAAAATTAGCAAACTTACTAACTACTCATAGGACAAGGAAAGACAACGAGGTTAAAAAAAAAAATTAAAAAAAACACCAACTCAAAAAGAACAAATACTAATACAAATTAAAACCAAGTACAAAGGACAATAGTTATCTATATACAATACAAAACTGAAAATAAAATGACAATTACTAATATAAATAAAAACCAGCAAATGCAAAAGACAATAGTTATTTAAATTTAATACAAAATTAGTAAATAAAATGACACTAAATACCCCAATTATAACCAATTTTCAGGTTGAACAGGGTAGACCAAGATGGAACGAGAAGAGACAATAATGGCCAGCTGTTAAGTGCCCGCTCTCCACCCATCACCTTTTCAAAACAATAACAACAACAATCAATCAATCATACAGGATATGAATCTTCGATGTAAAAAAACACCGATATTAATAAACTGGAGACATTTTGTCGCACTGTTTTTACTTATAATCTCATATAACGTATGTTGTATTTAATGTATTACACCACTGTTGTATTTAATGTTGTATTTACTATATTTAGATCACTTCGTGTCAATGTATTTTATGGATAATCCAAGGAGAAGGCGAAGACGAGGGAACTACTTCAGACGTCTTCCACACTGTTGTAAATTCGACTGATTCTCCTATTATAGTATGTTGTATTTTATTATTTCATTTCAGTACCCATAAATGTATTTTATGCAGAATAAAGATCCTGTTGTGTGTATTTATGTATGTATGTGTGTATGTATGTGTGTATGTATGTATTTATTGTATGTATGCCCTCATTAACGCTGTGTGAATTTATGTAAATTTATACTTATGTAAATTCTAATGATTCTCCTATACGCCATGTTGTATTTTATTATATCATGGCAGTACATTTCAATGTATTATCTGGAGAATAAACATTCTGATATGTATGTATGTATGTATGTGTGTGTGTGTATGTATGTATGTATGTGTGTGGTAACAGCCCTCATAACGCTGTATGAATTTATGTAAATTTACTTTATGTAAATTCAAATGATTCTCCTATATGGCATGTTGTATTTTATTATATCATGTCAGTACAAATCAATGTATTTTATGGAGAATAAAGATTCTGATATTTATCGCCTATAAACTATTTACGAAATAAATTCAGTGGGTTGTGGACAATTAGCGATGGTCTCATGGGCGGTGTTTCGCACACTTGCATACTCTAAATGATTATGTGATTATGAATTTGATGTTTTTATATCGTATCAGTTCTATGTTAATGTAGGTTTTGGATAATAAGAATTTTGATATGTATGTATGGATGAGTGTCTGCATCATTTATTTATTCCAGGTCCGAATCCCATTAACATTTTGGAAAATTATCCGTCGGATTTCATATTTGTTTAAATCATTCTGATCCTGATGGATTTTCTGATTCGAACTCTGTTACATTCCTCAAATGTTTTGATCCAGTCTTAGATGCCGCACCAAGTCATGTCTAGCCCATGGTGGGCTGGAGATACGCTCAGCTGACCAGTCTCGTTAGAACTGTAGTCGAGAAATTATGTCAATACAGTCTAGCCATCAAACCTGGACTCTGGACATACGAGCAGCTGAGCAGTCAACAAACATTCAAATAGTCCGAGATCTCCCCAGGAGTACGGGAGGACGTCGCCAGAGTGGCCACTAAATGGACGGTCACTCGACAAGCGGGAGAAACGATTGTTTAGGAAATTGACAAGAATGTAATACAAACTTTACCCTATCACCTGTCTCTCCAACGTAAAATCTGATTAACAGTATTTATTTTTCTGTCAGCGACGAAAGTATAACTATTTAAAAACTGTTGTTTTAAATGTAAGTGTTTTTAGATCTTCAGCCAGCCTCGTCAAGCGCAGTGGAGACGTGCAGTTTTTCTCTTCCGTGTGCTGTAATGTAGTATTACTAGTTCTAAACGAGCACGCATTCCCATGGAAACAATGACGAGAGAAGAATTAAAGCCAGCACCTTAAACTTACAACATCTGCAGCACATTTAGAAGACTGTGAAGTTGGAACATGTAAATATAGTGTAATTTGAACAAAAACATAACATATATTTAACTACAATTATTATTATTATTATTATTGTAAAACAGTTGACAATGAGCAAAGACTGCTTCTGGTAGTTATAAACCTAATTGATCAAATATTTGACCCTGTGCTATGTTAGTTCTGATGGCAAAAGCTAAAATCACAGGAAACTAGCAACGTTTAAAGATCCCAGGAAGGTATCATTTGACTCTAAACTGATGCGTGGAATATAAAGTCGCCCACCTTAATTACTGCCTGATGTGACATTACGGCTCGTTTGCTTTTTCGTAATTTCCTCTCATCGCCTTTATTATAATATTATTTTGGCATATTTAACGCACATAAATTCGTGCCTATCCTCTACTCAGAATTGTTACCCATTTTTCCTACTATCATTGTTCACGTTTCAAGCTTCAATGCATGACAGGGCCAAACAATCGCCCATCCCAGAGAGATTAATTGAATCACTAAACGTGATAATACCACATTGACTCCAGGTAAATGAGAGCATAAAGTGTTTGTTCAAGATTGCATAATCACTTCCAATCCGACAGTAGAATGGAATTGCCATACGGGTTTGATTGTATAGACTACACTTTGTCTAGACAGGCAGTCGGATTGCGATAAGTCATGTTATACAAGAGATCAGCAGAGTCTGATAGACTAAGTAATCACACTTCCGAATTACTTGGGATAGGTAATTATAGATAAACGCAATCTTGGAAGACATTTTGAAGAGTGAGCGGGAAGTGTGATATAAGTAAACTTTGACAACACTTTAATGAAATCACAATTCCACATATGGAAAGTGGCTGTTTAAATTCTAAAACGTATGAGTCACGCAGGAAATTCTATAAGCACTACTCTATCGTAACATGTACGTTGAATGCCATTGGTTTGGCAATTCGAGTTGTCATATACAATCGCTCTGATTGGGAGTTGCCAAGTAGCAGACAACAAGAGTGCGTGGGTGAAGTTTGAAATATAATGTAGAACATTTTAGACATACCGCACTGCATTCCCGAATCGTCAAGTAGACAGCTCGGACTGAAGCCACGAAAAAATAGAAGTAAAAATTTTGACTTTAAATAAGACCAGACTTAGTGGAACACTTCTGAACACAACAGCAAGGAAACCTTAAATTATTCATACAGACACCGGACTATACAGGACTTACGCACAAAGTCGCAGAGGTATTTTCAAAAGAACGAAATACACTGACGTGCGTTTTCGGCATCTATATCACGTAGCCAAGACTATTTACCTGAGCATGAAATCTAAGATTCCTAGCTGCTAGGGTGAGTTGTAATATATTTCTTATACTTTGAATTTGACATGTTTATACTTGCTAGTGGTATCAAAAATTCATACTAGGCTGGCAACATCAGCATGTGAAAAGGATACATTCATGAACCACCACAGCAAGCGCTGGTAATTGCTTCATGCTAGTTCTCACGGAAGAACCAAAAGCAGAGGTAACTCCAGACTCCTAATGGAACAGGGAGTGAGTGATGATTACATCAACCTGTGCATAGTTGTATATTATCATTTTGTGAATGTAAGTAAACTTAATATGTAATTTCAGGCACAAGCCACTGCCGCTGTCCAGTCACACATTTTTCATTAAATTAACTGACACACTGGTGATACCATATACGCTCAGGGAGAGTAAAAAATCTGCGAAATCAAACGGCTGACGGACAACTGGAAAGGCGCCTGATTAACATCAGGAAAACAAAGACTTAGCAGCGGAGTTTGTTCTTCTATTCCATCTAAAGTTTCTGGTATCAGCACGAGACGACCCGACTATTTGTGGTACGACCCGAAGAGACCATTTACTTTACTACCATTCTGTGGCTCAAAGCTTGTAATTGACACTTGAAACCTACATTCTTCCTGACCGATCTGAAAATGGGCCCTCACCACAGAGACGAATCTATGGAACCAGCAGCATCGGTACTTTAGCATTTTGGCAAGTCCCATTTTTAGCCGGCCAAACAAAGAACTTTCTTATCTAAAATTAAGCTTACGATAGCCGATATATCCCACGATGAGACTTATTTTTTTTTTATTAAACACCAGTTCTTATTTATTTACAAGTGTTAAAGTAATTAATCATTATATATATTTTTTTTACAAATTCATAGTTGAATTAATTATTACAAAGAGAAGTGCACACGTGTGAATATGTATTCTTATATATATATATATATATATATATATATATATATATATATATATATATATATATATATATATATATATATATATATATATATACACACACACACATCTAAAGAGCCAATACGAGCAATAATAATAAGCAGAGGAATTTTACTGTTAACTCAGTTGGGGGCTTGAACGAGCTAATATTATATCTCTCCACAAAAGGCGGCGGGAAAGATAAAGAGTTAACGTGCTCAGCCCAATTCATGATTGTTCTCGATTTTCTAAATAGCTTGTGGATACTCCCTCGAGGTAGAAACATCATCATCCTTCTATCTGCATCTGTGCCAAGAGTAATTTTGTGCAAAGGTAGACGACACCTTTGCAGACCCAAATTAGTTACTCTAAGTTTTGGTCACTGTTGGACCACTGCTACAGAGCAAGGGGAGGCAACCCGAGACACCTGTGATGATCTTTGGTATTTTCAAAAAATGCAGTCTTCTGTTTTTAGTTTAAACAGAATATTAAAGTTTAAACAAAACATTAAAAGGTATTGGGTGGCTCTTTTATTATTAAGCTAAATTATTAAATTGTTCCGTCATTTCTTGACGGGTTACTTGCGAAGAGATCTGTGAAATCAGAATAGAGTAGATTATTGACCTCTGTATGGGATGATCATAACGGATACTCAGATAACGTCCACTCAAAGCACAATGCTTCGCGAGCCGTTTCTATATTTTCCCGAACAGATAGTGGGAATATTTCCAACACACTGAAAAATGCACCACGGAAATCGTGTTCTTTTCATAGATGTTCAGTTTATATTTCACGGTGCAATGCGCGGTGTTTGAGTATTTTCCACATAAACTGTTGGGATTGCTTCATTGTTGGGTTACAGACGTTTCATTAAGACAGTTAGTAATATGGGGGACGAAGGGTCAGCAACTAGAGTCAATCCATTTGAAAATCAACCTTATTCAGCAGTCCTACTTCTTTATTTCCTACGAGTGCCTGATAACATACCTTTATGTTTGTCTAATATTAATTTACTGTTTATAGGCTTCGGGTTTCCCTTCCTTATGTGTTATAAATGTTTATACAATACCAAACCTACCCTCTGTCCTGTTCTTACTGTTCTAAGTCTACTATCATTTACTGGACACAGTATTAAGGTCTTTGTCTTGTGTGGACTGGCCTATACTGTATAATAGGGAACAACAGAAGTGATTGCGTCATTAATAGGCTGAACTGCCCATGGTAAACTTCCGGTGTTATGTCTTGCGGTTCGCGCTAATGACATGTCATCGAAGCATCATTTTTTGGTGATGCGTAGATGGCAGATAGGATGGTGTGATTCGCTTGCATAGCTAGACGGGGTTGTCGCACGGAAGGTCCAGGGTTCGAATCCTGGGTAAGCCACTCATGTCTGTTGTTTTTCTGTTGTCTAGTGTTCTACTTCTTTATTTCTTACGAGTGCCTGATAACATACCTTTATGTTTGTCTAATATTTATTGACTTATTCAGCGTCCGATTGGCAGAGTAGTTAGAGCGCTGGTCGCTCGCAGCAAAGGTGCCGGGTTAGATTCACGGTATCGACATGCTACAGTTTACCCAGCTGTAAAAGGGTACCTGACTTTACCTTACTGATCGATACTAGCTCTTATCACCTACCCATTGTGATAAGCTGTTGGATAGGACCCAACCCACCCCCCCAATAACCCCCCCCCCCCCCCCCCCCAAAAAAAAAAAAAAACCAGTTGATAGCCTTACAACCTTGTTCTTGAATCTCCCGGGAAAGAGAAAGAGTGGGAACGCTAAAAATACACGGAGAAGGGAATGTGGGGAACATGTGACAGGAATAAAGACAAGACAAGTCTTCTAACGGATATCACATGACAGGAAGGAATGGCGGGATTGGATGGAAGGCCTGTGATCCGTAAAATAACCACTTAATGGGCGGTCACTCTCAACAAACGGGAGATACGATTGTTTAAGAAATGTACACGATTTTAGTACAAACTTTACCCCGTCACTCGTCAGCATTTTTTTCCCCTTTTGGAAGGAGAATGACACATTTTATCAGCATTGCATAATCACTGTAGGGCTGAAAGGATGATTACACCATCAAAAGGTGCAGCTGAAAGGATGATTACACCATCAAAAGGTGCAGCTGAAAGGATGATTACACCATCAAAAGGTGCAGCTGACAGTTAACGATGACGACGACCTCTTGTCAGAACACCATACAATCAGCTACAACTACAAACTTTCTGGCTATAAGGAAAGACTGATAATATGAAAGAACTTATGAAAGAACAAAGTATGACCAAAGGCAAATACCTTATACAAGATAGAAAACTGTTTCTCGCCATCATCGGCCCCACGATTAAATAGGATTGAAAAACGGCAAGAAAACGCAGCAGTATCAATAGGATTTGAGGTGAGGAAGAGAACGAACGAACGAACTTTATTTTCAAAGGGTTGAGAATTGGGCACGCAGGCCCGTCTGACATTCTGCCCTTCCTTTCTCTCATCTTTTATACTGATTTCATTTATTCTCACATACATTTTACCCATCAATTCAAGGAATTCAACGTTATAAAGGTAAAATAATAGAGAGAGAGAGAGAGAGAGAGAGAGAGAGAGAGATGTTCCAATTTTTTGTAAAAGGTCATCTATACAAAACCCGATGCCTTTCCTGAGTCTCGTAAAGAGTTTTTTAAATTAATTTTGTTTATTAAGAAAGAATCGAACTACAGAACTACAGAACTACAGGTACTGATGTCTCAGGCATTGTCGCATTGGAAGAATGAGTACTATGCAGAGAGAAGTAACAGCTTCAGGGCCGTAGATAGGACTTAATTAAAAAAAAAAAAAGGGGGGGGGGGTGGGGGTTTTTATAAAAAAAAAATTTCGGCACAAAACATGTTTGGTACAGTATAATTTCCACACAAATATTTTTCACCAAACCATAAAGGTTAACCCCCCCCCCCCCCTTTTCCCCCCGCATCTACGGCCCTGGACAGGTTTGTTCACCGGAAATGATACAGTGTTCTGGAGATGAGACAGATAGAAGACACAAGCTGGAGTCAGTGATGTTCCACCATTAATGGCACCCAGTTCTTGCAATCTCTGGCGACATATGCACTCACTACAACAAGTAGTCACTCTGTTGTACAAATAGTATTTCTGTAAGTAAAGGCTTGACGGAGAAGTAGGTAGTATGGACATAATTTTTTTACAATCTGCCAAGTCTAACTCGATTTATTATAAATTTGCAGATATAAATATATTGACTTTTAATTGTGAAAAATTTAACAAGTTATGAAGAGGAAAGGAATAGATCAGCGGCTCTTAACCTTTTCTTTACCACGGACCCCCTTTAAATATCTTTTGTTGCCACGGACCATCAAGACATAACTCAAGATTTAAAACCTTAAAGTGCATCAACTATTTATTTAAAGTTGCTTATCAAGGGTCTTCAAATTTGGAGAGAAGGGAGAAATAAGTAAATGTCACACTCCTATTATAATATTTTTATTGGAATGATTCCATACAAATTTAAAATAATAATACCTGAACACCGAACCATGGCCTAATATTACTTGTTAATTTTAATTAATTAATTAATGAGAAAGCTGGTGCTGCATTTCACTTACAAGCCTTGTTAAATTGGGCTTAATAGCTGAAACTTGTATTCTGAGTTCTGACTCCACGTTTTTCAAACGGTTTCTATACTTATTTTTAAGATAAACGAGAGCAGAGAATGATTTTTCACACAAGTATGTCGTTACGAAAGGCATCGATACTTTCATAGCCCTCTTCGATAGTTCCGGAAAATCTGCTTGTGAGCCCAGAAATTTGGAAGGGACTGTTCCTTGAACTGAAATTTCAGAGCACCATCCGTGGATATTTCTATGAGCTTGTCTTTCTCTGCTGCTGTGAGCTCCTCTAGTTCATACACATTAACTGAAAATGGATCTCTAATCCAGTTTATGCTTGCATCAGGAACAGGAAAATATTCACGGAAACTATGCTGCAAATCTTTCAAATGTCGTGCGATAAGTGATGCGTCCTCCTCAGACAACTCTTCATCGATGGAACCAAGAAAATTTGTGAGGTTTGGAAATGTCTCAAAGTTTCGGCTCGATAGGCGATGAGTCCACAATTCCAACTTTTTCATCATTGATTCGATCTTGTCTTCAACCTGAAAAACTGTAACTTTTTCTCCTTGAAGATTTAAGTTGAACATATTTAAATGTGTGAAGATATCTGACAGATATGCTAATTTTACTAACCAGGAAAAATCTGTCAAACGATCGCTGAAGTGAAATTGCTGCTCCATGAGGAATAATCTTATCGCGTCTCTCAATTACCAAAAAACGAGACAAAACTTTACCTCGTGATAGCCGACGAACTTTACAGTGTAGCAAAAGTTGATGGTGTTCACTGTCCATATCTTTGCAAAGCTGCTCAAAAAGTCTTGAATTCAGTGATTTGCTTTTTATAAAATTTACAATTTCGACTGATTCATTTAAGGTCTGTTTTAGTTTTTCTGGTATCTTCTTAGCAGCTAGAGCTTCCCAATGTATGCAGCAATGGTACCAAGTCACCGACGGTATGATTTCCTTAATCCGTGCTACAAGTGCAGTAAGCTTTCCAGACATTGCTCGTGTCCGTCTGTGCTAATTCCAACGCTTTTCAACCATGTCATGAGATGTTATAAACTCGTTTAAATGTTATTATTTAGTAACATTGTACTATTTAAATACTTCTTCAGCTGTAGTGTGTACCAACGAGGAGATGAACAGTAAGTCTTCGAAAATATTTCTCTCGTGCTCATATCTAACGTAGCACAATTAGGTCGCTTTGTTTGTTATGTCTGTGCTTTCGTCCAGTTGCAGAGCAAAATAGGGGGACATGTTAATTCTTTCTAATAACTGTTCCTTGATATTGGCTGACAAACCGTCGATTCGCTTCTTAAATGTGTCATTTGACAAAGGTATTAAGGAAAGGTCCCTGGCAGCTTTCTCGTTGATCAATGCAGAAACCATGATTTTTGCAGCATGTAATATAAGTTCTTCAGCTATTGTGTGCGGTTTTCCAGTTTTTGCTATTAGTCGAGAAACTTTAAATGAGGCCCTCACTGCATTTTCATTGTTACAACCAGTTACAGTCTTTTTTTTACCATTTTCTTACTTTCCCGGAGCCCCTGCTCCTTACTTTTGAAAAAATTGATGCTCTTTGTGGCATATTCTTTATGTTTAGTATCGAGATGTCTTCGCACTTATGACGGTTTCATGGCTTCGTTGGACAATATATTGTAACATAACACACACTGTGGTAGTTGCTTGTCTTTTGGGCCTGTATACGTGAAGCCAATCGACAGATATTCCTGGCTATAACGGCGGCACTTTTTAAGATGACCGGAAGAAGCTTCATTTTGCTTTAAACAGGATGCACCCTCATCAACATCATCAGTACTTTTACGTTTCAAATTCAGCCAGCGATCCATCCTGAGGCTCAGTCAAAATGTATTGTTACGAAATTCACCGCGATAACATCGAAAGGTCACTTTACCCGACAATAACCAAACGCTTTTATTCGCAGAAATCGAAGAAGAAACACGATCATCCCGGGACAGTCCCATTTTTTTTTTTATAAAATGTCCCGGTGTCCCAAATTTTTTTTCCAAATGTCCTGGATTTTGGCAGTACTTTTCTGGCTAAGATAGGGTTCCCATTCGTCCCGTTTTTCCCGGGACAGTCCCGTTTTTTGATAAAATAGGGTTCCCGCTTTTTTAAGGGTCCTTCCTGAAAAAAAAAATCTTTGGGTAACGGATTTTATTCCGTGTTTTAGTAGTGTTACTTTATCAATTTCCGGTTACAGTGGACCCTCGGTTTGAATCTCGAACAAAAATTCGAAAGTCGACCAAAACAGTGTTCATTTTGCGAATTCACCAATACAGAATATAAAACTGTTTTGGGTAACAGCAAGACAAGATGGCTCTCTCTCTCTTGCCTGCAGTCCAGAGAGTTATTGACATTTTCCCTGCATTGAAGTCATATTTCCTTTCCATTCACAAATGTCCTACCAGTCTCAAAAATTTCTTTGAAAATCCACTTTCAATTACACTCCTGCATTTCATTGCCAGCCAGTTAAAAACCTTTTCTGATACCATCAAATGTGTTGAAAAGCAAGAGACAACAGTAATTGAAGTGAAGGATGAAGTAAACAAACTGGTGGAAAAATTAAACTACAGGAAGGCAGAAAAGTTTCTTACCACTACTGTGAGAAATCAGTTGTAAGAATTAGAAAAAGAAGGACACATAACAGTTGAAAAGCTTCAAAGCTATGCAGTAGATTTCTATGACACCTGCATTGAATATATTCAGGAGTGGTGTGCACCATTTCTTACGCCTCTTCAGTCTATGGATTGGATCAATTTGAAGGGAAAGGAGTCTGTGACTTGGAAGAACATCCAAGAAAGCTACATATTCATGAAGACAGTGACACCAAATTTTACTGTGAATGAAGAGGACTTATTTGATGAGTTTGCATGTGTGAAAAAATATTGTGAAAGCAAATTTGATGTGTGGAGGGAACTGAAGGATCAAAGTGTCAGTGAAAAATGGTGTGAGATGTTCGCTCATTTTACAAAGCAGGATATAAATGCTGAGAACCTGAAATGCCTAGTTAATTTTTGTTTGGCACTGCCAGGATCCAATGCAGCTGTTGAACGTGTTTTTTTTTTTCATTAATAAATGCGCTTTGGACAGACGAAAAAAACAGACTTAAAATTGAGACAGTGAAAGCTTTAACCATTATAAAGACCCATTTTAGGGATTTCTCTTGCGCTGAGTTCAAATATCAGAAGAAAAAAAACTTCTTGAACAGGTCCATAAATCTGATAAATATTCTGATGAATCTGAAATATAAACTTGACTATTGTGTATTTTTTAAAGGTGCGATTTTTTAATACACAGAGATTTTACCTCTATACTCTCTTCCGGATATTTAGTCTCAGAAATACGGTTTTTTTACATGAAGACTTTTCGACTTTAATGTTACTTTATACAAGGCAAATCATTTTGTTTACATCTTCCTGCCAGCGGTGATGGTCTAACAATCCAGAGTCCTATAATTCCATATCAGCCGCCGATCTCCCAGGTAAACACATCGTCTTAAAGTCTTACCCAATCCCTTTTCACTCAGTGTGTTTTCATGCTTGGAAATCAAATCTGACACACACATGTCGTGTTAATAATTCTTCTTAAACTTTATTATTTATTTACTGTTCACAGGACTCAAGGTTTCCTCCATTATTTATTTAAGAGTTCACCCATCCGTGACTTTAACCTACCCGTCTATTCTGTGTTATTCGTCTTCCACTACACATTACTGGACACAAGTATTTCGGCCTTTATTTGGTCTATACTTGCTGATAGGAAAGTTATATTAGTGATTGCGTCTTTAAAAACTGTCTCGGTCGTCCATGGGTCCTATATACCATAGTTGTGTGAGTGTCGTGAGAATGACCTGAGCCAATAATGCACTTTTTTGGGGTGCAAAATTGGCTGAGCGTCCTTTTACGATGTACTGTCACATCAAGGCGATGGCGCCGTTTGGTTGGTCCTAGGTTCGATTCCCGGTAAGCCTATCACTTATATTTTCTTTTCTGTTGTCTAGTGCCACCCTTTATGTCCAACGAGTACCTGTTAATTACCTTTATTTATTTATTTACTAATTTATCTACTGACTGGCTAAGAGCCAATCCGCGCAGAGGTAAGCCAAAACCGCCCAGATGAAAACCACTCACAGGCGTCGAAAGAAAGATTCTTTGTTAATTCCCATCGGAGACGCAGAGAGAGCAAGTTCACTTGGAAGTTTTGGGGTAGTCCACAGCCAAGCCTCCTGTAAAACCTGCTTTCATAGCTTGCTGATTCAAGAGTTCAAGCTGAGCACTGTTTTCTGGGTACAGCTGAAAGATTGCTCAGGTCCCAATTCTCATAACTGAATACAATGTTGTGAAGAATTTCAGAATTTTTTTGGTAGGAGAATGACACTTGTTATCAGAATTGCGTAACCAATGTAGGGCTGAAATGCTGATTACACTATTAAAAGTTTCAGGTCTGACTGGATGACCACTGCCCATATCCCATACAGGGCCGGCTCTACCGATGGCGCAACACGTGCATTTGCACGGGGCGGCAAGCTTTGGAGGGCGGCAAAAAATCTTTTTACTTATTTTTACAATCCCGCCAAAATATTCCGCCTGGGAGCATCGCTGGTGTAATGGTTACCACACTGCGCTAGCGATCAGGTGTTCAAGCCCGGGCGCAGGCATTTGTAAGAGTGTCATCGACCAGGATTTTGACTGAATAACCTGAACGGCCTCTGAAATAAACCCTCTGTGGATGGTGTCGCGGAGTGTTTGAAGGTTTCGTCTAGATTATTTTAAAATTCACCTCTACTGGTCAACTGAAGACCGCCACGATAAATTTTCCGGCATGGCTGAACGGGAGACGGGAATTAATTAACTTGGCGTGGGAATCAGGAGTTTATTTTTTTATCGACTGTTCTATGTTGGCGGTTCGAATGTTTCAGTTGTTTTGGAGTGTGCATTCAAGGAAGTTACAGTGATAAATAAGTTTTTAAAACGTTTTATGGAAATGAGTACAGTGCTTCAGCCTCCATTCATTACTAAATAATACACTTTATTGTAGGGTTTATTAAAACAGTTTTAATATTCAAATAGATATAATGTCCGATAAAAGAAAAAAACTATCAAGTGCTGAATATCGGAAACGGAAACCGGAAAAAGAACGCGATATTCAAAAACATAGCTGGGCTTTACATAAATATATAAAAACTGAAACAGCTGAGGTAGGACAGAAGAAAATAAGCAAATGTGCCGAAACAAATGATTCTGAGCTCATGGCAAGTACTTCTAACTCGGACCCCAGTAACGGAGATATTACTAACAATGTCAAAAATGAGACTGATTTGACTGTTTCCAATTCCAGAGATTTAAGTGATGAACTTAAGAGGTACACTGATCCGGCAAGATGGAGTCCTTCTTTAAGCGATACCGAAAGACTGGAAATCGTAAAAAAAGGCCTGCCAGAGAGACCAAAACATGAGTTCGTTTTTCCGCGCAGCTCTAATGGTCGGAAATTTTCCCTAAATTTTTACACTAGGGAGCTAAGCAATGGAGAACATATTAATCGATCATGGTTAGTGTATTCAAAAGAAAAAGATTCTGTATTTTGTTTCTGCTGTAAGTTGTTTTCCTGTAATAAAATGTCACTCACTACTGATGGCTATAATGATTGGGGTCATTTGTATGTGTATCGTAATGAACACGAAAAATCTAAAAACCACTTGGAGTCCCATACAAAGTGGATTGAATTATCGTCCAAGCTTAAATCAGTACAGACAATTGATTCAATGCAACAAGAGTTATTAAATTCAGAAGTTCGACACTGGAGGAGCATAATAGAACGCCTAATTGCTATTTTCCAGTTCTTGAGCCAACAATGCTTGCCATTTCGTAGAACATCTGATAAATTATATGATCCTAACAATGGAAATTTTTTAAAGCTTCTTGAACTGATTGCCAGATTTGATAGTGTTATTTGTGAACATTTAATGAGAGTAGCTCGTGGATTGACCCAACATTACCTTGGGAAAAACATTCAAAATGAATTAATTGCTCTTCTCTCTGGAACCATAAAAAAAAAAGAAATAATTTATATGGTGGAGAAAGCTAAATATTATAGCATAGTTGCAGACTGTACTCCCGATGTAAGTCACATTGAACAATTAACACTAATTGTAAGATTTGTTAATACAAATCCAGATGATATCAACATTCATGAGCATTTTCTTGGTTTCATTGCTGTAGAAGCCACTACAGGCTCAGCGTTAACCGAATGCATTCTAAGAAAATTGTCAGACATGGATATTCCAATGGCAAACATGCGTGGCCAGGGGTATGACAATGGATCAAATATGAAAGGAAAACATTCAGGAGTTCAACAACGTATTAGGGACTTGAACCCGAGAGCTTTTTATATCCCTTGCTGTTCTCATTCTCTCAACTTGGTGGTCAATGATGCCGCGATGTCATCTAGAGAAGGGGTTTTATTTTTTGAAACGGTTCAGAAATTGTATGTGTTTTTTCTCAGCGTCAACACTGCGTTGGGGAATCCTTAAGAAACATATTACAACTCTAACGCCCAAGCCACTAAGTACATCTCGCTGGGAATCTAGAATCGAGGCCATTCGTCCTTTAAGATATTATATTGAGGAATTTTATGATGCATTGATAGAAATTGCTGATGACGAGTCAGTAGACAAAATGGCGAGACATGAAGCTGAAACCCTTGCCCTAAAACTCAGAGATTTTAAATTTTTATGTTGTCTGGTTATATGGCACTATGTTTTAAACGAAATTAATGTTGCTAGTAAACTGTTGCAAAGCATAAAAATGGAATTGACTAGTGCCATAACAACTTTGAGAAATGTTCTCCAGAGCCTTAAGAATCTCAGAAATGATAAATCATTTCAAAATTTTCTTGTTGATGCTACAACATTAGCTGAGAAAGTTGAAGCTGACCCTGATTTGATACCAACGTTTGAATGTACTAGAGTGCGTCGGCAGAAAAAGGAACACAACTATGAAGCAAGAGATGAACCTATTTAGATCCCAAAACTAAATTCAAAATTGAATTTTTCTTTTTTATTATTGATGTTGCAACTAATTCTATTGAAGAAAGGTTCGAGCAATTGGAACATCACAGTTCACATTTTTCCTTTTTATATAACATCCCTAAATTGAAATCTGTGATGACAAATGAGCTCTTAAACAAATGTAGAAACCTAGAAAGCATTTTAACACATCAAGAAAATAGAGACATTGATGCCATTGAGCTATGTGATGAACTGAAAGTAGTATTCACATTAGTACCAGAAAATACTCCACCAATTGAAGTTCTTCGTTACATTATTGAAAATAACATTGCTCCTAATGTCGCTATAGCCTTAAGAATATTACTAACTTTGTCGGTAACGGTAGCAAGTGGTGAGCGTAGTTTTTCAAAACTGAAGCTTATTAAAACTTATTTATGCTCAACAATGGCCGAAACTAGATTGGAAGGACTTGCCATGATTTCAATTGAACACGAAATCGGTCAAAAATTAGACTACGCAGACCTTATTTCTGCTTTTGCAAATATGAAAGCAAGAAAAGTGTCTTTTTAAGCAGTATATACTTCAAACCATATAAATTCAAATAATGTGAAAATAGTGCTAAAAACTATAACATCTACATACTACAGTTAAGTGTTTGTGACTCAGCAGTTCATCGTTCCACATGAGAAGAGCATGCCCTCCCTATATGTAAGTAATGTAACTACATTTATTTCATATAATTGTCTCTAATAAAGTCAATCTTTTATTTTATGATTATACAGTATTTTCATCAATTTATCAATACATTATTGTTAATGGTACTTGATGCGTGATGCCATATGATGATGGATGGCATCCGCATGTCTGGTTTTGTGTAGTGTGTAGATGTGTTCAGTCAAAACAATGTTCATGCAACAATAACAGGGCAATCCACATAGGACGTCAGTAAACTCACGACGTATAAAGTCAATGAGTCTTGAACAGCCGTTGACGTTTTTCTTCATTATTTATTGTGGACGCCACAGTGACAAAATGGTTACGCAAATGTGTAGGCACATCAAACAGTCATTATCACAGCAACATTCAATACAGCAATAAACGGTAGACAGCATTACAATGATGAGTCAGATGCATGTTATATTTCATAGTGCTGTAAATGTAGTCAGGTGGAAAACTCCATCCTTTTCTATAACAGCCAGGAGATAACCAGATGTATGAGATCAGTTCACTCTCCTTAGTTTGACTTCAGCAAGACAGACACGTCTGCCGAAGTATAAATAATGTCCTCAAAAATATCCTCTAGATAATAAAGGTTTTCCAAACCTAGTTCATTTAACAGAGTAGCAAGTAATGGTCCTTGGTACCTGCATCAACCGATGCAGTACAATGCAGCGACATGTGAGCTAGGAAAACATCTCGTGACGACGACTTTCGCAGACAGGCTATGAATCGAAATCGCTCACGACCCAAAATCAATAGAGTTAATGAAAGAGTCAATTTACCTTGCTTTCATGAAATACACAGAAATATCACGCCTCCCGACATGTGGGAAACACTAGAGGTATTATCTCGAATAAACGAAATATCCATTAAGAGGACTACACATCCCTGACAGAACAAAAATAGCGGAGATCCCCTCTTCAACGAGGCATCTCTTTCGCCATTCCAAATCGCTCACTCCCACTAGTGGTGGGCGGAAACCGATCGACAAAGAAGCAAGACAAGTCATGCGCAGTCCAGCGCAAAACGACCACAGCTCAAACTTAACTGCATTCGATACCAACGCGAGAAGACAAATGCTTACCGAGAAAAGTGACTATAAATTCCAAGCAGTTGTTGCCCTTGCGTTATAAAACAGATATTGAAATAAAACGATGTTGCGAGAATTTATCACGCAACATATCACCACCTCCTTCCGATAAAAAAAAAATGTGGAACATATTTTTTTTTTTCAATATCAAAGAGCAAGCGATAAGCGGCTCAAAACGCACGAATTATGCGCTGATAATTAACTAAATTGCCAAACAATAGGCTAATTATAGAGTGTCTGGTGAGGATATACCTCAACAGAAAAATAAATATGTCTCAAAAAATATTCACATCGGGGAGGTGTCACCAACACACATCACGTTAGCATGTAAACACAATATACGTATGCAAGTTACTATAATCATCATTAAACAGCATACTCTAATATTGTCTTTAAAAATGGATGTACAAATCTGATAGGAAAATTTAGATAGTACATTCTTTGACAAACGGCCCTTATATTAACTACTCAGTCCTCCTCTATCATCTTAAAAAACGAACAGAAGAAGATGACAACAAAGCACGATAGTGTGTACATATAAAGTAAGTACAGATGTGCTAATCTATTGTAGAAATATAGGTGTGTTATGACTCTGTAATATATGGAAATATAGGACAGAAGTATTAGTTGGAGTCATGTGGGCATCTAGACAAAATGTCAGCCATCACATTATCCGCACCACGGATAGCTCGTACCGTGAAGTGAAAAGGTTGAAGAGCTATAGCATATCGAGTGGATCTCGAACTCTTCAAATTCTTAGTCTGAATAGCTGTAAGAGCTTTCTGATCAGTCTCTAGAATGAAATGTGCGCCCAGGAGGAATCTTTGTAGCTTTAGAATTGACCAAACCATCGCTAACAACTCACGGTCTAAAACCGAGTAGTTCCTCTCTGCCGCATTTAGTTTTCTAGAAATGTACATAACAGGATGCAGAGTATTTGCATATTTTTGCATCAGTGCTGCTCCAATCCCAGTGGATGAAGCATCACTCCGAAGAACAAAAGTCCTATCAAGAGTAGGTAATCTTAAGATGGGAGGAGAAGAAAATATATTCTTGATTTGGTCTAGTGAAGATTGGCATTCTTCAGACCAACGGACCAGATTAGGCGAACCTTTCTTCAACAATGTTGATAGAGGTGCCATGATCGAAGATAAATTTGGAATAAATCTCCCATAAAATTGAATTAAACCTAAGAGACTCCTAACTTGTTTCTTCGTTTTAGGAACAGAGATGTTCAGTATTTTGGAAGTATTGTGGTCTTCTGTCTTCAAGAGACCATGACCAACACGATGACCCAGGAAAGAGATTTCACCAAAACCAACAAAAGCTTTAGAAGGTTTTGCTGTCAAATTATTCTCACGTAGAGTGGACAGTAAGTCATATAACCCTAAATAGTGATCTTCCCAGGTATCACTGAAGAGACAGATGTCATCTAAGTATGCGATGACATCCGAACGATGTGACAGAATTCGACGCATCATGCGAACGAAAGTGGCAGGGGCGTTCATGAGACCAAAAGGCATAACATTCCATTGAAATAGACCCCTAGGTGTAGAAAAAGCAGTAAGAGGTTTGGCATGCTCTGCTAAAGGCACTTGCCAATAACCTTTAGACAAGTCAAGTTTAGTGAAGAATCTAGAATTAGAAAGTCTAATCAGTAGATCTTCTAACAAAGGCATCGGTTCAGCGTCGAACTTTGTGACCTGATTCAATTTGCGATAATCAACGCAAATTCGTATGTTCTTATCCTTCTTCCGGACAATAACCATGGAAGAAGAATATGGTGAAGTCGATGGTTCAATTATATTTAATTGAATCATTTCATCCAATTCCTTTTCCACTTGCGACTGAAAGTGTATAGGAATAGGATACGGCCTAACCCTAATTGGATTATTGTCGGTAAGAATTATGTCATGTTCTATGACATCTGTGTGTCCAGGAATGTCAGTGAGAACATCCTGAAATGTTTGTAACATCGACAAGTCTCGTCGATGTTCGTCACCAGAAAGATTAGGAGAAACAGAAACGTTTTTCCAAGATTCCGTGGAATGTAATGGAACCACTGGAAGGGGAAGGTTGACATCAGAGAAGGTAGCTTCCTCATCCTGAATGACAGACAGGGATGAATAATGACCGTGAGGTGCAGGAGCATCATCCGTTGCCTGGAAAATAGGCAGCAAATAGTCCGGACGTTCGTGAAATTCCGAAAGCATGTTTATGTGGAAAGTTTTATGCTTTCCATCAATATCGACCACATAGTCAACATCGGAAATCCGAGAGACTATTGCATACGGACCTTTCCATGCAATAAGAAGTCTATTTTCCCTACTGGGGAGTAGGACGAATGCTTTGTCACCTGGACAAAGTTGTCGTAGACATCTATTCTTGTTAGCAAACTGCCTTGCCTTCTCTTTAGCAATTTCTGATGAAGCAGTTGCTAGCTTACATGCCTCAATGATCTTTTGTCTAAGAGCAATGACATACTCATATGAGGATTGAGTTTCATCGCTAATATCATCGGCAGTGATGAGATCGTGTAATAAAGACATAGGGCCGCGTGGACGCGCGCCAAAGACAAGTTCGAAGGGAGAAAATCCTGTGTGTTCATTAGGGACTTCTCTATAGGCAAAGAGAGCCGCGGGTAAAACCCTGTCCCAATCTTGAGGATGATCTTCAGTTATCTTACCAAGCAAAGTCTTGAGCGTTCTATTCAGACGCTCAACTAACCCATTAGACATAGGATGGTAGATACTACTGAGAGATCGTTCAATATGTAAGGTAGACATTACCTGTGACATAGTGTCAGATATGAGTTGAGTGCCATGGTCTGACAATATTTCTCTGGGGAACCCCAAGCGAGAAAATATCAACCAAAGAGCATCTGCGATATCTGTAGTAGATATGCTCTTAAGAGGAATAGCCTCTGGCCAACGTGTGCACATATCGACACATGTAAGGATAAACTGATGTCCTCTGGCCGACTTGACCTTAAAAGGGCCAATAATATCTATGGCCATTTTCTGAAACGGCCGAATAGGAATGTCAGCAGCCTGGATAGGCGCAGCATGTCGTGGTCCTCTAGATTTGACCTCCTGACATACCTTGCATGATCGGCAGTAAATACGAATGTCCTTATTGACAAAAGGCCAAAAGAAAGCCGCAAGGACTCTCGACTTCGTACGGGCAAAACCCATATGTCCAGCACATTGCGAGTCATGAGCATGTTGCAATATTTGGACTCTCATGCTCTTGGGAACAAGAATTTGCGAATGTGCCGACGTAGCCGAATCTTGTACCATACGTACAAGTACGCCGTTTCTCATTGCAATCCAAGATTTTCTATTTGTATCCTGATTCGGATCACCTTTCTTCGCAAGAACGAAGAATTTTTTTAAAGAAGAATCTTCTTCTTGCAATTTTATGAAAGAGTCACGAGTGATCACTAAGTGACTATCTTGGCTATCAACTTCATTATCACTATTCAGTGAAGTTTCGGGTGTTTGTAGAGCTTGTGCTCTTGTAACTACTGCATTTGTAGCTTGCATGTTATTATCTTCCCAAGCAGCAATCTGCTGTGGGGTACACTCCCTAACTCCGTGAATACGACCAATAATAAGGTCCGCAATAGGATTAGGTAAGAGACAAGCATGCACATCTCCAGTAAAGAAAGGAGTGGCAATGCGAATTACAGCAGTAGGATATTTTTCTAGAGTGCCGCCAAATGTGACACATTTAATAACCCTTCCTGTAGCACAAGATGGATCTACAAGCGATTGTCTAACACCAATAGTGGTGCATCCGGAATCGAAAAGTAGTGAGACCGGAGTATCATTAACAAGACCCTTATGTAGAATTAAAGAACCCCTCCCGTCATGCGCAACAGCAGCAGGAAGAGCGGGAAGTGGGTGACCACAACTCAAAGTAGTTATGGTACCCGGTTCGAATAAAGTACTGCATTGGGGGCATTTGTTTGCTCTCTCAAAGTCAAAAGCAGAACTAGTGACAGCGTCAAAGTTTTTACTATCAACAACATGATTACAGGCTGCCTCAGTTTCCTGTTGTACAGCATTAGCCTGCTGATATCTCTTTTTTTTGTGTTGAGATCTACCCCGACTATTATTACCTCTGAAGTTATCAGAGTTATTATTATCTCTGCAGTTATTATTGTCTCTATTGTAATTGTTATACTGGTTCGAATTCCAGTTTCCACGATTACTATCATGTTCACATTGATGCGAACATCTATTTGTTTGGTTCTGAGGTCTTCGGCAGGAATAACCTCTATTACCATATCCTCTTTTGAAATGCTTATAATTATTAGGGTGATAGTAACGAGTACTATCAGGTTGTCTCCAATTCTTCGAAGAAGAATCACCATGAAATTGATTTCCATGATTTTGACAGAAATTACCGCTACTCTTTCTATCAAAATTTTGTTGGGATCTACGAGCAAAGTTTTGACCATACGGAGCTGCCGAAGCAACTGGTAAACCTTCTTTCACCTTAGAGTTACCCATGGTTATGTGTGGGTGCGCAGTTACGTATTGGCAACAGAAATCTTCCATTTCTTTTATTGTTTTAGGTTTACGTTCATGAAGGAAAGCGAGGAAAGACTCATTGACAGACGACATGACTTTGTCTCTAAGTATTAAGTCCATAAGTCCTTCATAAGTTTTTTCCGTCTTAGATAGTTCAACCCATCGTGAGAAAGTAATGCGTATTCTTGCAATAAACTCGGAGAATTCAACTCCATTTTCAGGTAACATGTTTTTAAATTGTAGACGATAGCCGTCTTCGTTAAGCTGATATTTCTTTAACAAAGCGGCCCTGACAACCTCATAATTGTTCTTGTCAGGTTCATCCACCATATTTAATATACTTAGAGCTTTACCTGTCAGTATCCCTGATAACTGATAAACATATTTTGCTTTGTCTATGTTATGAGCTGTACATGCTTGTTCAAATCTGTCCAGATAGAACATTATGTCATCGCTGGAAGGACTAAATGTTGGTAACTTAATCTTAAAAGTATCATTATTAGCCTTACCAGAAGATGAACCCTTGTTTGAATCATTACCATTACTCATGCTTGTCAATTTCAATTTTTCCAACTCTAAAGCTAAGACCTTTTCTTCATGTTCCATTTTTGCTTTCTCTTTCCTCTCATCAGACTCTCTCTGTAATCTTCTTTCCTCAGCCTGAGCCTCTTTTTGAAGTCTTTCATTTTCAGCTTCTTTTTCAAGTCTTTTATTTTCAGCCTCTTTTTCAAGTCTTTTATTCTCAGCCTCTTTTTCAAGTCTTTTATTCTCAGCCTCTTTTTCAAGTCTTTTATTCTCAGCCTCTTTTTGAAGTCTTTCAGCTTCTAGCTGTAGCTGGAGTTTTCTCTCCTCAGCTTCTGATTCCCTTTTTTTGTTTTTCCATTTCCATTTGGAATCTTTTTTCATCCACCTTCATCTGCAGTTTCTTTTGTTCAGCTTCCATTGCTTTATCATATCGAGCAGTTGCAAATTCTTCTAACTTATCACCAGTCTTCCCAAGCAATTTACCCTGCTCAATAAAGTGCTCAAATGTAGACATGTTGTCTAACATATGAGTCCAAAACCTGAAATAATTAACTAATTTATTTCAAACCTAAGTGTAACAAGTCTTAATTAAGCACTTGTATATTCACATCACATTATATTATCCCAGTCTCTGTGGGAAACAAGTCTCCAATCAAAGAACTTGTATATGAAATATCAGCACTCAATTCTTGATCATAAGTGCACTTCTCATTCAATAGTGCACGACACTATTCATCATTCATTTATCATCAGTATAGTAGTAACAGTGCATTAGCATAGCCCATTAACTAATTACTATAACTGTAAACAATGACTATGTAAACACATGCAGAATGTAAACATTGAAAATGTAAACAATACAAACAATGTAAACAATAACAATGTAAACAATAACAAAGATCAGCAACAATACAAAAACTTTCGCAGAAATCAACTAAAAATAAAGCAGAAATTAATGAAATATCACAAAAAATGTGACGATATCTGCGATAGAATTAAACAAAATACATGACACCACAGTGTATAAACAAAAATGTTGTATGAAACTAAATTATAGACAAGAGTAGGCTAACAAACACAAACAAATCAAAACAAAACTAAAGAATGCGAAATAATAACGAAAACAATATTAAAACATGTCATCACAGCTAACATAAATAGCAACAGAAGTCGCTTAGCAAATTCCAGTATTGGAAATTTGCAAACCTTACAGAAAACGCTCACAATAGACGACCTCTATGACGTGGCATAATCTAACGGAGACACCACCCAACCGAGAACCCGCTGAAATATAAACATATAAATATACAAATAACATATAAACATATAACATATAGAATGAGATGATACACAGAAGACTCAGCAGAAGTATAAGGGCACAGTTTACATACAAACAGGCCACTTAACTTATAGGCTTCCAATCGTAGAACAGCAGAAAAACGGATGTCAATCAACGTCCTAAAGAGCGAAGCTCCAACGATGATGGCACATCTGAACTGCTTCCACTGCTAACACGATGGTACAAGAGCTTCTGACATACTGTGTGTTGAGTTGTTTCGGCACTTGACCTTCTAATCCACAAGTAAGTTGATGGAAATCGGTACTTGGCCTTCTTCAGAAAACAACCCGTTTCAACCGGCACTTGACCTTCTCAAAAAACGACAGCACTGGAACCTTGACAGCAGCAACTTGCTTGACTTGCGTAAAAGATAACAGCAGTCCGAGTTATCCGGCAACATGTAACAACGCCGGGTACTGTCAAATTCTTGTTTCCGTCAAAAAATTGAAATTTGACTTTTACCGGGCAACGCCGAGTACTTTGAAAATTTTGAAGATGTTGACTGTATTGAAGAATGTTAATTTCTTGAAGGATGCTGATGAATTCTTGTTGAAAATGAAGTGGGTAAGGGACCCCGTGTTTGCTGGTACCAGAATCAAACCAGCTTATGGCCACCAAATGATGCGTGATGCCATATGATGATGGATGGCATCCGCATGTCTGGTTTTGTGTAGTGTGTAGATGTGTTCAGTCAAAACAATGTTCATGCAACAATAACAGGGCAATCCACATAGGACGTCAGTAAACTCACGACGTATAAAGTCAATGAGTCTTGAAACAGCCGTTGACGTTTTTCTTCATTATTTATTGTGGACGCCACAGTGACAAAATGGTTACGCAAATGTGTAGGCACATCAAACAGTCATTATCACAGCAACATTCAATACAGCAATAAACGGTAGACAGCATTACAATGATGAGTCAGATGCATGTTATATTTCATAGTGCTGTAAATGTAGTCAGGTGGAAAACTCCATCCTTTTCTATAACAGCCAGGAGATAACCAGATGTATGAGATCAGTTCACTCTCCTTAGTTTGACTTCAGCAAGACAGACACGTCTGCCGAAGTATAAATAATGTCCTCAAAAATATCCTCTAGATAATAAAGGTTTTCCAAACCTAGTTCATTTAACAGAGTAG
This sequence comes from Oreohelix idahoensis, assembly GCA_024509875.1. Classification (NCBI taxonomy): domain Eukaryota; kingdom Metazoa; phylum Mollusca; class Gastropoda; order Stylommatophora; family Oreohelicidae; genus Oreohelix; species Oreohelix idahoensis. The sequence continues at coordinate 309,233 of JAMPIV010004892.1, forward strand.
CAAGTAATGGTCCTTGGTACCTGCATCAACCGATGCAGTACAATGCAGCGACATGTGAGCTAGGAAAACATCTCGTGACGACGACTTTCGCAGACAGGCTATGAATCGAAATCGCTCACGACCCAAAATCAACAGAGCCAATGAAAGAGTCAACCCACCCTGCCTTCATGAAACACACAGAAATATCACGCCTCCCGACACGCGGGAAACACCAGAGGTACCATCTCGAACAAACGAAATATCCATTAAGAGGACTACACATCCCTGACAGAACAAAAATAGCGGAGATCCCCTCTTCAACGAGGCATCTCTTTCGCCATTCCAAATCGCTCACTCCCACTAGTGGTGGGCGGAAACCGATCGACAAAGAAGCAAGACAAGTCATGCGCAGTCCAGCGCAAAACGACCACAGCTCAAACTTAACTGCATTCGATACCAACGCGAGAAGACAAATGCTTACCGAGAAAAGTGACTATAAATTCCAAGCAGTTGTTGCCCTTGCGTTATAAAACAGATATTGAAATAAAACGATGTTGCGAGAATTTATCACGCAACAGTACTATTTAAAATTAGGCTAATGGTCATGAAATTAATGTTGAAGCTTGTTTAATAACAAAATGGTTTCAAAAATTTCAAACGTTAATTTGAGGTTGGGCTGGGGCGGCAAGGTATGGTATTGCACGGGGCGGCAAAATTCCTAGGGCCGGTCCTGATCCCATAGAACCAGGCCTCCTTTCACTTCTCTCTCATTAGCTACATCTAACATACTTGGTGTCACGGGTTGCTTCCTCTTTGCTCTGCGGTAGTGGTCCAACAGTGGCCAAGACCTAGAGTATCTAATTTGGGTCTTCAAAGGTGTCTACCTTCGCACAAGATTACTCTTGGCAAAGTTGTAGACAAAAGGATAATGATGTTCTACCTCGAGGGAGAATTCACAAGATATTCAGAAAGCAAGAAAAATGCTGAATGAGTCTTGGCAATGTTAACTTTAGTATCTGCCGTAAACTTGTGTGAAGGATGGGTTATCTTATAAGTAGCTGGATCTAGCCCCCAGCTGATTTAATTCAGCGAAATTCCTCTTATTATTATTGTTCTTATTGGCTCTTCAGATGTAAATATAACTATAACTATATATATATATATATATATATATATATATATATATATATATATATATATATATATATATATATATATATATATATATATATATATATATACACATATATAAATGTATATTAAAATCATGATTCACACGTGTGGCCTTCGTTCTGTAATAATTAATTCAACTAAAAATTTGTAAAATATCATAACAAATTTAATGATCAATTATTCTTCAACAGTTTAAAATAAATATGAATGGTGGGTCAAATTTAGTAAAAGTTTTGTCTTTGTGGTGGGTTTAGATGTTATGAATGTTGGTGTTATTGTTATAGTGTAACTGAGTGAGGTCAAGCTGTGAAGGCCTCTGAGTCTAATAGATAATAAGGGTGTGTTCTCAGAGATTCTTTCTGCTACCACCCTAAGATCTCACTCAGACTTATTTTTGACTAGTATGTCTGACAGCTACGTCTAATGTCTAGGGTAATGAAATTGTGGTATAATAAAATGATAACAAATACACTTAAGAACTCTATGAAAAGTAATTAACAACACCCAGAGTTAAGTTTAAAATGTGAAATCTTTTTTACAATTTATTGTGCCAGTATCACAATTTTGTGTATACCGGAATATTGAACTCAAAATGATAATTCAAAGTATTTACATAAAATTAATTCAATTTATAACTGAGTATATTCTTATTCATAACTGTAATTAAATGTGTCAATCTGGAACAGTGTCAATTTATTCTTGCTCCTATGAATGGGTATTGATTACAAGAACGTTTGTCTTCATCACAATCTGAATGATCTAATACACATTTCGGGAACTGAGAGTAGTTGAGTTTGGTATATCAAGTGCCCGGAGACAATTTCTTAACTGAGTGGTGCCTGGTATGCAGGATGAATTTTGGTTAGATCACCAGCCTCCACTGCCAAGTAAGGATTCTGCTGTTGCAATATAACACGGAGGCACACAGTCGATACTGCCTCAATTCTTTAGATGCAGAAATATAGACAGGTATAGGTTGACCTGGGCTCACTTTGAGTCATAGATGAAACCCAGGAACGATATAAATGCGTCCTACTCAACCTCTCATATAACTCTCTCTTTCCCTAACTACTAAACATTTTAAATCATATTCAGACTCAGCATGGTAACTAAACAATTAGTTAACGTTCTTAATTGGTTGTATACCCCATTCATGGTCAAATAAACTTCAAACTACAGTTTGACACTTTCCTTGACAAAGGAAACATTTTAAGTTAATAATATCAAGTCATGTACAATCACGGTGACTTGCTGAAGAAGACGGCCAGTGGTTTGCCTGGTCTTAGGTCATAATACTGTACAACAATTTCCCCATTAATATTTAATTTTTCTTTCTCCCAAAATGTCAGAAAGCCTGTCTAGCTTTTCTACAACATGTTAATATATTTCCTAACAACTCTGTGAAACAACACAAAGTTTGATGTTGACTTCCCTCTAGATAAACTTCTGCCCACATAATTTTCATACATATTCAATAATACATACATAGTAATAATAATAATGATGATATAAATGTTTTCTTTCTTACCGCATCAGAGAAATATTAACACTAATAAGTTTGATTTGCGATAAATATGGTCAAATCCAGATCGCTTGCTGGTGCAGATCAGCAAAGTCAAGATAGTACTATTATCTTGCTTTCAGAACAACTTTAGTGTAGAAAATTTCTTTTACAAGTGGCCCCGAACACTAACTACAAATTAGTTTTATCCCTTTGTTAGTATATTAGACTCCAGCCAATCAGGGACTGTTTGGCTTCTAGCGTCTTTTTATTCAAAACTGAACTCAATTTTCAAATCTTGGACTAACTTCCCCTCTATCCCCACTAAAGGGCAAACTGAGAAAGATTCAAGTCTCTTCGTCCATCTGTCTTCGTCAATATCTCAGTTATATTCTAAAAGTTTATAATTCTGACCAGTAATTAGTGATCATGTTGCTGTCTGTCACACAGTGGTTTTATTCTTTTATTTATTATATTCACTAGTATCGTTTTTATTCTTCATTTTATCATAATTTACTTTTTCCTTCTACACTTATTCAATTAACATATTTTATTATTTTTGGGTTCTTCTACGGCAAGATAATATATCACACTAAGTAATATGTTAGGTATAATAACCAAATATTATCATTTTAATCGTCCCCTATTATTTATTTCCATCTATCGTTCAATTGTGACAGTTAGTTTCACTTTAGCAATGCAGACGATAGTTTAAACGGACTCCATACCATTCCCCCTTTCCAATTTTTCTCTCTCTCACTTTTTCTAAGAAAACTACAGCGAACGATAGCAGATGTTCAAACATGCCCTTAACGACAGTAACCAAGGCCTGTAGTCTATTTTTCAAACACTAACCTATCCCTCGCGTGTAGTGTTTCAAACCAATTCTGTGACGTCGCCTTGTCGCATGCGATTCGAAAACCAACGCTTGTCAAGGCTTTCATTCATCCCCTATCTCTCCCTCCTACGTTTTCTTCTCTCACTCTGACAGAAACGAACACTTAGCTGTCTGCAAAACGGCGTTTCGGTAATATTGAATGATTTGCGTTAATTGTAAGTCTCAAGGACGAAACTAGGAAAGCGTGTAAGATTTGACAGCGGGATCATTGTCTAAGCATTACTACGGTATACACTTCAGCGCTCTACTGGCGTAGAAGACGACGATAGGCAAACACACACGGGCGGGTTTATTTATTTTCATAGGAGTAAAATCTTACTGAATTTAGCGATTGTCTCACAGATTTCGCTACAGTCTTAATAGAGACTTGATAGTGGAATGTTAATGTTCTTTGCTGTTGCCGTTTAGTAAGCCCTTAGCTTAAAATCGATGACTACTGCTGCTGTTGTTTCATCAAGTCTTTTTTGTGATGAGGGCACTTCTCTTGTGAGGATAGCCACTCCTAAGGTCAAGGTAGGGTATCTTCACAACTCGTCCAATGTAGGTGGTTAGTGTCGAACCCCGGCTGTTGAATCACAAAACTGGTAGCGTAGACTCGTTTCACAACTGGTCTCATAGCACAAACCTTAGAGAAAATAAAAAGAACAAATGCCTCTGCTAAGTACATTGTGGTCGGAAGATTAAACAGGCACCTTTTCACGCTGTTCACCCACCAGTTTTGCCTCTCTGAGATTTTAAACTCCCTGAGCATAACTCAAGGAATATGATTAGAAATCACAGTTATTCTTCTGGTTAATTTAATGGGAAAATGTGTCTGGACAGCGTGGGTGGCTTGTGCATGAGGTTTACATATAACTCAAAATTGAAAATATAAACACTATGCACATGTGATGTAATCATCACTCCTCACTGCTTGTGGGGTGCTTTTGAAGAGAGAATGACAGATTGGATGGAATGGAAGACTAAAAGACAATATTAATCTTTATGGTAGTCCACTAGTTTGAAGAAACTGCTTCTCCTCGGTAAATAGTCTACTAGAAATCCCTAATGCAAAGAGAATTATGGCAACTAACAGGATATTTTCTGGACTATAAATTCTGTCTCAGAAATCCTACAAAAGCACTATGTAAAGTACATAAGGTCGAGAAACCACATTTCAGCCACATTAACTAAAATATCCCGACCCACTAGAAGTTAATTTAATTATGGCTCGGCCCCACAGGGTGTAGATTTATGTTTTAAACAAAAACAAAATACATTCCAAATAAAGGTAACTAGAAAAAAAACACAACAGACTCTGTTATGTTAAATTTAGAAAAAGATATAGATTCTCACATATTCAAATTTATATATATATATGAAAAAAATTTGCTCTATTGTTTAGAAAAAAAAAACAACTTCTATGGTCATCATCTGGACCACGAGATCTCTTCTATTGTTGTATTGCTGGTAGAGTTTATACTCAACTCTCCCAGGACTTTAGTAGCTGCGGAGGTGAAGTTTGTTCTGCCTCTCTTGGTTGGTTTGTCCCAGCACTTAGGTAGCATAAACAGGTCAATGGATTCAGAGGGTGGCAGAGTTTGTTTCCCTGGACTCAGTGCGCATCACAGATACGGATGGAGTAAGTCTGCGCGGCTCAGTACCTCTTCTGCTTATGGAACTTTGACTCAGGTTTGAGCCCTCTGGTATGGGATGTTTGGTAAGGAATGGGTTACTGGTTGAAAGGATATGGTTTGAAGGGGTAAATTGGGTTTTGGTATGGTCACCTGGTTTGTACCGTCAACTCGTAACTGGGAATTAAACAGTTGACGTCTCATTAGTCATGTTTCAAGAGCAATCATCTCCTATGTCTGATGACCGATAAGCATCCATCAGAAATCAAATTAAAACATTCAATAACAAAGTGTTATAAAGCATCTATGAAATATTCCTACTTAACTGACATTATAGCGTATCTGGAGTTCTCAACCTCTATCTGGCTGTCTGCTTATTTACAGCAGTGGGTTTCCACATGTGGGCAGTGAGTTTAACAAAATGTGAGGTTTGTGACTGGGGTCATCAAATGGTTGAGAACCACTGGTTCACCTTGTGCCCATAGAGCAGTATTTTAATTTTGGGGTCACTGTCAACAATGGTTTGAGAACCACAGGGTACTAGTTTCCTATGCGGCTGTAAACATGTCGGGGTGTCATTGCTACCAAGGTTTGAGAACCATCGATTTACATCTTTGCCCCTTGAGTAGTAAATCTATTGTGGGGGTTCCTGGTCTCAGAAGATTTAGAACCGCGAGCTTAGATTTCGTCAGTCAAGTGGTAACATTCATTAAATGGCTAAATAATTGTAAACATTCTTAAAGTCCTGGTTCCTGTAGAAAATATCATTCATATAAGTGATAACAGAATAGTTCTTCAATCATCAAACATGGTATATGCATAGAAGTGCACTAAATAGCCTACATATAGAGAATATTCCATGATGAAACACCATTGTCCAATATGAGACAAAGAGATAGAAATGTGACTGAAGACACACTTATCAAGTTTGTAGTCTTGACAAAGAACACTAGAACATTATGAAAAAGTACAAGGACCACTAATACACTTTCTGTTCTGCTTGGTTCAATAAGTAACTCCCAAAGTAACAAAATTATACATCAACTATTTAACCCTGTCTTATTTCTGCCTTGATGTGAGAAGAAGATCAGTGATTAGTTATCACTTCAGCAAATTCATGCATTCGAAATAGTTGAGTAGCATGTATATAGTGAAATAATATTTATTGTCACTAAAATGAAAATACATTTAAAAGGTTAACTATTAGATCACTTACTCGGGATTCACTTCAGATTTAGCAACTAGTCCTCTCTCTGGGGCCCATTAGCTCACGTCTGCTGCACTCTACATTTACAAATAGAATGGCTTAAAATGTCCCTTCCACAATTTTCCGCTGGCCTTCCCGCTGCATTTTTGGTTGACTCTTGGGTGGCTCCACAGTGAATTCTACTTTGATCCCAGGGGTTTCAAGTTATCTTCATTACACAAGTCCCAGTTTCCACTGTGCAGGTGCATGCGGCTCACCTCCTCCTTGATTTACACGCATCTAGTACGTGACACAAAGGGTCCCCTTCCGGGCTGGATCGTAGCACTGGGTTTGACATTCCAAGTGAAATGACTTCCACTGGCCAAGCGAATAATTTATTGGCCCTGAGCCGTGATAATCACTAAACTAGCGATTACTGTTGTAATATAAGACTTTAAGAGGAAAAGTTTTCTCATTATAGAATGGAATAATTCTGAAGAAAAGGGTTTCATTTCTACTTCTAAAGGAGAAGTTTGGAGAGAAATAAAAATAATAGACAAAGAAATAGTCGGTGAGAAAGTGGGACACTACACTGCTCCATTCGGAGTCTGGGGTTACTTCTGCTTTCGGTTTTCTGTACGAACTAGCATGAAGCAATCACCAGCGTTTGCTGTAGTGGTTTATGAATATACTATTTTCATATGTTGAGGTTCCCAGGCTCGTATGACTTGTATAACCACTTAGCAAGAAAAATATGTCAAATTCACATTGTAAAAAAATATGTACAACTCACCCCAGCTTGGGATCTACAATCTCCTGGCACAGATGAATGGACACAGCAACGTATGTTAGATGCTTCGAACACTTGGTCTGGGGTAAATTTAGAATCCCTCTTAAGACGGGTGTTTTGATTCTTCACTGGGGTTGAGAGTTTCCTCATCTCCTCCTTGGGCAATATAATATGATCTCCTTTCAATCTGAAGATTGTCATTAAATCAGTGCCAGTATCTTGTAGCGCTTACGGCTTCTCTTGAGAATAGGATAGTAGAGTTAGTGCCGCGCCTGTGTCTGCAACTAGAGTTGGGTCCGTTTCATCTCTCACACCCCTCTGTTTCCAACGCGGCTCCTAACTCCATCGTATCCAGCAAATGCTATGTAACTGTCTTCAACCTCATCATCTTCAAGTGTGTATACGAACACTGCCAATGGGTTCTGTATTAATAAATACTGTTCCACGTCAACGTTATTTTGCCTGATTTACCCATTCTGCAGATGATAGGGTTATAAGCCACCAATAATTACAACCCCTATTAGAAGATCCTAAATTAAATTTTCTTAGTGCATGGGTGTGGGGTGTGAGATAGCGACAACGATACAAGTGTGCTCAACACCCTAGTCCCTGTCACAAGAGCGTCGTCGGCTGGATCAGAACATGAGGCGCCCCCAAAATTTTTTACAATAAAATAGAAGCAGCAAAATACACAAGCGACTCTCACATGCTTGAAATTCAGCAGAAATTATCAGAGACAACATTGGAACTTCTTGCACTTCTCTTTTGGATATCTTTTGTTATGTGTTGCACATTGGTACATTTGAAACACATTTGTCATATGAGTTTACAGATGTGTTGGTGAGTTTGTACACCAAGCATCGAATGTTTTATTGCCACAAATCGGAGACGTGACCTTTGCATCACGCGCAAAATTATTCCATGTCGGAATATTTTGAAACTACCCCACCAAACAAGCATGTTTGAAATGATTAAAGCCCTGAGTAGCTTCATAACAAACAGATGCGGGGGCAGAACAGCCAATATAACCGGACCTTTTTGCAGTTTTAATTCACTGTGAGAAATCGCTTGCCAAAGACGACACAACCAGACCTTGCCAGAAGTTAGAATTCAGAATCCCATTGTATCAAGCCGGACCTTTTCTTGGAAAATCTTGATGGACTTACAAAACAGCCCAGGAACACTATATCATTTAACAAGGAAAGCGGGACTGAGGAAACTGAAACACATGGAGTCATAGAGGTAATTATCTTATAAAAGTAACGACCCCCAAGAACATGCGTAAGAGGCCTAATCAAGTGCCTTAACAGTATTCATCTGAGCAAAACGTCTGTGAGCCAGGATTGGCGTAAGTTGTACATTTTACATTTTGTATTTTTTTCATTACTAACATGTAAACTAATATGTGTATATTACCATGTGAATATTAATGTGTGAAAGTTGCTTATGGATGTCCAAGTCATTTGAGGCTGGCAACCTCAGCGTATAGAATGATGATTTCATGAACCACCACTGCAAGGGCTGGTGACTGCCTATCGCTAGTTTCTTAAAGAGAACTAAAAGCCTAGGTAGCCCCAAGTTCCATATGGAGCAGGAAGGGAAAGATGAAAGAAATGATGTACATTCTAAGTGTAATATTTACATTTTCAAACCAGTGTAAATGTCTATGTAAACATATTCACTTTAAAATTAATTAAAGTTGCAAACTTTTCAACAAGTGTAGATATAAATGAAAACATATTCAATTTATACTGTGAACACTTTTCAGTCAGTGGAGATGTAAATGTAAACATATTCTATCTGTACTATTAACCTTTTCATTTAAATGTAAAATAAAGATAAAGCTATTCAATTTAAATGTAAAGAAAGTTTTTTTCTCGAGGGATTAAGTTTAATTCTCATCGAGGGTAAATTCTGAGTAGATGGGATGGTGGAATAAAAGAAAGGGAACACATGTGTCGGAAAACGCAATACATAGGAGAGCGCTCGCTTCTATTCTTTTACCATAGTTGTTGATGGTGGTACCAGTTGAGGGTACTATCTCTGGAACAAGACGGAAACAGTGGCCTGAGCTTTAAGACGAGGGACCAACTTTGTAGACACTCCCTGACACTTCTGAGAACGTGCTACGCACTACATTCTTGACTAGCAACGAGCGTTATCAGTAATCATTCTACCAAGAACCAACCCATCAGCGGGAGCAGAACCTACCAGTGGTAGATAAGTGAAACCTATAAGCTGCCACGTGAAATCTTTTATAAACTTTTATCCCATCACAACAGTGATGATACCTTTCTGAAAAAAAACGTTATTCATTCTTTCAAACTCTTGGTAAAACTAACTTACTTACTTACTTAGTCGTTCCCCTTCTACCGTGAGGTGTAGAGGTATTGGTAAAACTAAATGATTATTAAATTTGTTATTGAAATTATGCAAATTCGATTTAATCATTATAAATGTACTGCATGTTTGTCTCAGTCAATTTACTAAATACACTCTAAACAAAGATATACCCTAGTAATAAGAATTCCACTGAGTAAATCAGGGTGGGGGCTTGACGAGCTAAAATAATAATTGCTTAATCCTTCACAAAAGTTGTCGGCAGATCATAGAGTTAACGTGCTCAGCCAATGCAGCATTGTTCTCGCTTTTCTAAATATCTTGTGAAATTTCCGTGAGATAGAAGCATCATTATCCTTCTATCTACCACTCTGCCAAGAGTAATCCTGTGCGAAAGTAGACACATTTGAAGGCCCACACAGTAGATACTCTTGAGTTTTGGCCACTGTTAGACCACTACTGTAACGCAGGAGAGGCAATCCGTGATATTATTAATAATAGAATTAACTGAAAAAAGTATTTCTCCTATACTTAACAGTTTGCATATGTACTCGTCTACTGATACCGCAGACTCGCCCTCGAAGGACCTAGGCAACTTCATCGTGTAAAGCTACTCGCTACAGAAATTAGTGCTTCAAGAACATCTGCTTTGGTGCAGTCTTCCTGCAAGGACCCCTCTGTAGTTGCCGCCCCACGCTCCGTGGGATGCCAAAAAGAAAACGAATAAATAGAAATACGAGTTTTCTTTTTCCTCCGTAGATTTTTTGGCCAGTTTTCAGGCGACGCGCAGCTTTCAACCATATACACGTGTCCTTCTCTGTTTTATTTGTTGACTTTTCTTGTATATTTTCCCCTTAACGCGTACATTGTCCCTGTGTCTAGGTTGAACGGGACGGGCCTCGCCAAAAAAGAGGCAAAATTGTATTTAAAAAAAAAAACAAAAAAAACTTCAGAGATAAGTATCTTATGCGATTCGTGACTCAGGAAACTCTGTACACTCTTGCGCAATGTTAACGTGTGGTCATCGATGCGTGTGATCGATATTTCTTTAACTTTGAACATTTTATGTCACACGCTCTTGCTTATGATAGTGTTATTTACATACCGACATTATGATCCTCAGAAAATCGCAGTAAATCTCACTTCAGATTTCCGAGTGTTGTGATCTTTTCCGCCTTCGAAATCTGTTTACTTTTCTTCCTTTTCGGCAGGTGAAACAGCCAGCGGATTTCATAAAGTATTGGAAGAGTATATTACAGCCCTTGACAAGGATTCCAAACCTTATAGTTGGTTACCCACGATCTTTCTGCTTTCTGAACTGATAACTTTAACTATAGTGTGTACGCGTGTGTAGATCAACCGTCAAGAGCCAGATCCTCTTTTCATTCGCCTTCTGGTGGGTAGCTTCGGCCTGGATTTACTTTAAGCAGCGTGTTTTGCCTCTAGCGCGTACGTCTTGCGCATCGTGCATCTTCAGCTATCACTTAAAGCTTAGGGTATCTCCTCTTGCCATATCTGCCATCGTTTTTTATTTCCACGTAAGGTAATACTTTCTTGTTCCAGACAGAGTATTTCTGTGTTGACATTATGGTGCTCAACGAATCTCGGCAGACCTCTGTGTGCTGTGACCTTTCAAGCGAATCGATACTCTCCTGAGCCGTCGGCGAGAAGGGGATGCAGTTAGCAGCTCCGACAGTGCTCAGTTTTACTGCCTTCAGGAAGAGCGCCCAGTCTCAGAGTTCTAATTTTCATGGTCGTTCAGGGATCTGGATTGATCGGTATTGAGAAGACAGAGTATTCCAGCTTTTCGACCCTTCTTCCTTCTTTCCTGCATAGTTAATAGTCAAAGCTCAGACCCGAGCCTGGTTGGAGAACAGCCAATCAAGCACCATTTTCTACTTTTTAAATCCTGCTGTACAATGAAGTGATGAAAAAAAACTACACAAACATTTATAGTGACGGCCAAACATGCTAACAATAATCGGCTACTAATATAATCGACCAATGTAATCAAATGTTGTTGCCGGCCAGATACGCGTTGCAGCGACCGGCCAGATTCCAAGTGGCGTTTGTTTGCAATGGATTCCAGTGTGTTGATTCTTTGGTTCAACCGTCGGACTGGCACGCGCCGAACACAAACAGTTCGTGGCCGTCATATGTTGCCCTTGTCTGATGACTCGTCTTAGAATGGAAGTATACTTGTCCAGTTCTGTTATTCAAAGCAATTACACCGGCGGAGTGACGCCCCCTACTCCAATCCCGATTGACGGAGACGACATCGTATGGCGCCCGCCCTTAGACGAGCGTGTCTAGAAATTATAATTCTTACATCTGGCATTGAAATTATTTGTTTGAAAAATGTTTTAATTAAAAATATATTTCAGCATATTAAGAAACAAATTAACAAATACATTTCATAAGTTGATGATAAATAAGTTCTTACACTCCTAAAACCAAGGCACCTAGTTTAAACCAGTCAAAAACATCTTTGTTTTCCATTTTCACTTTTTATGAAGCATGCAGTCACCGTTACAACCGGCTGTGCTCTTTCAGTGGTGGCTTCTTTAGCTATTTCGTTTACAAGATGAGGTTACCAGCCTTGTGCACTTCATATTAATCGCCTGTTCGGGATGCATATATAGAACATGATAATTTGTATCAAATGAAGTGAATCCTTTTTCGAATTGGCTGTATCATTTGCTTTTTTTTAAAAAATAATTTTAATGAAAATGATACACCTGTAGCGTTACGGTGTGTTTAAGTTTATAAAGGTGCTTCAAAGTGTATAAAGGTGTTCCAAAGTTTATAAAGGTGCTTCAACATTTATAAAGGTGCATCAAAGTTTATAAAGGTGCATCAAAGTTTATAAAGGTGCATCAAAGTTTATAAAGGTGCTTCAAAGTTTATAAAGGTGCATAAAAGTTTATAAAGGTGCATGAAAGTTTATAGATGTGCTTCAAAGTTTATAAAGGTGCTTCAAAGTTTATAAAGGTGCTTCAAAGTTTATAAAGGTGCTTCAAAGTTTATAATGTGCACACTGAATAATATTATTGCCAGTACACGATTGTACGGGCTGTTGCCTTAGTTGCCAAAGTACAGTAGATACCAGATTCAAGACAGCCCGTGACACAATATTCCCGGGGCCCATTTCCTTTTAATTATTAGTGCCTGGCTCACCTACAATGCGTGGTATGCCTTTTTTTATTCGCTCCTACGGAGCCAATGCAGCTGACCCTCTTTTGCGTACCCTGCGTCAAAGCCAACAAGCTGTCCACTGCTTTCTTTGAACATATTCAAGGCCACGTCTGAATGTGAACGAAGAAGAAGAACAAGAAGAAGAAGAAGAACAAGAGCAAGAAGAAGAGCAAGAAGAAGGACAAGAAGAAGAACAAGAAGAAGAACAACAAGAACAACAAGAAGAAGAACAAGAAGAAGAACAAGAACAAGAGCAAGAAGAAGAGCAAGAAGAAGGACAAGAAGAAGAACAAGAAGAAGAACAACAAGAACAACAAGAAGAAGGACAAGAAGAAGAACAACAAGAACAACAAGAAGAAGAACAAGAAGAAGAACAAGAAGAACAAGAGCAAGAAGAAGAGCAAGAAGAAGGACAAGAAGAAGAACAAGAAGAAGAACAACAAGAACAACAAGAAGAAGGACAAGAAGAAGAACAAGAAGAAGAACAAGAATAAGGACAAGAAGAACAAGAAGAAGAACAAGAACAAGAGCAAGAAGAAGAGCAAGAAGAAGGACAAGAAGAACAACAAGAAGAAGAACAACAAGAACAACAAGAACAACAAGAAGAAGGACAAGAAGAAGAACAACAAGAACAAGAAGAAGAAGAACAAGAAGAATAAGAAGAAGAACAAGAAGAAGAACAAGAAGAACAAGAACAAGAGCAAGAAGAAGAGCAAGAAGAAGGACAAGAAGAAGAAGAAGAACAAGAGCAAGAAGAAGAGCAAGAAGAAGGACAAGAAGAAGAACAAGAAGAAGAACAACAAGAACAACAAGAAGAAGAACAAGAAGAAGAACAAGAAGAACAAGAGCAAGAAGAAGAGCAAGAAGAAGGACAAGAAGAAGAACAAGAAGAAGAACAACAAGAACAACAAGAAGAAGGACAAGAAGAAGAACAAGAAGAAGAACAACAAGAACAACAAGAAGAAGAACAAGAAGAAGAACAAGAAGAACAAGAGCAAGAAGAAGAGCAAGAAGAAGGACAAGAAGAAGAACAAGAAGAAGAACAACAAGAACAACAAGAAGAAGGACAAGAAGAAGAACAAGAAGAAGAACAAGAATAAGGACAAGAAGAACAAGAAGAAGAACAAGAACAAGAGCAAGAAGAAGAGCAAGAAGAAGGACAAGAAGAACAACAAGAAGAAGAACAACAAGAACAACAAGAACAACAAGAAGAAGGACAAGAAGAAGAACAAGAAGAAGAACAACAAGAACAAGAAGAAGAAGAACAAGAAGAATAAGAAGAAGAACAAGAAGAAGAACAAGAAGAACAAGAACAAGAGCAAGAAGAAGAGCAAGAAGAAGGACAAGAAGAAGAACAAGAAGAAGGACAAGAAGAACAAGAAGAACAAGAAGAAGAACAAGAAAAAGAACAAGAAGAAGGACAAGAAGAACGACAAGAAGAAGACCAAGAAGAAGAACATGAAGAAGAACAAGAAGAAGAACAAGAAGAAGAACAAGAAGAAGAACAAGAAGAAGAACAAGAAGAAGGACAAGAAGAACAAGAACAAGAAGAACAAGAAGAAGAACAAGAAGAAGGACAAGAAGAACGACAAGAAGAAGACCAAGAAGAAGAACAAGAAGAAGAACAAGAAGAAGAACAAGAAGAAGAACAAGAAGAAGAACAAGAAGAAGGACAAGAAGAACAAGAAGAAGAACAAGAACAAGAACAAGAAGAAGGACAAGAAGAACGACAAGAAGAAGAACAAGAAGAAGAACAAGAAGAAGAACAAGAAGAAGAACAAGAAGAAGAACAAGAAGAAGAACAAGAAAAAGAACAAGAAGAAGGACAAGAAGAACGACAAGAAGAAGACCAAGAAGAAGAACATGAAGAAGAACAAGAAGAAGGACAAGAAGAACAAGAACAAGAAGAAGAACAAGAAGCAGAACAAGAAGAAGAGCAAGAAGAAGGACAAGAGGAAGAACAAGAAGAAGAACAAGAAGAATAAGAAGAAGAACAAGAAGAAGAACAAGAAGAAGAACAAGAAGAACAAGAACAAGAAGAACAAGAAAAAGAACAAGAAGAAGGACAAGAAGAATGACAAGAAGAAGACCAAGAAGAAGAACAAGAAGAAGAACAAGAAGAAGAACAAGAAGAAGAGCAAGAAGAAGGACAAGAAGAAGAACAAGAAGAAGAACAAGAAGAACAAGAAGAATAAGAAGAAGAACAAGAAGAAGAACAAGAAGAAGAACAATAAGAACAAGAAGAACAAGAAGAACAAGAAGAATAAGAAGAAGAACAAGAAGAAGAAGAAGAACAATAAGAACAAGAAGAACAATAAGAACAAGAAGAAGAACAAGAAGAAGAACAAGAGCAAGAAGAAGAAAGCCCACTTGCTGTTGTTTGTTTTTGTCACAGAACGGATTGGGGCGACTCCGTCTTCTCGATCTCTCTTTCACTACGGCAGTACTCAGTTCATCTGTTGTATTGATTTAATTGAGTGCTTTTCAATAGTAGCACCATTTCTTTCTGCTGTGTAGCAGATATTTTATCATTTTTAAATATTCTTACACTCCTTTCAGCGATAGTCGTCATTGTTGAGGCTGCTTCATGGTGCGATTTTTATCAGGGCAACTTATTATTAGTTCCAGGTTTTGTCACACCATGTTGTACCTCAACTGAACGCAAGAAATATATGAAAGCGGTCGCGGGGAGATGAGTATCTAAGGATGATGTGAACAGATGGATGTGACGTCAGAGCGTCAAGATGTGTGTCAAAAAATGGCTTGTGTATCAGCCAGTATAATTGTGTATTCAACAAATAGTTCTGAGGATAAAAGGGTAAGCTATAGGCTTAAATGAAAGGCATGAGAAAATGCCAGGATTATGATTAAATTCGATACGGGATTATAACTCCCAAGATATAGAAGTGCGTTGAACTAGAAATATAATTGAACAGTTGTTATTCCGGGAGGTATCATTCCCCGAAGATATAGGAATATAATTAGTAGAATTGTTATACCGGGAAGCGACATACCCCGAAGCTTATGGATTGATGTAGATTTGATTGGAGGATAATGGAGATACTGGGACGCTAATTTTATTTATTTTTGCATGTGTGTGGTCTCACTCGATTTGCCATTATGCCTTCACTGAAACACTTCATTAATTCACTTCGGTCTTCTATTACCACCTCATTCAGCCTCTTACCACCTGATATATCTCGCACTGCAATTGATTTTGCATTTGCTACATTCAAGAAAACTAGATTCACTTGCCATCTCCACTTTATCCGCACCTGCCTCCGCCTTAAAGTTCTCCCTCATGGCTTCACTTCTCACTTCAACCCCTCTGCTGGCCATATTCACCCTCGTGAACATCGCCTCTTACAGCGCATCGAGACCACATGTGGGTTCCAGCGTATGCGAGCTGTCGCAGCTATCCATTCCCGCCTCCTGGCAGATATCAGTGCTCAGCAGTCTCAGCTTCTACTCCGCTTACGTAGTCTCACCTCCAGCTACTTTCCTGCCTTCCCCATTATCCGCATTATTATCCATACCCTCAACCGGCAATTGTATGATTTTTTATCCGCCCAGAAAAAGGACAAACTTTCCCGCCTCTGTCCTACCCCTGAGACTGTCCCTGCCTCCTCTACTCCATCTCGTTCCCAGGTTGTTTGTATTCCCTCTGATCTTGCCCTCTCTGAGGGAGAGCTTTCAGTCCTCAGCAAGGGCTTGCACTTTGTCCCTCTCCAACCATCCTCTGATCAGTACAATCTCCTCCAAGATGTCCATCGGTTTCATCGCCGTCTGCGACTTCAGCTCCATTTCCGCAACAGTGATGGTCCTCAGAGATCGCAGGCTGAATCAGATGATGCCTTTGCACGCTTTGCTCCTCCCAAGAATAAACATTTTACACCCTCTCCTGGGGCTTCCCACGCTCTGGATTTATATATTCAGAATACCCTCCACGACATTCAGCAGCTCCAACCTCAACGCCTGCGTTATTCAAACCTTTCTTCTGATGAGTCTCATGCCCTCTCTAAGCTCCGCCGCAGAGATGACATTGTTATCAAACCGGCTGACAAAGGAGGTGCCATTGTGGTATGGCGCAAGGACCTGTACCTCCAAGAAGGTAATAAGCAGCTCACCAACAGCTCCTTCTACCAGCGCCGTGACAATGATGCGACAGTTCTCAACAATCGTCTGGTCCATGACACCATCAAAAGTCTTATCGCCAACAAGTCCTTACCTTCTAGCGCTTCTCATCTCCGTATTGACAATAGTGGTCTGGGCAAGCCTGTGTTTTATATGCTTCCCAAAATTCATAAACCCTCCAACCCTGGGAGACCCATTGTCTCTGCGTGTGCCTGCCCTACCGAACGTATATCAGACTTCCTCGAGGCATCTTCCAGCCTATTGTAGAGCAGCTTCCTTCCTTCTTAAAGGACACAAACCATGCTCTTACTACTTTTTCCTCTGTTCAGCTTTCTCCAGACCGTACCTACCGTTTATTTCTGTTTGATGTTTGCTCACTTTACACTTCCATTCCTCACTCTGATGGTCTCCGAGCTCTCCGGTTTTTCCTGGACCAGCGCACGCACCCCTCTATCGCTACAGAGACTCTCCTGCGCCTTGCAGAACTGGTCCTTCGACTCAATTCCTTTGAGTTCAATGGACAGTTCTTTGACCAAATAAGTGGAGTTACCATGGGCACCAAGATGGGTCCCAGTTATGCCTGTCTCTTCACGGGCTACCTGGAGTATCAGGTGTGGCAGCAGTATCCTGGACCTTTTCCATTGATGTATCATAGATACATCGATGATGGCATAGGTCTCACCGATATGCCAGAGGTTGACCTATCTAGGTTCATTAATTTCATTAACAACTTTCACCCTGCAATCCAATTCACCTCTCACATCTCCACTGTCTCTGTTAATTTCCTTGACATTGTTGTCACTATCCCCCCCCCCCCCCCCCCCCACCTCACCACTTTGGTGTACTACAAACCCACCGATGCACACAGTTACCTCCTTTATACTTCCTCTCATCCTCCGGCTTGTCGGGACTCCTTGCCTTTCTCACAACTTCTCCGCCTCCGTCGGTTATGCCAAGATGATGACAACTTTCTATGCCGAGCACAAGAAATGTTGGACTTCTTCCGTAACAGACAGTATCCAGAAGATGTTCTTACCTCTGCCTTAGAACGTGTTCTCCCTATCTCACGTCTAGAGGCCCTCAAACCCCGCCAAAAAACCTCCTCTGATAGAGTCAAGTTAATAATGACCTATCACCCTCACAACACTGCTGTCAAAAGGATCCTGTTTCGCCACCTACCTCTCCTCCAAGCTGACCCAGTGGCGCGGGAAGCATTTAGTGAGCCACCCTTGCTGGCATATAGACGGGACAAAAATTTGAGAGACCTCTTAGTCCACAGCCGTTTGAAAACCGTCAACGATGGCCACTTTGGAACCAAACCATGTAACCGTACACGATGTAAGACATGTCAGTATGTAATCGAAACACGTTCAGTCTTGTTCCCTAACGCCAAGTTCACCATCACCAATGGCTTCACATGTGAGTCACGCAACGTCATTTATGCTATCATATGCAAACGTTGCACCATTACGTACATCGGCCAAACGGGCACACGACTGGGCGACCGATTCTGCAGACACCTCTATGACATCTCTCAGTTTAATTCCACACCTGTGGCCATCCACTTCAATGGCCCTGACCACCACGGTGCCACTGACATCCAGGTGACAGCCATCAGATACTGTTCCTCGGACGCCAACAGTCGGTTTCGCCAGGAACAACGCCTCATCCATCTTATGGGTTGCCTCAAACCACACGGTTTGAATACCCAACATTCTTTTGTCTGAGATGCCTTTCTCTATCGACTGCCAGTTGTATTATGACTTTCTACTTTGATGCGATCACCCTTTTTTTTTTTTTTTTTTTTAATTACCATTTTTTTAATTTAATAATTTTATTTATTTATTTATTTACTTATTATTATTATTATTTTTTATTTAGTTATTATTTTTTTTAAATTTGTTTATTTATTTTATATTATTTAAAAAAAAAAAAATTTAAATTATTTTTTTCCTTTATTATTTTTTATTTTATTTATTTCTTTATTTATTTTTATTTATTAATTTGTTTTAAATTTATTAATTATTATTATTTATTTATTTTATTTTATTTATTTTTTTATTTTATTTTTTATTTATTGATTACTTTTTTCTTTTTTCTCACTCTTTTCCAGTCCTTGTTTTCATTATTTCTTATTTTTAATGTACTATCAACTTCCTCTTTCTGGTTTAGTGGAAGCCATCTTACTTCACATGTGACTGGACTTAATATTAAGGGAGTTTTTTTTCTCTTATTTTTATAGTTTCATGTTCTCTACTTAATTCTCATTTTCTTTCCCTCCTGTCTCTTGTTTGTCTGTCCCTGACGAAGGCCTTGTGGCCGCAACGTAGGTTTTTCTTGTCCTTCTCCTTGTAAGACGTATTACTATTTGTGTGGGTGTGTTTTTTTTTTTTATTTTCAACTAAATTCCCCCAATGTTGATGGGAAAATTATAATGAACTTTTGAATGGGACGCTAAATACCCCACTGGAAATAGTGATTGATAAATAAGATTATCAAGATATGTGGACAGGAGAAGTTGAGTGACATGTTTAGAAAGTCGAATCAGATTTTAGAAAGACTGTAAAACAGAGAGGGAGCACACATGCCATGTTCGTAATTGTGACCTTATTAGTGTGTACTTACTCGTTATTAAACTGTTGCCAAATCGTCCAAGCCCAGTAGTTTATTCAATCTCTCAAGGTTAATTTACACCGTTATTGACTTCATGCAGTACTTGAGACGTTGATATGGAAAGGTGTATACAAGACGGGTGGTTGCCAGAATATTCAACAATATAAACCAAAGCAAGAAGAATGAATTCTCACCGTAATCGGACTTTGTTTCGAATTACTACAAATTTTTATTGGCCTGGCATCAACACAGATGTAAAAAGATATTGTAGATACGTGTCAAAAAGTCGCACGCAGGGGTAAGAACCAGACTGCACCCTTGCAAGTCACAGATGTGCCTGTGCGCGCATTTAAGAAACTAGCTATAGACATCATCGGTCCATTGTCTGTAATGTCGGATCGAGGTTTTCAATATATTTTAACGTGCATCGATTTGTGCACTAGATGGTCTGAGGCCATACCGTTAAAAAACATTAGTACCATATCAGTTGCGGAAGCTTTGAACTTGATTTTTACAAGGATAGGTTTTCCTGAGGAAATACTGTCAGATAGAGGGATACAATTTAAGTCGGAACTTATGAGCGCGATAGAAAGCTCATATTCCATAAAACATTCATTCACAAGTCCTTATAGACCAAGTGCAAATGGGGTTTGTGAAAGATTTAACGGCTCTCTTAAGTTAATGCTTGGGAAGGTTACTGATGCACACCCTCGAGAATGGGATAAGATTCTCCCATCGGTTCTCTTTGCTTACAGAGAGATCCCTCAGGAGAGTACTGGGTTCTCTCCCTTTGAACTCGTGTATGGCGCGAATCCGAGAGGTCCGTTGTATCTATTGAAGGATCTAATCCTTGGTACTTCTCAGGATGACGCAACCCGCAGTAGTTACGAGTTCGTTGTTGATTTACGACAAAGGTTAGTGGATGCATGTCAGATCGCATCACAGAGTATTCAAACGGCAACTCAAAGATCGAGGTTGCTACATAACCAATCTCGTACCCTAAGATAATTTATCCCAGGGGATGAAGTCTTACTGCTCTTACCTATTAAGGAAAATAAGTTGTTAATTTCATGGCAGGGGCCATACAAAGTAGTGAAAAGGATCACAGATGTTGATTACTCAATTGAGATTAAAGGGAAAATTAAAACGTATCATCTAAATATGTTGAAATTATACATGCCAAGACCAGCTGAATTTGTGGATGTCTTGGATGAGGTTCATCGATCCTCATGCGCTGTTGTTCAGTCTGAAGATGCTACATCTGATATTCCCTTGGAATTTACTTTACCTTCTATTTCTGCTCATGAAACGTGGCAGGATGTTTCTATTTCTTCATCACTTTCGCATTCTGAACAAACTCAGATCCGTGATGTTTTACGTTCTTTTTCTGACGTATTTTCAGAACATCCAGGTCATACTGACTTAATATCTCACGAGATTGTGATCACTGATTCTACTCCGATTAAAATCAGACCATATCCTATTCCGATTCACTACAGAGATAAGGTGGATAAAGAAATCTCAGATATGCTGAAAATGGATATCATCTCACACTCTTCATCATCATATTCTTCTCCAATGGTATTGGTGAAGAAACCAGATGGATCTTTACGCATCTGTATTGATTTTCGAAAACTAAATCAGGTTACAGTCACAGATGCTGAGCCAATTCCAATTTTGGAAGATCTTCTTCCACAGCTGGTTAACGCTACATTCTTTACTAAACTAGATTTGGCAAAAGGATACTGGCAAATTCCGTTGTCCGAAAATTCTAGACATTTGACAGCATTTTCCACACCAAGAGGTTTATTCATATTCATAACCCTCCACTCCCAAAGGAGCATAGGCCTTCAACAAACACATGCCAAGTCCTCCTGTCACGTGCCGTCATCTCAAGTTCTTTCCATGTTCTCCTCATCATTTTCACCTCTGTCTCCAACTCTCTTCTCCATGTACTTCTTGGTCTTCCTCTGCCTCTCTTGCCCTGGGGGTTCCAGAACAAGGACTGCCTTGTAATGCTATCAACAGGTTTCCTCAGTGTGTGTCCTATCCATCGCCATCGTCTTCTTCTCATTTCTTGTTCCACTGGCACTTGTCTAGTTCTTGTCATCAGTTCCACGTTGGTAACCTTGTCATACCATTTTAATCCCTCTATTCTACGCAAGCACCCATTTATGAAAGTCTGTAGCTTTTTGCTTGTTGTCTTTGTTGTTCTCCATGTCTCTGAGCCATACAATAGGACTGACTTCACATTTGAGTTGAAGATTCTTATTTTCGTGTTGGATCCTATTTCTCTTGATCTCCATATATTTCCCAATGCAATGAAAGCTCCTCTTGCCTTTTGTATTCTTATTTTGATATCGCTGTCTGTCCCTCCAACTTTGTCTATATTACTGCCAAGATATGTGTATGATTCTACATCTTGTATTGGTGTTTCTTCAAGTTCAACCCTGTTATCATTACCTGCATTTATTCGCATTATTTTTGTCTTTTCCCTGTGTATTTTCAGCCCAATTGCTGTGACCTCTCATCGAGTGTTTTCAATTTGTCCTGCATCTGATTACGGCTATGGGACAGAAGAGCCAAGTCATCAGCAAAATCCAGATCATCCAACTGCTTAGTCAGAGTTCACTGGATTCCATTTCTGTTGTGTGTTGCCGATGATCTCATAACCCAATCTATTGCCAGCAAGAAAAGAAATGGAGACAAGAGGCATCCCTGTCGCACTCCTGTTCTTATCCCAAACGGTTCTGTAAGCTGTCCTTCGTGAAGAACTCTGCATGTCATGTCTTCATATGTTTTCTTTATTAAATTAATGATCTTCAGGGGAACTCCATAATGCCTCAACAATTTCCAAAGTGATTCTCTGTCTACACTGTCAAATGCCTTTTCGTAGTCCACAAATCCGATGTATAGTGGTGAATTCCATTCCAGACTTTGTTCAACTATTATTCTCAAAGTGGCTATCTGGTCTGTACATGATCTGTTTTGTCGAAAACCTGCTTGTTCATCTCTCAGTTTCTTGTCTATGGACTCTTTTAATCTCTCAAGGATAATCCTGTTTAATACTTTTCCTGGCACTGATAGTAACATTATTCCTCTATAATTTGTGCACTCTTGTAAATTTCCCTTCTTAGGCAACTTAACTAGATATCCTTCCTTCCATTCTGCTGGTATCTCTTCCTTTTCCCAGACTTTACCAAGTAATTTATATAACATCTCTGTAGCCGTGTCGATATCTGCTTTGATGGCCTCTGCTGGAATGCCATCAGGTCCAGACGCTTTTCCATCTCTTAGAAGCTTTATGGCTTTCTTTATTTCTTCCTTCGTTGGTCTTTCACCGTTAATTTGTAGCTCTTCTTCTGCTGGCTGGATGTCCGGCGGGTTTTGTGGAGCTGGTCTATTGAGAAGGTCCCCAAAATATTCTGTCCACCTCTTCATTTGCTCTTGTATATTGCTGAGCAGTTTCCCATTCTTGTCTTTTATGAGGCAACTTGTTTGCTTGTATTTCCCTGTTAGCTTCTTTGTGCTGCTATACAGTTCTCTCATATTTCCTTTGGCTGCAGCATCTTCTGCCTCTTTTGCCAACTCCTCAATATACTTCCTCTTGTCTCTTTTGATACTTCTTTTTACTTCTTTGTTTGCTTCTGTGTACACTTCTTGAGCCTTGGCTTTGGAACTTCTGGTTTTGCTTGTGTTTAACTCTGCTTTCTTGTTTTTTCTGTCTTTTATCTTATTGATGGTTTCTGTTGTTATCCATGCTTTTTGTTGTCTTTCCTTTTTCCCCAGTATTTCTTCACATGTCTCCTTCCATACAGTTTTGACCTGCTGCCAATAGTCTTCTGTATTCTCTATATCTTCCAGCTGTTGGAGCACTTGGAATTTGTTGGATACTGTGACCGCAAATTTGTCTCTTGTTTCTTGATTTCTTAGCTGTCCTACATTATACTGTTGTCTATAATTTTGCATTGTTGCATATCTCTTGAGTTTCATTTTTACTTTGGCTATATGAAGATGGTGATCTGATGCCACATCTGCTCCTCTATATACCTTTACATCCTGCAATGATGATCTAAACTTCTTGTTTATGCATATATGATCAATCTGATTTTCTGTTCTATGGTCTGGTGATATCCATGTTGCCTTGTGTATTCTCTTATGTGGAAACATGCTTCCTCCTATAGCCAGTTGATTTGAAGCACAGAAGTTTGCGAATAGTTCTCCATTTTCATTCATTACTCCTAGCCCATGTTTTCCCATGACTTCTTCAAATCCGGTGTTGACTGTACCTATCTTTGCATTCATATCACCCATCAAAATTGTGATGTCTCTTCTTTTTACTTTATCCATAATTTCCTGTAGTTTAGTATAAAATGCTTCTTTCACAGACTCTTCTTTGTCATTAGTTGGTGCATAACATTGGATGACATTTACATGAATTTTCTTTTTAGCTGTTTTGAAAGTAGCTGTTATTATTCTGGGTCCAACAGCTTCCCATTCAATGAGTGCTTTCTGTGCTTCTTTAGATAACATAAGAGCTACCCCTTCACTGTGGTGTGAACTTTCGTCTTCATGTCCTGAGGACAGCACCAATTCACCTGTGATGAGTTTCTTCCTGTCTACCCCCTTCCACTTTGTTTCACACATTCCCAGAACCTCGATTTTGTATTCCCTCATTTCTGCTGCTACTTGCGCCACTTTCCCTTGTTCGTTTAATGTCCGAACATTCCAGGTGCCAAATCTGGAAGTTCTCCTAGAAGAAAGAAGGTTAGTCAGCAACACAGACTCCTTTCGGCTTTCTCTGTGTTGCATCATACGCCTCCCCACGAGAGGACCTTCCCCTGTCTTGGATGGCTGTGTTTTATTTTCTTTATTTGACTTGTCCATATTTGTTGAAGTTTTTTGTGGTTTAAATGTTTTACAGGATGGGGTAACCGGCCCCATGCCCAACCCTCCTTAGTCGCTTTGTACGACATGCTTGGCAGGGGACAGTGTTACTATTCTTTGCTCCCCTTCCGGGCCCCGGTAACACACGGGTGAAGAGGTTTATTGGAATGGAACTATATGTGTTTCGGGTTGGTGAATGCACCTGCGACATTTGTTCGCATGATGCGCCGTTTGGTTGGCGATAGACCCGATATCATCACATATATAGATGACATTTGTTTATTCCATAACACATGGGAAGAACATATTGTAGGTTTCATTTCTTTGCTAGAACAGCTTAGAAAGCATCATTTGACAGTTAGACCTTCGAAAGTACAGATAGGTTTTCAGGAAATATCTTTCCTGGGGCATAAAATCGGTAATCATCGGCTTTATCCTTTGGATAGTCTGGTGAATAAAATCCTGAACATTCAGATACCGAAAAATAAGAAAGAGGTCCGTAATCTGTTAGGGCTCATTAACTATTATCATAAATTTATTCCGGACTTTTCGTCTATCTCTGGTCCTCTTTCAGATTTGACCCGCAAAGGTGCTCCTCTTAAATTATTGTGGTAAAAGACTTGTCAGTTAGCATTGGATAAGATTAAAATACTATTCGCGAATCATCCTATTTTGATTCTGCCAGATATCCATGAACCCTTCTATATTCGTACAGACGCTTCTCAGATGGGAATCGGTGGCAGTTTGATGCAACTTGTCAACGACGTACTCCATCCTTGCTTCTTTGTGAGCCGGAAGTTGTCTGCAGCAGAGAAGAAATATTCGGTGGGAGAAAGAGAGCTCCTTGCTCTCGTCTGGACTATATCAAAACTTTCTCGCTACTTGCTCGGACGAAAATTTTACGTTGAGGTAGATCATCATCCTTTGACGTCAGTGAAACCAAAAGCGTTTAAGAACTCAAGAATCTACAGATGGTTTCTGCTACTGCAACAGTTTTCTTTTGAAATCAAGCATATACGCGGTGAGGACAATTGGTTAGCTGACTTGTTGTCGCGATTTGCAACTCACCAGGACTGATATATTTCACATGGAACTTTGCATCCAGGTTTATGGTTCCAGGTTGTTTGGACATCATATTATGTCTTCTGCACTTGCTATTTCGTCCGGATATATGAACTCAAATTGTATTGCAATTTTGGTTATTTAATAATTGCTCTTCATAGTTTTATGTATATATGTCAAATTCCTGATACTTCTCAAGATTGCTTGTCTGTAAGGTGTATCCGTACGTAAGATTACTTAAGGTTATACCCTGCAGGATCTTGCGCGTTTCCTGAAGTAAACGCTCGGGAGCGTGAGGGGTAATGTTGAGGCTGCTTCATGGTGCGATTTTTATCAGGGCAACTTATTATTAGTTCCAGGTTTTGTCACACCATGTTGTACCTCAACTGAACGCAAGAAATATATGAAAGCGGTCGCGGTGAGATGAGTATCTAAGGATGATGTGGACAGATGGATGTGACGTCAGAGCGTCAAGATGTGTGTCAAAAAATGGCTTGTGTATCAGCCAGTATAATTGTGTATTCAACAAATAGTTCTGAGGATAAAAGGGTAAGCTATAGGCTTAAATGAAAGGCATGAGAAAATGCCAGGATTATGATTAAATTCGATACGGGATTATAACTCCCAAGATATAGAAGTGCGTTGAACTAGAAATATAATTGAACAGTTGTTATTCCGGGAGGTATCATTCCCCGAAGATATAGGAATATAATTAGTAGAATTGTTATACCGGGAAGCGACATACCCCGAAGCTTATGGATTGATGTAGATTTGATTGGAGGATAATGGAGATACTGGGACGCTTAAATTCCCCCAATGTTGATGGGAAAATTATAATGAACTTTTGAATGGGACGCTAAATACCCCGCTGGAAATAGTGATTGATAAATAAGATTATCAAGATATGTGGACAGGAGAAGTTGAGTGACATGTTTAGAAAGTCGAATCAGATTTTAGAAAGACTGTAAAACAGAGAGGGAGCACACATGCCATGTTCGTAATTGTGACCTTGTTAGTGTGTACTTACTCGTTATTAAACTGTTGCCAAATCGACCAAGCCCAGTAGTTTATTCAATCTCTCAAGGTTAATTTACACCGTTATTGACTTCATGCAGTACTTGAGACGTTGATATGGAAAGGTGTATACAAGACGGGTGGTTGCCAGAATATTCAACAATATAAACCAAAGCAAGAAGAATGAATTCTCACTTCTTCAATAATACAAATAGATCCTAGACAACAAAAGAATTCGGGCAATTCCTACATCCCTTAACAGTCATGTTTGTATGTTTACCTGTCTATCCCTGCGGATGGAGTAAACGGTTATGCAAGGTTGACCGACAGAAATCCTATTGTACCACAAGGGTGCGACTGTTTTCGCACGTAATTGGCCAAGCGAGTTTACTTAGAGCTGATATGGCTCGTGTGACCGACTAATTATTGTCGTGATAAGACACAGCATATATATATATATATATATATATATATATATATATATATATATATATATATATATATATATATATATATATACATATATATATATATATATATATATATATATATATATATATATATATATATATATATAACCATGTGAATATTAATATGTGAAAATAGCTAGTGGCAACCTCAGCGTATAGAATGATGATTTCAGGAACCACCACTGCCAAAGGCTGGTGACTGCTTTATTGCCAGTTTCTTAAAGAGAACTAAACGCATAAAGAGTCCCAGGTTCCATATGGAGCAGGGAGGGAAAGATGAAAGAAATGATGTACATTCTAATTATAATACTTACAGTTTCAAACCAGTGTAAATGTCTATGTAAACATATTCACTTTAAAATTAATGGAAGTTTCAAACTTTTCAAATCAGTGTAAACATAAATAAAAACATATTGAATTTATATTGTGAACACTTTTCAATCAGTGGAAATGTAAATGTAAACATATTTTATCTGTACTGTTAAACTTTTCATTTAAATGTAAAGTAACTATAAAAGCTATTCAATTTAAATGTAAAGAAAGTTTTATCCCGAGGGATTAAATTTAATTCTCATCGGGGATAAATTCTGAGTTAAATGGGATGGTGGAATAGAAGAAAGGAAGGGGGGGGGGGGGAACGGACGGACATAACTATGTGTCGGAAAACGCAATACTGAGGAGGGCGTTTCGTTTCTATTCTTTATCATAGTTATTGGTGGTATCAGCAGAAAGTACTATCTCTGGAACAAGAAGGGACTAGCGGCCTACGCTTTAAGACCGAGGGACCAACTTTCGTAGACTCTCCCTTACATGTCTGGGAAACGAGCTACACCCGTCAACCTTGACCAGCGACGAGCGTGAGCAGTGTAAAAAGAACCAACCCATCAGAAGGAGCAGAACCGTCATTGGCAGCTAAGTTCAATACATATGTTGCCATTTGAACTTACTGTAAAAATTTACATCCCATCACCACCGTGATGATAACTTTCTCTTGATCCATAACTATTCAAATTATTTTCAAACTGTTAAAACTTAAGTGATTATTAAATTTTGTTATTTGTAATTTTACAAATTTAACTTCGATTTAATCATTTTAAATGTACTGCATGTTTGTCTCAGTCAATTTACTAAACATACTCTAAACAGAGCTATACCAGAATAATAACTCTACTAAGTAAATCAGAGGGGGGGGGGGGGGTTTAACGAGCTAAAATTAATCATTGATTATTTCTTCACAAAAGTTGTCGGCAGATTCTAGAATTAACGTCCTCAGCCAAAGCAGCATTGTTTTCGCTTATCTCAATATCTTGTGAATCTCCCTTGGGATAGAAGTGTCATTAACCTTCTTTCTACATCTCTGCCAAGAGTAATCTTGTGCGAAGGTAGACACCTTTGACGACCCACTTTAGAGACTCTTGAGGTTTGGCCACTATTGGACCACTACTGCAAAACAGGGGAGACAATACCGTCACAGTTTTACATGATAAAGTTGCCAGCCCATTGCACAACCTCATATTAGTCAACTCTAACACGACGCTCTAGGGCGGAGTAGTCCTAGTTTTTCTTTGTCTCGCCACAAACCCCTGGAAACTACACGGGTCGGTCTTAGCTGCGTCCACTACTTACCTGCATGTATAGGTGTTGGAGGGGAAGAAACGTTGAAAACCACTGACCTGAAACGTTAGCAGGATAAACTTGGTGGTATTCTTTTGCTCCCCCTCCCCCCTTTATTAAGAACCCTGGGGGCCAACCCTGCCGTTTGGCTCCTTGCAGAACATTTAATTATCTTTTGCAGTGTAGATATCTGTAGTAATTAGTTTTAAATGGTGAGGTTGCTGGTCACATATACATCCACTTTTACGACATAGGGTATAGTTCAAATAGTCTGAACCACCCCACAATCAGTCCATCTTTTCACCGATATTATATAAACTGATTGGAGATAAATGGTAATTTTGCTCCTCCGTGTTGAATTATGTAGGAAGAATGAAGAATTAAGCAATTATTAATTTCAGCTCGTTCAAGCCCCCACCCTGATTTACTCAGTGGAATTCTTCTTATTCTGGTATAGCTCTGTTTAGAGTGTATTTAATACATTGACGCAGACAAACATGCAGTGCATTCAAAATGATTAAATCGACGTTAAATTTGTATATCTACAAATAACAAATTTAATAATCAACTAAGTTTTAACAGTTTAAAAAATGGGAATAATCTTTAACAGACAATACTCATCACCGTGTGATGGTATGGTGTTTTATGTAAGTAGTCACTTGGCAGCTTTTAGGTTTGACTTTAGCTGCAAATGGTAGTTTCTGCTCCCGCTGGTTTTTTTTTTTTGGTTCTGTGCAGATAGGTCACTGGAGTTCTCGAGTCTCTGGTCAAGCTTAAAGGCGCAGCACGTTCCAAGTAAGATCAGGGAGTAACTGCAAAGCTGGTCCCGCGTCTCTAAGACCCTCTGATGATGGTGTCTAGCTCGACGTCAGGCCACTTCTACCCTCACTTTGTTCCAGAGATTAGCACCCTCAGCTGGTACCACAAAGCCAATCTTGGCTCACAGATTGTTTGCTCAGAGGAATAAAGGCACTGGAATAGGCCTCTTACACGTTCCTGGTGTGTTGTTATGTTAATACAGAAACTCCCACAATAACTCCGTGATTTCAGTTTCCTCAGATCCCGGTTGTCCTTGTTAAATGGAGTTTATTCTGGGCTCTGAAAATTGATCAAACAAAGTCCAGTCTGATATATGGAATTGATTCTAGTCTTAACTCTGGCAGTCTGGTGGTCGTCTTGGCAAGCGATTCTCACAGTGTCTTAAAACTGAAACGTATCAGGTTATATTCACTGTTTTCCCCTGCATTTGTTTGTTACGATGCTAAGCAGAGCTCCAATCGTTTCAAACATGCGTGTTTTGTGCAGTATTTCAAAATATTTTCACGTAGGGAAAATTCTGCGCGTAATGCAGAGGTCACCTCTCCCATATATGGCAATAAAACATCTGATTGCATTCTCTGCAATGCCTACAAATACACCATATTACTTTTATCTCAAGTAATATCTTCGTAATATTGCTATCCGGATGCTATCACCTCATTCCGTCTTCCAGGTTGTAGCGTAAGGTTTTTCTCATATGATGATAGTGTTTAGAGAAGAAATAGAATTCTCTCCAGAATGTATGAAGTCCCAGTGTCAGAGAAGTGCACTGGTATCACAAGTGAGCTACGGCTGCGAATACTCTGAGCTAGACAATAGTTTAAGGCTTCAGAAATATACTTTGCCACCTTAGCTGTAGTAACTCATGTGATATTATAATAATTCAGAAAAAGTAACTCAACTTAAACAGTTAAAAATTTAACAAGTCTCTTGAGTACAATTTCATAATTTATTATGTACATCTATCTAATTCTGAAATGAAGGGTGAGTGTTGGACGATGGTGATTATGGTTATGTATTTACATCAAGTTGATAATATAATTAGAAGTTTAAACTTAAACAAAGAAAATAGTCCCCATGGGATCTTTAAATTTACTGTACACCAAAAAATGTCCTCTCACTGTTGTTATTTATATATTATTAGTCTGTCTCTTTTAATCTATGCCCTAATTTTTCTCATCATCTGACTGAGGAATGTCTCACATTGCCCACTGGAATATTCACTAGGTTACCCAACTTTGAATCAGCACTTGTCCAGATATGGGTTGACACATAACACTGTATTCTGAAAGTCACTCTTCATTCCAATCCCAGCAATAAGGGGGAAAAAAGGCTATGGAACACTTCAACCTCTAGGCTCCTGTTATGGTTAGGTAGCAGGATCGAAGGTCCATTTGACTTCAGGGTTTTTGAGATTTGACTATAGAACCCGAAACAAGAGGTACCGAGTGGCAAGGCAATGTCATGGAGACCTATTACATCTTAGGGTGTGATGAGATGAGGGTGTCATCAGATGTCTGCATGTATGATAAATGATACATGACTGTGTATGATTTAGATACAGGGAGACAGACTGGTGTCTACTGCAAAACATTGTATCAAATATAATAATACATGAATAATCAAAACAATATGAACATATGGACAGGATGCAACCTTTTCTTCCCTCACCTACATGCCAAGTCAGTACTGGTCTTGCTGGTGGGTTATAGACCCAGACAAAACCAGAATAGATATATTTAGCCCTGACAAGGACTGTGGTGGTTATATTTTAGGTTTTCCAATCTTCAGCAATCATATCCACACAAACAATATGTCCGATACATTCACAACACACTAAAATCTGAAATAAAATTGATATTATTCACATAAATAAATAAATAAATAAATATATATTCATTCATTTATAACCCTCCTCTCCCAAAGGAGCATAGGCCTTCAACAAACACATGCCAAGTCCTCCTGTCACGTGCCATCATCTCAAGTTCTTTCCACGTTCTCCTTATCATTTTCACCTCTGTTTCCAGCTCTCTTCTCCATGTGCTTCTTGGTCTACCTCTGCTTCTCTTGCCCTGGGGGTTCCAGAACAAGGACTGCCTTGTAATGCTATCAACAGGTTTCCTCAGTGTGTGTCCTATCCATCGCCATCGTCTTCTTCTCATCTCTTGTTCCACTGGCACTTGTCTAGTTCTTGTCCTCAGTCCTCTTACTTGGTAAAGTCTGGGAATATATATATATATATATATATATATATATATATATATATATATATATATATATATATATATATATATATATATATATATATATATATATATATATATATATATATATATATATATATATATATAGCCCCTTCAGTCATAACTGACTATGGGAATGCGCCCCTGAGGTGACAGCCCTCAACTGCTTATTTTCCTGGTGCTCCTTTCGACGTTTTCTCCTCACCTCTGCTTCTTGTGTGAGCCTCTCTTATCTGATAAATAGCAAACTTTGTGCGATCGGCAGCTTCATCCTCCCATGTTGCTGGATCCATGTCCAGTGCCCTCATATCTCTCTTGCACACATCTTTGAACCTCAGCTGTGGTCGCCCAACTGTTCTCTTGCCATCTGCTAATTGTCCGTAGAAGATATCTTTTGGGATGCGACCATCTTCCATGCGGCGAACATGGCCAAGCCAGCGAAGTCTGCGCTGTCTAAGCAGCGTATACATACTTTGAAGGCCAGCACGTGACAACACCTCGACATTTGTATATATATATATATAAAACCTACACACCCTCTAGGATCAATTCCAAGCTCTTATGAAGACTGTAATCTGTGAAGAAGATCTGCCCTTCATGCAGTGGCAACTGACGTAGTCTAGACAGAACTCTATTTATCTTCTGGCTTGGTTTTAGTTGTGTGTGATTTTGAAGTTCGTTCGTTCGTTCGTTTGTCTACTATATTGTTGTTATACCCTGTTCAACCTGAAAATTGGTTATAATTGGGGTATATTGTGCGTGTTGTTTCTTCGGTGCTAGCAGGTTGATAGTCCTGAAAAGGACTGGTCCTAAAAAGGACCACTAGCTGACTGTCTGGTTACTTCTTCTTTGCTTGTCTGTTCATGGTGTCGTGGCGTGTTCATGGTGTTTATCATATCCTGCCTCCCTATCTGGCTTGTGTGGTTTTGTTTGTTTTTGCCCTCCTCGTTTCTGGATCTTGTGTCTTCCTTTTCTCCTGTATCTGAGAAAGCGCTTTTTCTATGATTGCAGGTAGTAGTCTGTTTAGTGTTTCTTCTATGACTTCTTCGTCTGTTTGGTTGTTCGTATTTGTTTCCCGTGTGTTGGATGTCATTTCCTCTACGGCTCTTCGTTCTGCTTCGATTCTCTTGAGGATTTCTGAGTTTTCTTCCTTCAGTTCTGTCAGCTTCTTGACATCTTTTTCTATTTATTGTTGTATTATTTTCATGTCGTCCATCATTTCCCTAATGCTCTTAAGATCTATTACATCTTCACTGTCAATTTGTTTTTCGGGAGTCTGCCTGCTTTTGTTCTCGCCCTGGAGTTTCCGTTTCATCTCTTTTACTTCCGCTGTCAGCTGATGTAACTGTCTTCTGTCAATCCTGCACTGTTTGTCTGTAACATCCGCAGCCACTCTGTGTTTTGCCTCTCTGAAAGGTATGTTTTTGGACACGGCCTCCTTCAAGATGCTCTTTGTTTCCTGGAACATCGGGCAGCCTCGGTATCTTGCCCCATGGTTTCCGAGGCAGTTTGCACAGGTACGGTTTGGATTTATGGCCTTGTAATTTTGATCCTCCTTCGCCTTGGGACAGTCGCGATATGGGTGGCTACCCGCACAATACCGGCAAACTGCATCTCTCCTGCACGTGTTCTTTGTATGTGAAAACTGCTGGCAGTTAGAGCACTGCATGACCGGAAAGATATATGCCTCTGTCCTTTTTGAAGTAGTTTCGAGCGTCAGTCTCTCAGGTCTTGTCGACCCTTCAATGGTTATTACAATCAGGTTTGTGTCTTTGCTGTCCCATGTTTTTAGCCTTTCGACCTGCGTGAATTTGACGTCTGCGTTTTCGGTCTGTAGTTTGTTGTGGATCTCGTTAGTGGGCCACCTGGTGTCCACCCCTCTTTCGACAAACTTCTTTGTGGTCTTGTGTTTTTCTACCACCACTTTTATCTGGTGGGGCAACTGCACTTCTTTTGGACCTGCCTCAAGTTCTGTCATCAGCGAAGTGGTTGTTGTAGTTTTGTTAAGGGAAAGCACGACTCCCTTTTCGTGCCTCCTTACTTTAGAGATTCCTCTCCTGCCAGTTATTGTCTCGAGGATGCAGATCACTTTGTCATCTGGTAGGGCTTTGTCATCTGGTAGGGCCCTGAGTGAAGCCTCACCTCCAGACATCTGCGTGATCTTAACGAACCTCTCTATCGCATCTGTGTCGCCTTTTTTGCTCGCCTTTGTTCCCTCTTTCCTTCTCCGTTCCTGGTCAGGACTAGATTCAAGCTTTGGTGGTGATTTTATTGTCTTCGGATTTTGGAGCAGCTTCCCTGGGGTAGCCACAGTTGTCAACTCGGCATCGTGTGGTGGTGGCTTCGAAGATGCTTTATGGGTTGTAGGTGATTTTGAACTGAGCGTTCTCGCCTTATATATTGTGAGCGCGGCCGTCTGAGGGAGCAGGTAGGGTTTGCCTCTTTTCAGCACTGAAAATCTCTATCATATTGGGTATTATGTGCAACTGTCCCATCAGTCGTTCCAATACACACTCAACCAAGTTTATCCAGCACGTTGTCTTATATTTCCTTTATCGCCCCCTATTGGAAGCTTGCTTTTCATACACTTAAACCTACAATCGGGTAAGACCCGTATTAACTATAAATTTATAATTCTTATCACTAGGTTAGACCTGTGATGTGAGAGTCAAATAAAACTGCAAATATCTAATTATATACATACTTCTTCCAACTTTCCTTTTGGATTTCCATTCCTGCCTATCCCTTCTGTGAAAATCTTTAATATTTATCACATTTCACTTATACATTGTCCTATTATTAAAGAAACTCTTTACCTGACTTGCGATACTTTTCTTCGCCATTGTGAATTGTGCATTCCGGCTTCTTTCTGATAACATAGCCGACTGCGCATGCGTGACCGCTACTATTTTTAGACTGCTTAGTTACTCTGTGGTCTTTTTTTGTTTACATGCATTTCAAGGCTCTTGCAGTTTATTCTTTCTCTGTTCGTTCTATCAGTCCATTAACTAAGCGTGTTTTTGCACACTTTGCTACACAGGTGCATGTCTGTAAAAGTCCGCAGACGGATAATTTATCTCCCCGTCCTTGTGCAAACACCGACCCTCTTGTAACCATCTGGGCTGTGCCTCTTCACGACAGTAATTAGGGAACCCCAATCGCCATATCCACCCGTGTGTTGCCGGGGCCCGAAAGGGGAGCAAAGAATAGTAACACTGCACCCTACCACGCATGTCGTAAAAAGCGACTAAGGAGGGTTGGGCATGGGGCTGTTTACCCCATCCCGTAAAAACTTCGCACAGTGGGCTGATCACCTGCTTGCCAACCAATCTGATTACGGAAACAACGATAGATTGTTTGGTCTGTTTTTGTTCCACAAAGACGCCACTAGGCTTGGTGGAAACAGCGATAGATTGATCAATTTGTTGTTGCCCTAAGACGCCACTAGGCGTACTGGCCACATACTGCTTTGCCGGTTGGTGGCTAAGGATGGAAGAAGAGAAGAAGAAGAATCGCCATATCAGCGCTAAATAAACTGTCTGGGCGTACGTCGTGCTAAATCGGCGCGGCAAAGGTTTGGAAAATACGAGAATTTTACCAACATGACTGTCGTTCAAGATTGCATCACCTGTCTACTCTACCTCAGCAGGGAAGGTCAGGTAAACAGACAAGATGAATTATTACTGAAAAGAGTGAAAGAATGTTTGAAAATACAAAATATCTGCTACATAGCAGAGAAAGAAAAGGCTGCCGACCACTGAAAGGTATGTAATAAGTCAGTACAACAAATGTAACTGATTACTGCAGTAGTGAAGCAGAGATCGACCCAAAATAATGTCACAGGCCACATGCATGATATCCTAGTCCTAACCACCCGACATTTTTCTAGTGTAACTAATGTCGAGCCCTGTTATAAGCCTTAACTTCTCATCAGTTTTCTCAAGGCTTAAAATCAGGTGTACTGTTTCTTAGTATTTCTTAATTTCTAACTTCTAATAGTTTGATAATACGTTATTTACGAAACTTTCGCCACGGTTCCCAGACACAGTATTACTCTAACAGCGTACTAAACAAAAACCTGCAGGAAGCAGACTCGTGTCAGTCTCAGCTAGCGACACGTCCATATCACTTGTTTTTGTCCGTCGCTCGAAGGCGTCTCCGAGAGCACTCTACCATAGCGGTAGCCGTAGCCGGCAGAAAGCCTGTCGCCTTCACGCAGCTGGACAACAGCGTGACGATTGTACAGTGGCTAGACCACGGTTTAGACTTCAGTGACGGTATAATGAATATTAATTTAGACCAATTCTGTGCCCGCCTGTTCAATGCTGGGAACGTAAATCATTAAATGCGACGCTAGACGACCCCCGTCTGTAAGGCAAGTCGAAAAGGTGAGACAACCTGGAGGGGGGAATAAATAGACAATGTTGTTGTGGGTGATCTCATGGAAAACACAGGAAGTTCCCAGCTTACTTCGCTGACACAATGGCACGTAACTTTTCTATTTTAAGTATATTCATGACAATGATCGTAAAAAACTATGTCAGACCTAAATTTCTCGGATCTTCCGTCACTTTAAACCATTTTTATTTAAGATCTAAATCGAATTGTATATTTGTCACTTTGACGCTCAAAATCACTGTTACCCTCATCACAGAGAGCTGAAACTTTATAGGCAGCTGCCTTTCTTTATACATTTTTATCTTCAAGTTTTGAAGCATCAGGACTAAAACAATACAAAATAAGACGGGAGAACTCCAGTAAAGTAAAGGTTTTAAATTAAAGGAAATAACGAACTACGAATATAGACTGTGTTAAGTATTTGAAGGGAATGGCCGCCGGATGGTGAACAATGATGTGCAAGTTAAATAAATGTGTTTCTACTAAACTTCTAGGTCAGCAAGTCTTTTGTTTTAAACACAGCTCTAATAATGACCGACTTTTTTATGTGAGCATACATTTAAAAACAAGCAGGTGTTTAAACTTAACAAAGTATATTTTATTTATAGTTGAATTATACTAGGGGTCCCAAATGCTGCCATAGCCGGCAGAGAAGTTGATTTTTTTTTTTTTTAATGTAAAACTTTTGCCTCGTTTTGGCGAGGCGCGTCCCGTTCAACCTAGTCGGTTATATTAGGGCGCATGTCCAAAGATAAAAAAAACCCTTAGGTCTGGGTTAGTTGAGCACTTAGTGTTCGCCTAAATACTCCTAAGGCACGCGTAATACTGCACATAGTTTCTGACAGCAAAATCCCAACATCTGGCTTTCTCGGGGCCGGACTGTTTAAAACTAACAGGAGAAAGCTCGAAGGCGAGTCTCTGTGACCCAAAAACCAGAAAGCTAAGGGTATATAATGCCTGTAAGCCGTGGACGGCAAATCATCTATGACTTCTAGGTGAAGGAATACTATTATTTCAAACCATCTGCCTTGCATGTCGGCTGGGGGCAGCCAGAAGCAAAGGAAAGCAAACCTGAATAAAAATGCTTGCTGAAAGCGGATGTGCCGAGCCGAAATGATTATACAGGGTGGTCACAAAGTATTTCCCTGATTTCAAAAATTAAAAAAAAAAAAAAAAAAAAGTATTCTGTGCAGAAACACTTGGTTTTTTGGAAATTATTCCAGAACTAAAAGTTTTTTTAATGCTATTTGTAGATTTCAACATTTGCGCCGGTTGTGTAGGATTTTCAACACTGTGCTTCGAGGGATTGCAAGGTCTCTTGAGGCACGATAGGTTGATTTTTGAGGACTGCTTTGAAACGCCGTGCTCACTGCGTCCACAGTTTCTTCACTCACACGAGGCCTGCCTGCTCTGGGCATGTCACCGACGCTGCCAGTGTCCGTAAACTTTATATACCAAGCTTTGATGCTTTTAACATCTGGAGGATCTCGTCCATACTCCCTTCTAAACTTTCTTTGCACTGTCAACGGCGATTTACTTTCGTGATACCATAAAACACACTGCGCTTTCTCCTTCATTGACGCCATGTTGAAAAAGATGATTTGTGCGCAACCTACAAAGGTAGCAAAAAAAATTAATGCTCTTTGGTGAAATTTCCAAAAAACCCAATGTTTCTGCGCATGATACTTTTTTTGCAAAAAAAATTTGAAATCAGGGAAAGACTTTATGACCACCCTGTATTTCGCAGCCCAGCTGTAAACTACGACACAACGTATTTTACGCTGAAACTATATGGTGATGAGAGAAGCCTGAGACGGACTTCCAGCTTATGAGAGAGATAGGCATGGTTATTTGAGAGCGAACGACGAGGAAGAAGAATTATAGTAGGCAAGTGACAACCATTCTGTACAACTAGTATTCAGTTATGACGTTTGGTTTGGTTTGGGTTGAAGGATTATCTTCATTGCACACGGACAACTCCATCAGTGCTCCGATCTCCTCTCTTAGATCACACAAGGAGGATCTCAGCAGAGTGTACGAACTCCGTAGCACCGGCGAAAATCCCAATGTGTTTATATAGGATGTGACGATAC
Organism: Oreohelix idahoensis; assembly: GCA_024509875.1. Lineage (NCBI taxonomy): Eukaryota > Metazoa > Mollusca > Gastropoda > Stylommatophora > Oreohelicidae > Oreohelix > Oreohelix idahoensis. The sequence continues at coordinate 347,255 of JAMPIV010004892.1, forward strand.
GGTTGTGCGATCTCAAGTCCACTCCGGCAGGATTGCATTACATTCCTGTGCGAGGGTATTTTCTTATTTTTCTCTCCCCCGTCATTATTATGTGGCATATTTTATGCACCATTATTTACTCTCTACGTTGGATAAGTAGAGTTAAGTCTCTAACACTTCACTCCTCGACTGTTTGTGTCACGCCAGGTTTATTGACCCGGGCAGCGATAATATTATATCACGTATTATCAGGCTAACCATCTTTTCAAAGCGACTGTGCCTGTTTATTCAAGCTTGCATTGTGCACGGTCTATGAATAGAACCCCAGATTGTGTGGCTAATCGGGCGGAGATCTGTCTAGCGAAACACAGGTGGTAATGCGTAATTTGGTTCCGCTTAGACCATACCTGTGTGTAATTATCTCAGATAATCTAGAAACTCAAGATTTGTAGACGTCACGGGATTGCCTCCCTTGCCTTGCAGTAGTGGTCCACTAATGGTCACAACGCAAGCGTATCTAAAAGTAGGTCGTCCAAGGTTTCTATCTTCGTGCAAGATTACTCTTGCTAAAGATGTAGACAGAAGATGAATGGCGTTTCTACCTTAGGGGAGCCTTCACAAGATATTCCCAGAAGTCAAGAACAAACGCTGCTTAAGGGCTGAGAAAATGTGTTAACTTATTATCTGGCCCGTCGCCTTTTGTGAAGGGTTTATGCAATGGTTCGGGCCCGTTCAAGCCCCCAGTTGGAGTTATCCAACGAATGCCCTCTTATAAGTAATGGCTCTATATTTATATATATATGTATTTATCAAGAAAAACTGGCTCATACGTTTGCTTTCGTACATATAAACTGAATCAACTATTATTGTTTAGTTTAAAATAACATACAACAAATTTAATAGTCAATTAGTCTTTAACATGGGAAAATAAATATGGAAAATTGGGTGAAAATTTCAATTAAGGTTTCCTCACTGAGGTTTAGGTAGGGCGTTAATAATGTCCGTATTTTTTGCAGTAGCCTGTTACACAAAACGTAGCTCCAGATGAGTCCTGCAGCTGTGGTTTCCGTCACTTCTTTTTGGTGATGAGTACACTTCTCCACATAATTCGTCCACTGTAGGCGGTTGGTGGTGATACTCTTCTCTCACACAAGTGGTGTAGGAACTTCAGTACTTAAGTCTGATGTCTTGTAACCACTAACCAAAAATTTTGGGAATACACACTTCTCCTGGCACATATTTAGAATGGACACTGCTCTGTATTATAAGCTTCATGATCACTTTAGGTCTGGAAATATGAGTTAATGCCTCTGACGGCTGGTGTTCTGCAAATTCCTGGCCTGGGAAAACTGTTGTATAATTCCTCTTATGACTTGGTCTGGGAAATATGAGTTAATTCCTCTGACGGCTGGTGTTCTATGAATCCTGCCTGGGAAAACTTTCGTTAAAATTCCTCTCTGACTCCTTGTGATAAAATTCCCAATTTCCAGTCTTGTACTAAAATTGCGGGTTTACTTGTAAATTCCAAAGTTGCCCAATACTCGATCTGGTACTTATAGTTGTGGAATTATAAGTCTTATCCTCTTTCCTCTGGCTTGTAGGAGGTGTTTAATTGACGCTGCGATGCAGTCTGTGCTGTTCTGTATCTGATTTCTACAGTATATCTCACACTCCTTAGTTTCAAATCCCAGCTGTGTTTCCACCGAACGTTCCAATCAATTCATTATATATTCTGGCGAACCAATCAAATCTATCTAGCACTGTTTGGGTGGGGAAGTTTATCATTACTCATCCCACGCGTATTTAAAATATTAATTTTAATATACACGCGTGGCCTCTTACAACAATGATGTCAAATCATTACATAAGACTTCCGGTGCACCTCTGTCTATCACAATATTGTGACAGTGTGTTTTGTGGCGTAATGACTACTGCCCAGATGTCTAGCCCGACAGATTATCTAATTATCCCCTTTATCTGCGTGTCTCCGCCAGACAGATGTCTGGTCAGACAGTGTTGTCTTCTTTCATCGTAGCACAATACAAGCTGGTGTCAACATGATCAACAGCTTTCCAATGGGGTCAGATGTGTGACGGACACGTTTCCACAAGTGGTCAGACGGATTCAAAGAGATAAGCGGGTGACCGGTCTGACGACTGGGTATTGTTACGATAATACCACAGTTCAGCTGCCGGAACGTAAATACGTCTGAGGAGTGGTAAACAATAAGATACGCATTACTCCCGTAGCAAATACTGCCATAGGGAAGTGGCGTGTTAGAGACATCAACATGCTATGTTTAGCATACAGCAAAATAGTGAAAATAACGAATGGAAAGACATGATTTATGCCAAATAAAAGCGATGAGTGAGAAAAATGAAGAAAAAAAGAAAGGATACTGCTGGAGGGCTGAAAGTGTGAGAAATCACACAAAAGAATATGTTCAGACGTTTTGTCACACACGTTACTCCAGGAACACATGGGCACAATATGGTGAGAGGCAGATAGGTGCAGCCGGAAGTCTTAAGCAACGATATGACATCACTGAAGAGGTCACGCGTGGATATTAAATTTAATATTTTGAAACACGCGAGGGGATATTTTAAAATGAAACACCCAACCCAGTGCTAGAGAGATTTGATTGGTTCTTGTGAGGAGCTGAAATATACAATGTATTTTATGGCACACTAGTCGGAAGTGCAATCTGTGATTTGCACTAAGAACTGGGAATATAGTGTGATGAAAACACAGACATAGATCACACAGAGAGACTGCAGCGCACAAGTCATATCAGCGACTCCTAAAAGCCAGAAAGAAAAAGGAGACATTGGACTTAGAAATTCCACAACTATAAGTAACAGATCGAGTATTGGGCAACTTTGGAAATCACAAGTAAACCCGCACTTTTAATACAAGACTGGAAACTTAAAGGAGCCAGGACTTTAATTAACAAGACTGGAATCCTAGGAATTTGATCACAAGTCATAGAGGAATTTAAAGAAAGTTATCCCAGGCTTTCGCAGAACACCCGCCATCAGAGGAATTAGCTATAATTTCCCAGACCAAGTAAAGAGGAATTAAACAAAAGTTTTCCCAGGCCAAGGATTTTGCAGAACACCCGCCGTCAGAAGAATTAACTCTAATTTCCAGACCTAAGTGATTTCGAAGTTTCTATTACAGGGCTGTGTCCAGTCTAAATCTGTGCAAGGAGATTGTGTATTCCCAAAATTTTGGGGTAAGTGTAAACAATTTATTTACTAATGTAAATTCTACAGGTTTCTTCCTAAGGGGTTATTTACAAGGCTGGCAACCTTAACATATGAAAATGGTATATACATGAACCACTACTGCAAGAGCTGGTGATTGTTTCTGACTAGTCGTGCGGGAAACCTGACAACAGAGCCACCACAGACTCCGACGGGAGTGGTGATGAGTAATGAGTGATGATTACATCACATGTGCCTATGGTGTAACATATTATCTTGTGAGATTTATGTACCTTTTTTAATTGTAATTCAGGCAAATTATTATTCACGCACTCCAGACGCAATTTCCCAGTTAACACCCAGAAGGATATTGGTGAATTTTCATCATATTCCCTGAGTTACACTGTGTGATCGGGATTTTAATTCTTCTGAGAGGTTTACATTGGTGGTTGGTGCGCATGACAATGGGCCTGTTAGTTTGCGGCGAACAAATATACTTAGCAGGCATTTGTTTCTTTCTATTTGTCTAAAGTTCGTGGTTACAAGCCATCAGACGATTTGTGGTATTCACGCCGCTATTGTGAGGGAAAAGCATCCATCTTAAACGCCTACAGTGGAAGAGAGTGTGGAGAAGGCTTCCGTCATCACAGAATCGACGAACCACAGCTGCAGGACCCATCTGGAGTTACATTTTTTTTGTCACAGGCAACAGCAAAACACGGACATTGATAAAACCCTCTATTTAATCTCTGCGAAGAGAAAATTTGATTCCAATATAAAATCACCAGCATTTTCTTATTTTAAACTGTTAATACTAATTGATTATTAATTTGTTACCTGTTGTTTTAAAACTAAACAATCATAGTCGATTCAGTTTTGTTATATGTATGAAAGCAAACGTATGAGCCAGATTCTTATATATATATATATATATATATATATATATATATATATATATATATATATATATATATATATATATATATATATATATATATATATATATATATATATATATACACAGTAGAACTCCATTTATCCGAACCCCAATTATCCGAACATCCAATTATCCGAACACGTTTTCCAGAAAAAAAAAAAAAAAAAAAAATCAGATGCCACAGTCACGTTAGACTAAAATTCTGAATCTTTTGATGCGGCAAACTTCAAATGTGTGCGAACAATTTGTAGAGAATGGGATGGCTCATGGTTGGCCGCTTACGTACAGGAAGTCAGTTAGATCATAAAGTCCATTGTACGTGTGCGTTCTAGGTAGAACACTGGCTAAACAGACAGTTCAACTTAAAATAATTGTGTCTGCTACTACAGCAGAATAATTTTGGTGTACAAGTATTTCTCTGTGCGATATGGCATCTTCCAGTAGGCCTAAAGCATATAAAAGGAACCGCAATGTTTTGTCAATTGAAACGAAAACAGAAATTATCAAGAGACTAGGACAAGGTGAAACTGTGTCTTCACTTGCGAGGATTTTCAATTTTGGGAAAGCTACCGTCTCTGACATCAAAAGTAACAAGGATAAAATTATGAGTTTTGCATCGAAATTTGATAGTGAAAATGGATCGAAGAAACGTAAAACCATGAGAAATGCGAAAGATGTGAAATTGGAAGAGGCTTTGTATATATGGTTTGTGCAAAGAAGAAGCAAAGGGGAACCTATCTCTGGTTCTCTGTTGTGTGAAAAGGCACTTCAGTTCAACAATCAACTTGACGGTCCTCCTGACTTTAAGGCTAGCCAGGGATGGTTAAGAAACTTTAAATCTCGTCATGGCATACGAGAATTGGAGATTCAAGGGGAATCTTTATCTAGCGATGCAACTGCCGCTAAAAATTTTAAAGAAACATTATTGGCTTTTTTGGAAGAAGAAGGTTATTCACTCGATGATGTGTATAATGCCGATGAGACTGGCTTATACTGGAAATCATTGCCTCAAAAATCACTTGCATCTCAGCGCGAAGCAGCTGCCCCTGGGTTTAAAAAGTGCAAAGAGAAAGTAACAATTTTGGTAGCCGCGAATGCCAGTGGAAGTCATCGTTTACCGGTGCTAATGATCGGCAAAGCCAAAAAAACCACGTTGTTTAAAGAATGTGACATGTCTCCCATTGTGTTACAAAGCACAGAAGAGTGCTTGGATGAATAGTGAAATATTTCTTGATTGGTATACAAATCAGTTCATCCCAAATGTGAAGAGGTTGAGAGAACAAGAAAAGAAAACTGGAAAAGTAATTTTTCTACTGGACAATGCACCATCTCATCCAGAGACGGATACATTGAATGCAGTTGATGCAAATTTTAAAGTAATTTTTCTGCCTCCCAATGTAACAGCACTGATTCAACCAATGGATCAGGGTGTTATAGCAAAGCTTAAAAAGATGTACAAGAAGGAAATCATGCGTCGTTTATTGTTGGCTGAAGATGAAGAAAGTGTGGTGGCGTTTTCCAAAAAGCTTAATCTCAAAGACTGCTGCTATATGTTAGCTGATGCTTGGACCACCCTGTAACAAGATAATCTCAACAAGGCTTGGAGTAGATTGCTTGGGAAAAAAGGAGGAAATGAAACTACTGCAGTGGACACAAATGATGATTGTATAAATGAAGTTGTGGAACTGTTTCAAGCAATGCCCGGATTTTCGGACTGTGACAAAGATGATGCACACATGTGGCTAGAAGATGATAATGGTTCTGGTTTTCAGTTTTTGAATGACGAAGAAATTTTGTCTTTTGTGCAAGAAGAAAACCAAATACATGTAGTGACCGATGATGAAGACTCCTCAGAAGTACATGATGTACTTGTAGATTATGAAGAAAAACCAAAACGTCGACCAAGTCCTGAAGAGGCCTTTATAGCACTAGAAACAGCGATGGCTTGGTACGAGCAAGAAGATGACAGCTGTCCTACACAGCTTCTGCTGTTGAAGAGAATGCGGGACTTAGCAGCCAAAAGGAGACTATCCAGTTTGGTGCAAATACATCTGTGCAAGTACATATATACGTAAGTTGCGCCTGATTTTGAATTGTTTGTAATGTTATTTTGAAAACATTTCTCTTTCTTAACAAAAATAATTAATACAAGTAGTACATGCACTGCAGTGTAATGAAAGATTTTGGTGATACAGTGATCTAATACAGTGTGGGTATTATTATTACAGTACAAGTAAATATGTTTTATAGTGTATTTTCCTTGTGATGGTTAATTATTTTTAGAAATATGTGTACATGTACTCGATACATTATGTAATCCAATTATCCGAACATTTGATTATCCGAACGATGCTCGGTCCCATGGGGTTCGGATAAATGGAGTTCTACTGTATATATATATATATTATATATGCCTAGAATTATATTTACCTATGCCTAGAATTATATTTACCTCTAAACAGAGCTATACCCTATAAGAGGGATTTCGTTGGATTACCAGATATCTTCTTCTTCTTTGATCCATAACCGCCAACCGTCAAAGCAGTCAGCGGCCGTCACGCCTGGTGGCGTCTTGTAGGGCAGCAACAAATTGATTCCACTTTGCTCGGTCGGCGGCCATCCTTCGTACAGTGCCCCAACTGTGGTTCATTCTTTGCATCTCAGCTTCCACAGTTCTCCGCCAAGTTGTTTTTGGTCGGCCTCTCTTTCGCTTTCCCTCGGGGGTCCATAGCATAGCTGTTCTTGTGATGGTATCAGGGTCCCTTCTGAGGACATGGCCAACCCAACTCCAGCGTCTGCCGCTATGATGGTGTGCATGTCCTCCTGGTTACTCCGAATAAGTAGTTCTTGATTGCTGATGGTGTTTGGCCAAAAGATTCGGAGAATTTTCCTTAGGCAGATTGTGTGGAAGGAGGACAGTTTCGACATTTCCTTCTCTGTTACTCTCCAACATTCCGCACCATAGAGAAGCACAGAAAGAAGTACCAGATATAATGCGTTAAAAATTGTTCAGCCCAATGCAACATTGTTTGTGACTTCTGGAAATATCTTGTGAAAGCTCCCTTAAGGCAGAAGTGTCATAAATCTTCTATAGAAGTGTCATAAATCTTCTATCTACATCTCTGCCAAAAGTAATCTTGAGCGCAGGTAGATACCTTGGAAGCCAATATTAGATACTTTTGAGTTTTGGTCACTGTTGGACCACTACTGCAAAGCAGGGGAGGCAATCCGTGACATTTGAATCACACATTCTATAAATATATTTGGTGGAGAGGTTTCTAATTTTTTTTATTTAGCCAAGGGCAGCGGCCTTATGGCCTACTCTTTACGTTTCCTAACTGCCATGGGATTTTTAACGTGCGCAACGTGCATACGCACCCGTGTGTTACCGGGGCCCGAAAGAGGAGCAAAGAATAGAAACACTGTTCCCTGCCATGCATGTCGTAGACAGCGACTAAGGAGGGTTGGGCATGGGGCTAGTTACACCATCCTGTAAAAAATGTAAACAATAAAAAACTTCAACAAACATGGACAAGTCAATTAAGGAAAATAAAACACAGCCATCCAAGACAGGGGAAGGTCCTCTCGTAGGGAGGTGTATGATGCAACACAGAGAAAGCCGAAAGGAGTCTGTGTTACTGACTAACTTTCTTCCTTCAAGGAGAACTTCCAGATTTGGCACCTGGAATGTTCGGACATTAAACGAACAAGGGAAAGTGGCACAAGTAGCAGCATAAATGAGGGAATATAAAATCGAGGTTCTGGGACTGTGTGAAACAAAGTGGAAGGGGGTAGACCCAGAATAATAACAGCTACTTTGAAAACAGCTAAAAAGAAAATAAATGTAAATGTCATCCAATGTTATGCACCAACAAATGACAAAGAAGAGTCTGTGAAAGAAGCATTTTATACTAGACTACATGAAATTATGGAAAAAGTAAAAAGAAGAGACATCACAATTTTAATGGGTGACATGAATGCAAAGATAGGTACAGTCAACACCGGCTTTGAAGAAGTCATGGGAAAACATGGGCTAGGAATAATGAATGAAAATTGGGAACTATTCTAACACTCTGTGCTTCAAATCAACTGGCTATAGGAGAAAGCATGTTTCCACATAAGAGAATACACAAGGCAACATGGATATCACCAGACCATAGAGCAGAAAATCAGATTGATCATATATGCAACAATGCAAAATTATAGACAACAGTATAATGTAGGACATCTAAGAAATCATGAAAGTAAAGTCTGGGAAAAGGAAGAGATACCAGCAGAATGGAAGGAGGGATATCTGGTTAAGTTGTCTAAGAAGGGACATTTACAAGAGTGCACAAATTATAGAGGAATAATGTTACTATCAGTGCCAGGAAAAGTATTAAACAGGATTATCCTTAAGAGATTAAAAGAGTCCATAGACAAGAAACTGAGAGATGAACAAGCAGGTTTTCGACAAAACAGATCCTGTACAGACCAGATAGCCACTTTGAGAATAGTAGTTGAACAAAGTCTGGAATGGAATTCACCACTATACATCGGATTTGTGGACTACGAAAAGGCATTTGACAGTGTAGACAGAGAATCACTTTGGAAATTGATGAGGCATTATGGAATTCCCCTGAAGATCATTAATTTAATAAAGAAAACATATGAAGACATGACATGCAGAGTTCTTCATGAAGGACAGCTTACAGAACCGTTTGGGATAAGAACAGGAGTGCGACAGGGATGCCTCTTGTCTCCGTTACTTTTATTACTAGCAATAGACTGGGTTATGAGAACATCGACAACACACAACAGAAATGCAATCTAGTGGACTCCGACTAAGCAGTTGGATGATCTGGATTTTGCTGATGACGGCTCTTCTGTCCCATAACCGTAATCAGATGCAGGACAAATTGAAAACACTCGATGAGAGGTCACAACAATTGGGTCTGAAATACACAGGGACAAGACAAAAATAATGAGAATAAATGCAGGTAATGATAACAGGGTTGAACTTGAAGAAACTCCAATACAAGATGTAGAATCGTACGCATATCTTGGCAGCAATGTAGACAACGTTGGAGGGACAGACAGTGATATCAAAATAAGAATACAAAAAGCCAGAGGAGCTTTCATTGCACTGGGAAATATATGGAGGTCAAGAGAGATCTGATCCAACACGAAAATAAGAATCTTCAACTCAAATGTGAAGTCAGTCCTATTGTCTGGCTCTGAGACATGGAGAACAACAAAGACAACAACCAAAAAGCTACAGACTTTCATAAATGGGTGCTTGCGTAGAATAGAGGGATTAAAATAGTATGACAAGGTTACCAACGTGGAACTGATGACAAGAACTAGACAAGTGCCAGTGTAACAAGAGATGAGAAGAAGACGATGGCGATGGATAGGACACACACTGAGGAAACCTATTGATATCATTACAAGGCAGTCCTTGTTCTGGAACCACCAGGGCAAGAGAGAGAGAGGTAGACCAAAAAGCACATGGAGAAGAGAGCTGGAACCAGAAGTGAAAATGATGAGGAGAACGTGGAAGAACTTGAGATGATGGCACGTGACAGGAGGACTTGGCATGTGTTTGTTGAAGGCCTATGCTCCTATTTTTTCGCCCTTATGCGAGAAGGCTAGGCATGCGATCTCACTACCCATGAGATCAAGGGGAAGGATGACATCATTAGGACCACTGGTTCTGAAAAAATTTTCATCTACTGGGAATCGAACCCGGCACCTCTAGAATTCGAGGCGGACGCCAAACCTCTTAGCCACTCTGACCCCATGATGGGGTTTTTAAAAACTTTGACGTAAAATCATAAAGCAAGTAAAGAAAAAAAATGTATAGGCATCCACTTGTTATTGTTTTTTCCCCCAAAAAATAAATAAAATAAAAAACTACTGATTAATGATAACTGGTCATCTACTTTTATTCAATGTAATAGAACGTTTATACTTTGTCAATGTAAATAACACCCGGAAATCTTTCCAGTACAGAACAAACACCAGTCTAAGAATATATGAATAATTTAAGTATTTCTGCATGGTGCGGAATGCTGGAGAGTTACAGAAAAAAAAAATGTTTCAAATTGTCCTCTTTCCACACAACTATTGGGTTGGCCATGTTCTCAGAAGAGACCCCGACGCCATCTCCAAAACTGCTATGCCGTGGAACCCAGAAGAAAGGCTAAAAAAAGCATGCAGCAGAGTTGTGGTACCGCATGAATGCTGGCCACTGACCGAGCAAATAGGAGAGTTTGTAGCTGCCATTGAAGACGCCACCGGGCATGATGGTCCCTGGACGTGTTGTCATTCAGCGGCTTCTGATCCAAGAATAATAAAATGAATAGAAGATTTAGTTTGTGTTCTTGAGTGTATTTGGTAACGATGATAAAAGTGGATCCCTGTAGCTTGTTGTTTTTTTCTGTTAGTTGTTTCCTTGGAACATAGGCCTACAGGTTTTACATCTCGCCGATTTCTGTTTGTCGTCTTCTTTAACACTTGCACAAAAGCGTGCAATGCTTCCCTTCGTTTTCTGTAGGTTGCCCTGTAGATTCAAGTAAGTTTCTGGAGTAGTTGATAGTATTAAAAATTCCATTGGCTGTTTTTTTGTAGGGGATTGTTGATATCTCCTATGTAAACAACTTTGTCAATGGAGGAAATACATTCTAACACAAAGAAGTGCCGAAAGCCACATAGATGTCTGTTACGCACAAATAATTACTTTTTCCAAAGTCTTTGTATGATCATTTTTCGTATGTATGATCATTTTTTGACTGAAATGTGTATTATGTTTTTTACAGTCAAAGGGACATGACCCGAGTTATTGAGACTACAATTTTTTAGGAGTTTGCCTTCTCTTGTATAGAGACACGTTCGGTCTATAATTTCTTGAACGAAGCGTGACCATATCTCCTTATTTGGTAGTATCAGTCAACTGTTGTAGATGTCTGAAACCTGTCTTAACGCTTCTGTTCATGACCATAAAAGGCGCGACTGTGTAAGACTTTTATCTCGAATGTTCTTAGAACCGCTTTGTGTGAATTGATACTCACGTAGATGAGTTCTGCGCATGTCAAAAACTGGGAGTTCGTTCTGTGTGTTCCGCCCAGCTGGGGAGTTTAGAAATGGTCTGAGTAGCGAGCGGACGCAACCTGCGTCTTTGTGATTTTCTGAGGGAAATACGTTGTCTTTGTGAGTTAGTTAGCTAACTAGACTATTTCCCAGTATTATTCAAGCCTGCCTGGAGGCATATGTTCGTGGTTGATTTCCGAAGAAAGGTAATTCCTCTTGTATCGAACTTTTTGCTATCATCTAGAAGTTCGTCATTTTGTCGCTCCTTGCTCGCCTGTGTGATTCAAAATGGAGAGGTACTTTGACTAGGTTTTTCGCCACCGGTATCTTTATACCTGAACTAGTTATATATATATGGGTCGCTCTAGACCAACAAGACTATTGTCTGTGTTCCAGGATTCGTTATATCAGAGATCACGTCCAAGTCAGATGGTTAGACTTAGAAACGTTATAAAGGTCGGTTTGACCTGTATGCCCAATATGCTATTCACGTGCAGACAGTAAACGGACTTATTGTATACATCTGATCTGCTAGCATCAGAAAGGGAGCATTTATTGTTGTCTATGAACATTGAAGATCTGCAGCTGACACTGTTGCAGAAGTTATATATATATTATTTATACAGCTTCACGAACCAGAACTTTATGATATCTGTTTACAATACAACTATTGAGTATTGAATCCTACATGACTATCAGTTAATATGATTTTGAATGCTGCATTCGTTATACTATGCTTGTGATGACATAAATATCATGACTGTTTTGTGGCGTGCAATAAATGGTATAAAACTAAAGCGAAGTTACCATTTCTATGGCTCTACACGTCATGTTGCCTGTGGTGTACCCTGTGAACTGTTCTACTGCAACACACACAGCAACATTCTAAATCAGAGAAGACACCTACATCTTGCACTTTAATACCAGGTGTCGATAGGGGTGGCAAGTTATCATTTCAGCTCAAATCCACCTTTATCATTTTTTGGTGGCCATATGTTGGTTTACTCTGATACCAGCTATCAAGGGGGTCAACAAACCCAGACATCATCATCAAGCTTTCAACATTACAGTTTCAACTCATCACCTCAATGTTTGATGAAAGATTTTGAAAGTACCCGGCGTTGCTGAAAGTTGGAAATTGTTTCAAAATACCCGGCGTTGCTCGTCAAGTTGGCAGTTTTCCTGATCTGTTAGGAAGAAGGACAAGTGCCGTAACAACTGTTCCGGTCTCAGAGGTACTGTTGCAGATTCAGAAGGTCAAGTGCTCAAGTCAATTTGTAGAATTCAGAAGGTCAAGTTCAGAAGCTGTTTCCTGTTAGAAGCTCATTTCCTTCGTCATGGCAGTTTATGAGAGCAGATATGGATCAACGTTGGATCATTGTCATAAAAATGCTGATCACATCCTGTTCTGAACTGTGCTGACGTTGTGGATACATAGAAGTTAAGTGGCCTGTTTTGTTTGTGAACTGTGCCCTTATGTTCTAGCTGAGCCTTCTAAATTCTTTCACACTTTTTGCTATTTGTTACATGTTAAATGTTATTTGATTTTGTATATTTATATGTTTATATTTCAGCGGGTTTTCTCGGTTGGGCGGTGTCTTTCAGTAGAAGATACCACGTCACAGAGGTTCTACTGCTGGCGTTTTCGTTAGGGACTGTGCGAATTTCCTACAGTGAAATTTGCTAGCGACAATCGTTGCTATATCTGTTTAGTTGTGACGAGTTGTGCTTTTATTTTTCGTACTTTTTTTTGTATATTTTTTTTTCTCTCTTTCTTTCTGTTTTTTAGTTTCGATTGCAATTGTTTGTATTTGTAGGTCTCCTCTTTTCTATTATTCAGTTTTTTACGTAAATTTTTGTGTATACACTGTAGCGTCATTTGTTTGTCATATCTTCGCATTTTGTCATCACATTCTTTGTGATATTTCTTTTTAGTTTCGCTGTTTATTTATTTGACTTATGCGAATGTTTTCGTATTGTTTGATCTTTGTTGTTGTTTACATTGACTCTGATCTTTGTTATTGTTTACATTGACTCTGATCTTTGTTATTGTTTACATTGACTTTGATCTTTGTTGTTGTTTACATTTGACTTTGATCTTTGTTGTTGTTTACATTGACTTTGATCTTTGTTATTGTTTACATTGTTGGTGACCTTTATTATTGTTTACATTGTCTTGTTATTGTTTGCATAGTTCTTGCATAGTTAGCTTTCACTATTGTTACATATATGCTCATGCACTATTGGTCTATAGTGCACTTATCATAACTAACTGGTGGTTTTTTGTTTATGCACTATTGTAGTGCAGTTATGATAAATAACTGATGGTTATGCACTGATTTGGGTAGTGCACTGATAATTAAGAGGTGACTTGTGATATTATTATACATTTGATAATACAAGTTGGTGTCAAGTCTTGTTTCCCACAGAGATTGGAGTAAACATAGTGATTATACAAGCACTTTATTAAGTCTTGTTGCTATTAAGATTGAAATAAGATAATTAATTATTTCAGGTTCTGTACTCACATTTTAGACATCATGTCTACATTTGAGTACTTTATTGAGCAGGGTAAAGCCCTTGGGAAGACAGGTGATAAATTAGAAGAATTTGCGACTGTTCAATATGCCAAGGCATTGAAGTCGGAAGAAAAGAAAATGAAAGAACAAACTGAACAAAAGAGAATAGATGCTGAGATAGAACAAAAGAAACTGCAGATGCAGGTGGATGAGAAAAGATTACAAATGGAAATGGAAAAACAAAAAAGAGAAGCTGAATCTCAGGAGAAGAGACTTCAGGCTGAGGCTGAAAATAAGAGACTTGAAAAAGAGGCTGAAAATAAGAGACTTGAAAAAGAGGCTGAAAAAAAGAGACTTGAAATTGAGGCTGAAGAAAGAAAGTTACAGGCTCAGGCTGAAGAAAGAAAGTTACAGGCTGAGGCTGAAGAAAGAAGGTTACAAAGAGAAGCTGATGAGAGAAAAGCAAAAATGGAGCATGAAGAAAAACTCATAGCTTTAGAGTTAGAGAAGTTAAAGTTATTGAACGCTGGTAATGCTAATGATGCAAATAAGGTGTCAGATAAGACTAATGCTAAGGATTTCAAGCTTAATCTACCAGCATTTAATCCCTCAATCGATGATATAACATTTTATCTAGATAGATTTGAAAGTGCATGTAAGGTGCATAATATAGATAAAACATTATATGTTTATCATCTGTCCAAGATACTTAGAGGTGATGCTTTGTGTAAAGTTTGTTTATTGTCCACTGTAAAGTTTCAGTCGGTATGCTCTGTAAGGAAGAGTGGTGTGTTGCTGAGATCAGGCATGCTCCAGTCTACCCAGCTGTAAATGGGTAACTCACCCTAGTCCTGAGTTAGGGAAGGCAAAGGCTCCAGGGGAAGCAGGCCCTAAACTTGGTCACTCCAACCGACGCAGGACGGTGTATGTATGAAGTAGAAGTGTAGAGTGTGATTACCGCGAATGGTGTACTGTTCGTGTGCTGACCAATATAACCACTCATACACATGTGTCTACAAGGCACCAATGCAGACTGCTGGAATCTTTGTTAACTCAATTTATTCAGACGTACACACTGGGACATACGAGTACATCATGGTATGTTGACATATCAATTTGTAGGTATACATAGCAGATCTGATGTCATGACACATTCAGAAATAATGGGCAGTACATCAAAAGTTCAATGTCATGATACATTATGGCCGCATCCCCCTATCTGACTAAACGCGTCAGTGAAGGCAGATCGGTAAATAACTAAAATTACTTGACGTCCATAGTTTGTAGTATATATTATGAAACCACGAAAGAGGGGGTTTCTAGCAAGATTGAGATCTCCCTGTCACTGTCCGATAATAGGATAAATAATCTGTTCTCTTGGCAGTGATCAAAACATATGATGACCGAAATCTAACATGGCTGCCTCCCTGAGTTGTCGTTCACTCATTCATAGGAAGGAGAATATAAGCCAGAGTTAATTTATAATGGGTATATAAATGATTTCATAAATGTTCCCATACAGCTCTACGGTGATCAGGTTAATTCACGTAGCCATAACCGCTGTAGGAAAGTCTGTCATCTTTGTCGATACAAAACACGACCCTAGCGATACGAAGCACAATGTTCCATCTAGGTCGAATCGACATGAGATCATCAATATAGGGTCTGGCAATACATGGAGTCCGAATTATACATTGTACCGTACCTTAGGAGAGTCTCTAACATAAACTATAGTAGAGATACCATCTCCTTTGGAAGAAAACCACTTCCTGAATTATATTTCCTTAACAATCTACCAGCCCTTTGAAAAGTGCGTACCAGCCATTATCACGGTACATCGGAACTCATCACGACTTGTCAAGACAACTCATACTTCCGCTTAGACCGGAATAACAAGAATCTAGTCCCTCCTACCCATCCAAAATATACAATATAGGACTGATTCTACTTGTACTAATAATATGTAATACATATGAATTCAGGCCATAAACATAATAAGCAAATTAATATATTTTCTGGCCCTAAAAAATAAGTACAAACGTAAGAGCAATCCATGCGCCGGATCAATATCAAGAACGATTACTCCTATAATCAAAAGTGTGAATCAAACATGGATTCTCTCGCTTTTACCATAGACAGCATTTTCATACACAAATGAATGAATGTCTATATTTTTCCCATATTAAATAGCCATATCGATTTTTGTAATATGTGCGTCAAAATATGCACGCAACAGATTACCACACCCCTCGGAAAAAAAAAAATGGTACATTTTTTTTTTTGGAAATACATCTAGGAGCAACATACAATAGGCTCACAACGCACCAATAACAATGCGCAGATGATAAGCATAAGTTTTATGACCTTAGAGAAGGTACTTCTCTAAGTATTAATATTTCCAGAGAGGTGTCACCAACGCATACTACAATATTAGCAATGACACAATTTCCACATTAGTTTATACATAAATTTCATCTAAGATATCTTAACATCATGATCATCAAGACGAAAAACATTGAAAGATCAGCGGTGAATAAATATCAATGAACCGCTAAGTAGTGTTACAATCAATATATGATATATTACATATGTGTACACATTTCAACATAGAAACAACTGTATCAAAGTTGTATAACAGTTATGAATCATGTGGGCATCTAGACAAAATATCTGCCATCACATTTTCTGACCCACGGATAGCTCGCACCGAAAAAATGAAATGGCTGTAGAGCAATCGCGTATTGCGTTGATCTCGCGCTCTTCAGATTTTTACTCTGAATAGCCGTAAGAGCTTTCTGGTCAGTTTCCACAATGAAATGCGCGCCCAGAAGAAATCTTTGCAGTTTAAGGATTGACCAAACCATAGCCAATAATTCACGGTCTAGGACCGAGTAATTCTTCTCTGCGGCATTTAATTTCCGAGAAATATACATCACAGGATGCAGAGTTCCAGAGTACTCTTGCATTAGTGCAGCTCCAATCCCGGTGGATGAAGCGTCACTACGAAGAATAAATGTCTTATCCTTAGAAGGCAATACTAGGATAGGTGAAGTAGAAAACATAGTTTTAACCTTATCCAAAGAGGATTGACATTCTTGAGTCCAATGGACTACATTAGGAGACCCTTTCTTTAGCAAGGAAGAAAGAGGTGACATAATGGAGGACAGATTCGGGATGAATCGTCCATAAAATTGTATTAGACCTAAGAGACTTCGTACTTGCTTTTTAGTCTTAGGAATAGAAATGTTAAGTATCTTACTTGTATTATGGTCTTCTGTTTTTTAGGAACCCATGACCAACACGGTGTCCCAAGAAAGATATTTCGCTAAAACCAATACATGCTTTCGATGGTTTCGCTGTCAGGTTATGCTCGCGTAAGATAGACAATAGTTCATTTATACCATTATAGTGATCGTTCCAAGTATCACTGAAAAGACAGATGTCATCAAGATACGCAATGACATCTGAGCGATGAGATAGGATTCGACGCATCATGCGTACAAATGTTGCAGGGGCGTTCATAAGACCGAAAGGCATGAAATTCCATTGGAATAGACCCCTAGGCGTCGAAAAAGCAGTAAACGGTTTGGCGTGTTCGGATAGTGGAACTTGCCAATATCCCTTAGACAAATCGAGTTTAGTAAAGAAGTGAGAATTCGATAGTCTCGTAAGTAGCTCTTCTAGTAAAGGCATAGGTTCAGCATCGAATTTAGTTACTTGATTCAATTTGCGATAATCCACGCAAAGACGTATGTTATTGTCTTTTTTCCGTACTATAACCATCGGCGAAGAATATGCTGATGTGGATGGTTCAATAATTTTTAACTCTATCATCTCATCTAACTCTTTCTCTACCTGTGCTTGAAAATGTATCGGGATAGGATACGGTCTGACTCTTATAGGACTATGGTCAGTAAGAATAATGTCATGTTGAATGACATCAGTTTGACCAGGAATGTCAGTAAGGACATCCTGAAATTGTTCTAACATAGTAGAAACTTGTTTCTGCTCTCCTGGAGATAATTCTGGAGAAATTGCAACATCTTTCCATGATTCATTAGAGTGAAGAGGAATCATTGGAAAAGGAAAATTTACATCCGAGAAACTCGTTTCCTCATCCTGTATTACTGACAGAGATGAGTACTGTCCATGTTGGACTGGAAAATCGTCCATTGCCTGGAAAACAGGTTGTAAATAATCAGGACGTTCATGGAATTCCGTGAGCATGTTGATGTGGAAGGTTTTACGCTTCCCGTCAATATCGACGATATAGTCAACATCGGAAACTTTTGATATTATATCGTACGGACCTTTCCAAGAAATGAGAAGTCTATTTTCCCTACAAGGTAGCAAGACAAATGCTTTGTCACCTGGACAAAGTTGTCGCAAACATCTCTTTTTATTGGCAAATTCCCTTGCCTTCTGTTTCGCAAATTCAGAAGAAGCAGTTGCCAATTTGCATGCTTCAATAATCTTGTGTCTAAGTGCGATGACATATTCATAAGAGGATTTTGTGTCATCGACAATATTATCAGCAGTTATAAGATCATGAAGTAAGGACATAGGACCTCGCGGTTTCGCGCCAAAGACAAGTTCAAAGGGAGAAAATCCTGTATGTTCGTTGGCGACCTCTCTATATGCAAAGAGAGCCGCGGGTAAAACCCTATCCCAATCCTGAGGATGATCTTCTGTTATCTTACCTAGTAGGTTTTTCAGAGTTCTATTCAAACGTTCCACCATCCCATTGGACATAGGATGATAAATACTACTCAGCGATCTCTCTATCTTCAGAGTCGACATTACTTGAGACATGGTATCCGATATGAGTTGGGTACCATGGTCGGATAATATTTCTGCTGGAAACCCCAGACGAGAAAATATTAACCAAAGAGCATCTACGACATCAGCAGTAGTTATGCTCTTTAGAGGAACAGCCTCCGGCCAACGTGTGCACATATCAACACACGTCAAAATAAATTGGTGTCCTCTAGCAGACTTTATCTTAAATGGACCAATGATGTCTATCGCCATTTTTTGAAATGGCCGAATGGGAATGTCTGCAGCCTGAATAGGTGCATCATGGCGTGGACCTCTGGATTTAATCTCTTGACATACTTTACAAGATCGACAATAGATTCGTATGTCCTTATTCACAGCAGGCCAAAAGAAAGATTGAAGAACTCTAGCTTTAGTACGGGAAAAACCCATATGTCCAGCACACTGCGAATCATGAGCGTGCTGTAAGATTTTAACTCTCATATTTTTAGGCACAAGGATTTGAGAATGAATGGACTTAGCGGAGTCTTGTAACCATACGTACAAGTACGCCATTCTTCATCGTAATCCAAGAGTTACGATTAGTATCCTTATTCGGATCACCTTTTGTTGCCAGAGTAAAGAATTTCTTTAGAGTAGGATCATCTTCCTGCTGTTTGATAAAGGAATCGTGGGAAATCTCCAAGGGATCATCTTGGATCTGCGCATCATTATCTTCAGAATGTGAAGATTGTGGCATATTAAGAGCTTGAGCCCTAGTGATTACTGCATTAGCAGATTGCATATTAACATTTTCCCAATTAGAAATTTGCTGTGGAGTGCATTCTTTCACTCCATGAATGCGACCGATGATAAGATCAGCGATCGGATTCGGCAAGAGACATGCTTGCACCTCTCCTGTAAAGAAAGGCGTAGCAATATTGATAATGGCAGTGGAGTACTTCTCCAATGTGCCACCAAATGTTACACATTTGACTATATTGCCTGTAGCTCGAGAAGGATTTACGAGTGATTGCCTCACTCCAATGGTAGTGCACCCCGAATCGAAAAGAATTGATACCGGAGTACCATCTATTAGGCCCCCTATTAAAGACAAGAGCACCCCTTCCATTATGCGCAATTGACGCATGGAGAGCGGGAAGCGGGTGACCGCAGCTTAAAGTAGACACTGTGGTTGGATCGAATAATGTTTTGCATTGCGAACACTCAGATGCTCTAGCAAAATCGAAAGCGGAATTTGCTACACTGTTGGAGTCTTTTTTATCATTATTCTGATTATCGGTGTCGTGGAACTCCTGTTGTGCAGAGTTAGCCTGGTAATAAGATTTACCATGTCTTTTGTGTTGTGATCTACCTCGGTTATAATTGTCTCTATAATTATTATTGCCTCTGTTATAACCCCTATTTGGGTTTGAATCATAATATTCATGATCATAATCATCACGCTCGTTATATTGAGTATC
The DNA here is from genome assembly GCA_024509875.1 of Oreohelix idahoensis. NCBI lineage: Eukaryota > Metazoa > Mollusca > Gastropoda > Stylommatophora > Oreohelicidae > Oreohelix > Oreohelix idahoensis. The sequence continues at coordinate 367,206 of JAMPIV010004892.1, forward strand.
CCTGTAATATTGTTTCTGTTGTCTCCATGAAGCACTTGGGTAGTTCCTATAGCTACTCCCTTTCCGAGAATTTCTAACATTATGGGTACCCCTCGCGTGTCGAGGACTATCAGCCCGATTCCAGTTCTTCAAAGAAGAACCCTGATTTGAGCGGTTATCTTGGTTTTGATACTTATTCCAATTAACCTTTTTATCAAATTTATTTTTAGCTCCTTGGAATTTGTGTGAGTAATTCTGATTATATTCTGTTGCCGAAGCAACTGGCATACTCTCTTTAATGTTAGAGTTATAAGAATCATGTCAGGGTGTGCCGTGCCATACTGGTCACAATATTCTTCCATTTGCTTTATTGTACCAGGTTTACGCTCATGTAAGAACTCTAGGAATGATTTATTTACAGAAGACATGACCTTGTCTCTTAGCAATAAATCCGTAAGACCATCAAATGTTTTCTCTGTTTTGGATAATTCAATCCATCGTGAAAGTGTAATTCGTGCTTTTGAGATGAAATCTGAGAATTCTACACCTACCTCAGGTCTCATTGTTTTAAACAAAAGACGATAACCTTCTTCAGACAGCTGATATCTCTTTATCAAAGCTGCCCTAACAGCATCATAATTATCTTTGTCGGCCTCTTCAACAAAATATAACTTACTCAGAGACTCCCCTTTTAGATTTTCAGACAACTGATTCACATACTGTGATTTGTCAACATTATGAGATCGACAAGCCCGTTCAAATCTAGAAAGCCAAAATGTTATGTCATCACTGGTAGGGTTAAACGCTGGTACTTTGACCTTGTACACAAAGGGTTTACCATTACTACCAGATGCCTGATTAACATTACTCATACATGTCAATTTTAATTTCTCTAATTCAAACTCATGTTCTCTTATTGCTTTTCTCTCTTCAGCTTCTCTATCTAATCTTCTCTGTTCTGCAGCAGCTTCTAATTTCTTCTGTTCTGCAGCAGCTTCTAATTTCTTCTGTTCTGCAGCAACTTCTAATTTTTTTTGTTCTGCAGCAACTTCTAATTTTTTCTGTTCTGCAGCAGCTTCTAATTTTTTCTGTTCTGCAGCCGCTGCAGCTTCTAATTTTTTCTGTTCTGCAGCAGCAGCAACTTCTAATTTTTTCTGTTCTGCATCAGCTTCTAATTTCTTCTGTTCTGCCTCAAATCTCCTTTCCTCCACTTGCATCTGCAATTTCTTAAGTTCAGCAGCAGTATCAGCTTCTTTTTCTAATCTTTTTTCTTCAGCTAGAGCTTTCCTTTCTTCTGCAGCAGCTTTTTTTTTCTTCTATTTGAAGTTTTCTCTCCTCAGCCGCAGCTTTTTTTTCCTCAGCAGCAGCTTTTCTTTCTTCAACAGCAGCAGCAATTTTTTTCTCTTCTGCAGCTAATGCTTTGTCATATTGAGCAACAGCCCATTGTTCTAAGTCTTTTCCAGTCTTATCAAGAGATTTTCCTTGTGCAATGAAATAATCTAATGTAGACATATTGTCTTCTTAAATCAGAAACCTGAAAAAGTAAATAAATTACCCTCTTTCACGTTAATGAGAGACAAGTCTATACCATAGACTTAGTCTTAGTCCAAACTTGTATGGTTTATAATAACCAATGATAACTTGAGTACCTATGGACACAATAACTGTATCTCAAATACTGTGGGGACAAGCCTTACAAAGGTCTTGTATACCTCAATGTAATCAAAGATCACTTGAGTACCTGTGGAAAAAATATTTCCCTTTACCAATCACTTTGGGAGACAAGCCTTACAAAGGTCTTGTACATTTTGTTTTATAACAATAACAATCATAAAGTACTGATCTGTACTATACTATCAGTGTATACCACTATACGTCATATGTCAACTAAAGACATTACAAAGGACAAACAAGAAAAGACAATATGAACACATTTGCAGAGATCAAATTAAATTAAATAGGAGAAATGAAAAAAATGATCACAGAAACCGTGATGATAACTGCAATAATAAAATGACAAGACAAATAACGCCACAGTGTATAAACATAAGGGTGTAAAAAACTGAAATGAAAGGAAAGATGAGACCTACAATTATACAAACAAATCAAACAAAAATAAAGAACAGAAAAAATGTTACAAATACAAATATGAAACAGTCGTCACAACTAACCAAATATTTGCAAACTATGTTGCATGCAAATTTCAATTAAGAAATTGCTCCCTATCGAACGCCAGAACAAGACCAATATCATTCGGTATTTCCTGTTCTAGTCACCTCCCATCCAGGCCCGCAACATATAAACACCTACACATATAAACAAATAACATGTAAGCATAAATAGCATATAGCATACAATATAATTTATGTCATGAATGGAATGTGTTGCAGGTATAGTGTTGTAAAGCAGGCACAGTTTATTTTAATACTAATAACTTGCCACTTTATTGAGTAATATATTTAATTCTAAACTATTACACTGTCATTTTTTTCTCTTTTGAGCATATGAAGATCCAACGATGAACTATGCACTTTATGTTCAACAACACTGTGATTCTTCTGTACGTTGAGAAATGTCAACAATACTGCCCCAGATATTTTCTACACTTGATACCACTGTCCTGTGTAATACTGTCTGTACAGCGAAAAACTGTCAACAAGCGCTGACCTAGATACAGCATCCTATCGGTAATACAGGTCAAGCTGACATCGACTGTATAGCTGTCCTACTGGTGTTGATGTGTTCAAACAAATGTTCTTTCAGCTGTAAACTGTGATTCTCAACACAAAACTGCGTAAGCTGGACCCAGGAATCTGGCTCGCCACTGTAAAGTTTGTTTTCTTCTTTCCACTCTGTAAAGTGTCAGTCTGTATGCTCTGTAAGGAAGAGTGGTGTGTTGTTGAGATCAGGCATGCTCCAGTCTACCCAGCTGTAAATGGGTAACTCACCCTAGTCCTGAGTTAGGGAAGGCAAAGGCTCCAGGGGAAGCAGGCCCTAAACTTGGTCACTCCAACCGACGCAGGATGGTGTATGTATGAAGTAGAAGTGTAGAGTGTGATTACCGCGAATGGTGTACTGTTCGTGTGCTGACCAATATAACCACTCATACACATGTGTCTACAAGGCACCAATGCAGACTGCTGGAATCTTTGTTTACTCAATTTATTCAGACGTACACACTGGGACATACGAGTACATCATGGTATGTTGACATATCAATTTGTAGGTATACATAGCAGATCTGAAGTCATGACACATTCAGAAATAATGGGCAGTACATCAAAAGTTCAATGTCATGATACATTATGGCCGCATCCCCCTATCTGACTAAACGCGTCAGTGAAGGCAGATCGGTAAATAACTAAAGTTACTTGACGTCCATAGTTTGTAGCATATATTATGAAACCACGAAAGAGGGGGTTTCTAGCAAGATTGAGATCTCCTGTCACTGTCCGATAATAGGATAAATAATCTGTTCTCTTGGCAGTGATCAAAACATATGATGACCGAAATCTAACATGGCTGCCTCCCTGAGTTGTCGTTCACTCATTCATAGGAAGGAGAATATAAGCCAGAGTTAATTTATAATGGGTATATAAATGATTTCATAAATGTTCCCATACAGCTCTACGGTGATCAGGTTAATTCACGTAGCCATAACCGCTGTAGGAAAGTCTGTCATCTTTGTCGATACAAAACACGACCCTAGCGATACGAAGCACAATGTTCCATCTAGGTCGAATCGACATGAGATCATCAATATAGGGTCTGGCAATACATGGAGTCCGAATTATACATTGTACCGTACCTTAGGAGAGTCTCTAACATAAACTATAGTAGAGATACCATCTCCTTTGGAAGAAAACCACTTCCTGAATTATATTTCCTTAACAATCTACCAGCCCTTTGAAAAGTGCGTACCAGCCATTATCACGGTACATCGGAACTCATCACGACTTGTCAAGACAACTCATACTTCCGCTAGACCGGAATAATAAGAATCTAGTCCCGCCTACCCATCCAAAATATACAATATAGGACTGATTCTACTTGTACTAATAATATGTAATACATATGAATTCAGGCCATAAACATAATAAGCAAATTAATATATTTTCTGGCCCTAAAAAATAAGTACAACCGTAAGAGCAATCCATGCGCCGGATCAATATCAAGAACGATTACTCCTATAATCAAAAGTGTGAATCAAACATGGATTCTCTCGCTTTTACCATAGACAGCATTTTCATACACAAATGAATGAATGTCTATATTTTTCCCATATTAAATAGCCATATAGATTTTTGTAATATGTGCGTCAAAATATGCACGCAACACTTTGACTTTGTTGAGTATGGTAGATGTGCCTGACAAAAACAACTATGAGGTTGTCAGGGCAGCATTGTTAAAGAAGTACCAACTTAACGAGGACGGATATCGTCTTAAATTTAAAAACATGTTACCAGAAACTGGAGTTGAATTCTCTGAATTCATCTCAAGCATACGTCTTACTTTTTTACGATGGATTGAGTTGTCTAAGATAGAAAGTACATTTGAAGCCCTCATGGACTTACTACTTAGAGACAAGGTCATGTCTTCTGTTAATGAAGCTTTTCTTTCTTTTCTTCATGAGCGTAAGCCTAAAAACATAAAAGAAATGGAAGAATACTGTAGCCAGTATGTTACTGCGCATCCGCACATAACCATTAGCAACTCTAAGGTGAAAGAAGGTCTGCCAGTTGCTTCGGCAGCACCTTATGGCCCAAATTTTAGGCGTAAATTTCAGGGTAGCCAGCAAAATTTCAATAAAAAGAGTAACCGTAATTATGCCCAGAATCATAGTAATCAATTCCAGGGTGATTCTTCTTCCCAGAACTGGAGACATCCTAATACTACACGTTATTCTACTCCGGTTAACTTTAGAAATTTCCACAAAGGTAATCGGCATAGAGGGAAATATTTTTCGCAGAGACCTCAATACCAAGATAATAGAGGTTCTCAACAGCATAGAGATGGTAATGACAGTTATGGAAACTGGAACTCAAACCAGGATAAAAATTACAGTAGGGACTTTAATGATAATTGCAGAGGCAATAATGGTCGCGGTAGATCGCAACATAAGAGAAAAAAATATCAACAGACAAACGCTGTTCAACAAGAATCTCAGGGAGCAGATAAGCAGGTTAATAATGATAAAGACCATAATGCTATCGGATGCTTATCTTTTGATTTTGGTAGGGCAAATAAATGTATCCAATGCAGTACTTTATTTGATCCGAAGACCGTTAGTACTCTAAGCTGTGGTCATCCTTTGCCCGCTCTTCCTGCTAATGTTGCTCATGACGGGAGAGGTTCTCTTATATTACATAAGGGGCTAGTAAATAGTAATCCAGTCTCGGTGTTGTTTGATTCTGGATGTACTACTGTCGGCGTTAGGCAATCTCTTGTAGATCCATCCTGTGCTACAGGAAAGGTCATCAAATGTGTCACATTTGGTGGCACGTTGGAAAAATATCCTACTGCCATAATACATATTGCTACTCCTTTCTTCACGGGAGAGGTCCACGCATGTGTCTACTTCCAAACCCTATTGCGGACCTTATTATTGGTCGTATTCACGGAGTTAGGGAATGTACCCCACAGCAGATCGCTGTTTGGGAAGAGCAAAACATTGAAGCTACCAATGCGGTGGTCACAAGAGCACATGCTCTGGATCCACCTCAAACTTCATTAACTAATAATGATGAAGTAAATGACCAAGATAGTCACTTGACTATTACACGTGACTCATTTATCAAATTGCAAGAAGAAGATCCTTCTTTACAAAAATTCTTCATTCTAGCAAAAAAAGGGGATCCTAATCAGGATACTAATAGAAAGTCTTGGATTTCTATGAAGAACGGCGTACTTGTACGTATAGTACAAGACTCGACTACGTCCACTCATTCACAAATTCTTGTGCCTAAGAGCATGAGAGTGCAAATATTGCAACATGCTCATGACTCGCAATGTGCTGGACATATGGGTTTTTCCCGTACAAAGTCGAGGGTTCTTGCGGCTTTCTTTTGGCCATTTGTGAGCAAGGACATACGAATGTACTGTCGCTCTTGCAAAGTATGTCAGGAGGTCAAATCTAAAGGACCACGACATGCTGCGCCTATCCAGGCTGCTGACATTCCTATTCGCCCTTTTCAAAAAATGGCAATAGATATTATCGGTCCTTTTAGAATTAAGTCAGCTAGAGGACATCAATTTATTCTTACATGTGTCGATATGTGCACACGTTGGCCAGAGGCAATACCTCTCAAGAGCATCTCAACTGCTGACATCGCAGACGCTCTTTGGCTGATATTTTCTCGCTTGGGTTTTCCCGGAGAAATATTGTCAGACCATGGCACTCAACTTATATCAGACACTATGTCACAGGTAATGTCTATGCTACACATTAAAAGGTCTCTCAGCAGTATCTATCACCCAATGTCTAATGGGTTGGTCGAACGTTTAAATAGGACTCTGAAAACTTTACTTGGTAAGATAACTGAGGATCATCCTCAGGATTGGGACAGGGTCTTACCCGCGGCTCTCTTTGCGTATAGAGAGGTCCCCAATGAACATACGGGGTTTTCCCCTTTTGAACTTGTCTTTGGCGCGCAACCGCGCGGCCCTATGTCTTTACTTCACGATCTAATCACTGCCGATAATATTAGCGATGAGACTCAATCTTCTTATGAGTACGTCATTGCTCTTAGGCAAAAGATCATCGAGGCATGCAAACTAGCAACTTCGTCTTCCGAATTTGCTAAAGAAAAGGCAAGGCAGTTTGCAAATAAGAATAGATGTCTACGACAACTTTGTCCAGGTGACAAAGCTCTCGTTCTACTTCCTTCAAGGGAGAACAGACTTCTAATTGCATGGAAAGGTCCATATGCAATAGTCTCCAAAATTTCTGATGTCGACTATGTTGTCGATATTGATGGAAAGCATAAAACTTTCCACATAAATATGCTCACGGAATTTTATGAAAGACCTGACTATTTGCAGCCTATTTTCCAGGCTAAGGACAATTCTCAAGTACCTCATGGTCAGTACTCATCTCTGTCAGTTATACAGGATGAGGAAACTACTTTTTCTGATGTCAATCTTCCTCTTTCTATGGTCCCACTTTATTCTACGGAATCTTGGAAAAACGTGACCGTTTCTCCAAATCTTTCCGCTGAGGAACATCGACAAGTTTCTTCGATGTTGCAAACATTTCAGGATGTTCTTACAGACATCCCGGGACACACACATGTCATTGAACATGACATTGTGCTAACTGATCATAATCCTATCAGAGTCAGACCCTATCCAATACCTATCCATTTCCAGTCTCAAGTCGAAAAAGAATTGGATGAAATGATACGTTTGGAAATCATTGAACCATCCACTTCAGCATACTCTTCGTCTATGGTTATTGTTCGAAAGAAGGATAATAACATTCGCATTTGCGTAGATTATCGCAAATTGAACCAAGTTACGAAGTTCGATGCTGAACCTATGCCTTCATTAGAAGAGCTACTCAATAAACTTTCTAATTCTAGATTCTTTACCAAACTAGATTTGTCTAAAGGTTATTGGCAAGTCCCGCTAACTGAACGTGCCAAACCTTTTACAGCTTTTTCTACACCTAGGGGTTTATTCCAATGGAATTTCATGCCTTTCGGTCTTATGAACGCCCCTGCTACATTCGTACGCATGATGCGGCGAATTCTCGCATATCGTACAGATGTCATAGCATACCTAGATGATATCTGTCTATTCAGTGATTCCTGGGAAGATCACTATTTGGGTTTATACGAATTACTGTCTACTCTTCGCGAGTATAACTTGACTGCAAAACCCTCTAAAGCCTTTATAGGATTTAGTGAGATTTCTTTCCTAGGTCATCGTGTTGGTCGTGGTCTTTTAAAGACAGAGGACCACAATGTTTCAAAAATACTTAACATTTCGGTCCCTAAAACGAAGAAACAAGTAAGGAGTCTATTAGGTTTGATCCAATTCTACGGACGATTCATTCCGAATCTGTCCTCCATTATGGCACCGCTTTCTACTTTATTGAAGAAAGGGTCGCCTAATCTGATCCGCTGGTCTAAAGAATGTCAATCCTCATTGGACCAGGTTAAAGCCCTATTTTCATCTCCACCTATTCTTAGGTTACCTACTATTGAGAAGACTTTTGTTCTTCGAAGTGACGCCTCGTCAACTGGGATTGGGGCGGCACTAATGCAGGAGTATTCTGATACTCTGCATCCGGTGATGTATATCTCTAGGAAATTAAATGCTGCAGAAAAGAATTACTCGGTTTTAGACCGTGAGTTATTGGCTATGGTATGGTCTATTCTGAAGTTACAAAGATTTCTTCTAGGCGCACATTTCATTGTGGAAACCGACCAGAAAGCGCTTACTGCTATTCAGAGCAAAAACTTGAAGAGCTCGAGGTCCACTCGTTATGCCATAGCTCTTCAACCATTTCATTTCTCGGTTCGAGCTATCCGTGGTTCGGATAATGTGATGGCAGACATTCTGTCCAGATGCCCACACGATTCCACATGATTCTTCTGTCATATATATATATATTTCCTGATATACAGTCCAATATTATAATGACATGTTAGTAGATTTTTTCTCACTTTTTTTTTTTTGAGGGAAATTTATAACATTGTACCATGTAATTATCTAAGAAGGCTTAGTTAGTGATATACGGGCCAAAAGATCACTCGGCCACATTTACATAATATATTTGCATAATTGTATTAAGAGATTTACCAGTTGTCTTTAAGATTTGTGTTATTGATATTTTCGCAGCACATCATTGAAGTCTGCGAGATTATGTCCATTGTGGAACTTTGAGGATATCAAGTCCTGTCCTAGATTGGGAGCGGATGATGTCCACATCTTCTATTGCTTGTTTATGTCAACAAAGAACAACATTGTATTACTTATTAATTACTGATGCATTATATAATGTAATAAAATAGTGCGGTATATTAATATATTACACCGCTGTTTGCACAACACATTATATGATATCATAATAATATATTTAATTTCATATATTGGTATGAGAGTAATTTGACTTTTATTATGATGTTGCCATCATGGTGGCTTGTGTTGGTGGCACCTTCCTGGAATATATACGCGAATACTTAGATAAATTTTTTCTCTAAGGACCTGGGATATGATCTCAGTTTCGCTCCAAGTGTTGAGCTATTTTGTTAGGTATATATCCGCGCATCATACGTGCGTTAGGAGCCTAGATTTTTCCGGCTCCAGGATTTAAAAAAAAAAAAATGTTTCATTTTTTTTTTCCCGGGAGGGTGCGGTAATGTTACGCACAAATAATTACTTTTTCCAAAGTCTTTGTATGATCATTTTTCGTATGTATGATCATTTTTTGACTGAAATGTGTATTATGTTTTTTTACAGTCAAAGGGACATGACCCGAGTTATTGAGACTACAATTTTTTAGGAGTTTGCCTTCTCTTGTATAGAGACACGTTCGGTCTATAATTTCTTGAACGAAGCGTGACCATATCTCCTTATTTGGTAGTATCAGTCAACTGTTGTAGATGTCTGAAACCTGTCTTAACGCTTCTGTTCATGACCATAAAAGGCGCGACTGTGTAAGACTTTTATCTCGAATGTTCTTAGAACCGCTTTGTGTGAATTGATACTCACGTAGATGAGTTCTGCGCATGTCAAAAACTGGGAGTTCGTTCTGTGTGTTCCGCCCAGCTGGGGAGTTTAGAAATGGTCTGAGTAGCGAGCGGACGCAACCTGCGTCTTGTGATTTTCTGAGGGAAATACGTTGTCTTTGTGAGTTAGTTAGCTAACTAGACTATTTCCCAGTATTATTCAAGCCTGCCTGGAGGCATATGTTCGTGGTTGATTTCCGAAGAAAGGTAATTCCTCTTGTATCGAACTTTTTTGCTATCATCTAGAAGTTCGTCATTTTGTCGCTCCTTGCTCGCCTGTGTGATTCAAAATGGAGAGGTACTTTGACTAGGTTTTTCGCCACCGGTATCTTTATACCTGAACTAGTTATATATATATGGGTCGCTCTAGACCAACAAGACTATTGTCTGTGTTCCAGGATTCGTTATATCAGAGATCACGTCCAAGTCAGATGGTTAGACTTAGAAACGTTATAAAGGTCGGTTTGACCTGTATGCCCAGTATGCTATTCACGTGCAGACAGTAAACGGACTTATTGTATACATCTGATCTGCTAGCATCAGAAAGGGAGCATTTATTGTTGTCTATGAACATTGAAGATCTGCAGCTGACACTGTTGCAGAAGTTATATATATATTATTTATACAGCTTCACGAACCAGAACTTTATGATATCTGTTTACAATACAACTATTGAGTATTGAATCCTACATGACTATCAGTTAATATGATTTTGAATGCTGCATTCGTTATACTATGCTGGTGATGACATAAATATCATGACTGTTTTGTGGCGTGCAATAAATGGTATAAACCTAAAGCGAAGTTACCATTTCTATGACTCTACACGTCATGTTGCCTGTGGTGTACCCTGTGAACTGTTCTACTGCAACACACACCGCAACATTCTAAATCAGAGAAGACACCTACATCTTGCACTTTAATACCAGGTGTCGATAGGGGTGGCAAGTTATCATTTCAGCTCAAATCCACCTTTATCAATGTCATTGGATTCTGCGACAACAAGCTAGGATAACCACACATTCACAATAAGCTGAATAACCAGAACACGACCTACTGCTGGTAGAAATGAAAGTAACGTTGAATATAATATCAGAGAACGGATGTTAACAAGAAATAGCACAAAACCCACACCTAAGTCATCATAATTTATAAGATACAGAGCTGACCCACAAGGCTGAAGGTAAAACCAGGGCCGGATTAAGCCAAGAAGGGTCTCTTGGCTAATTATTGGTGTTCACCTAATAGGCAATCATTTTAATATTTTTTTTCAAACCCCTTAGCATGGTGATGGTATATTCTAGTATTATTTATAATTTTGCCGGGGTGCATTATGTCTTTTAAGCTATTTTTGTTTTTACTATCATTTTAGACCGTTAAGAAAGTGATTAGAAAGTGCAAACATTTTCTTGTTATCCATTAATCTGTGCATTACAATGTTTTTTTTTAAAACTTATGCACAAAACCCCAAGAGCTTCGGGCCCCTAGACTTCAGCCTAATTAGCCTTAAGGATAATCCGGTTCTGGGTACAACAGCTGCCTAGTGTCCTACATGATAATTCTCTAAACAGAGAATAGTTCTATTGTAGCTTTGTATAATTTAAGACTTGGTTTTCAGCCTTAAATCTTCGATCCTTATATGTGGCTTTGCCTTTTGTGGTTTTTTCCCTTTCCCAATTCTGTTTGACAGAGTTGGGTTTTTTTTAAAAACTAACTCGAGGCACACTTTGTTTCAGCGACAGGCAGGTGTCCTTTAGTTACATCAGACCGTTATTCGGTAATGTGTAAAGTTAGTTCAAATAGTGCTTACTGTAAATAATTATTACACTTTGTTAAGTATTGTGTTTTCCTGGACTCCATATAATACAATACTGACAACAGCACCCCTTCCCCGCCCAGCAGTTGTTCTGGTAGACCACTGTAACACGTCAGCGTATCAGGTCTTTTCAGATTTCAGTAGCGGAATGCAAGTATTATGCTCATTAACTCCACCAGGCTTTGGTTGTCTTTGCAGTAGACGCGGGCAGGTCTCTCAGATCTTTCCTCCTTACCAAACAATAACTTTAGATATATGCTTTCTACCTTTCTTATTTGTCGGCGTCTGTGGCCTAGTGGATATGAACGCAGTTTCATAATCCAGATATACCAGGTTCGAAACGTGTTGCAGGCGGTTTGGTAGCAGATCGCTTTGTGTGGATTTTTAACAATGGTATAAGCGCCGTACCGTTCAGAAAGCAATGGCAAACTACTGAATGAAAAAAAAATTGCCTAGAAAAATCACAAACAGCCAATAAAAGCTGGGGTTGATTGCCACGTCCTGTAAAGGATAAGCAACTAACTTACCTTTCTTATTTAGGTTCCACGTTTTTCTACATTGATAATTTACTATCATATCAGTTTTTGTTGTGTTATTTTTTTGCGTGCGCCCGCTATTACTCGAGGCGAAATATCAGGTTAGTATGTCTAACTTGAGTCTGATTTTTACGTGAGTATCCCTTTTTTTCTTGTACAGAAACAGGTGTCCCTCGCCATTCAGGCAGATACTCGCCGATTTCAGAGGTACCCATTAGAGCTGGGTCGGCTCAGGAGCCGCTAGTCCCTGGTCGACGACACTTCTTCAAATGCACTCGCCAGGGCTCGAGTTAATCCAGTCCAAATCCCGGTCGACGAAAATCTTCAAATGTTCTCGGCCGGGTTTGATCCTGGGTCACCCGGTCGCCAGCGCAGTTTGGTAACCACTACACCAGCGCGGCTCCCACTATCATATCAGTAAAACTAATGAATTCTGGTCGCTCAGACCAGACCCACATCTTTTAACTCTATCCTCCGTATGACTTCCTTGTCTGCTAATTCATTTCCTGCTATACAACGGTATTTTAATGTGCATTTTTTAGTGTAGACATGTTTTACTTAAACTTTTTTGTTTTTTTCTATAATGTTTAGCTGCTGCTTTCATATATGTTCCTGAGTGTTTGTATTGACGAAAAGTAAATATATAAAAATAGATACAGCAGTCTTTCAAGTTTGATCTGGACGTGGCGATAAGAAAAGTAAAACTTTTCCATGCAGTCGGTTGAGCCCTGCAATTACTGCTTGGCAAGTGGCCACACGCCCTGCGTCTCCGCATTACAGTTAATGTAAAATGGCGTCAGACATTGTCACTCCGAGATTCACAGGTTAAGAGCACGTTTGAAGAAGAAACCATGTCGCGTACAAGTGTCTACGAGTGATGCAGTAATTTTTTTGAAAGCCGTACAGAACTCTTAAACCTACCGCGTGCTCACGTTCACTCTAGTGCTGTTACAGATGTGACTATTTGCCACGTAGAAAGGCTGATTTTGGGAAACAGGTGTTGTATCTTGGATCTAAACAACTGCTTGCAAACACGTGCAGACACTGCTACATAGAATTAGGCCTGAGGGTGAGAGTCCAGACACCGCTGTCTCTGTAATAACAACAGCAACAACAGCATCCCAGATAGTTAATCTCTGTTTGATATTATCTAACACGCAGCTATCTGTTGTTGCTGGGCTGTCTCTCGGTAGATAAACTCTGAATTATTTCAAGGGTTTCCCCGGTTGTGTTTTAAATTTATTATTATTTCTAGCTGTAAGTACCCGGCGTTGCCCGGTTACTTCCTATTAACGGTTTAGTAAACTTTGGAAACACCCGTATGTTACCGGGGCCCGACAGGAGAGCAATGAATAGTAACACTGTTCCCTACCATGCATGTCGTAGAAAGCGACTGGGGGGGGGTGGTATGGGGGGGGGGGGGCATGGGGCTGGTTACCACATCCTGTTTAAAAAAAAAATTAAACAACAAAAAACGTCAACAAACATGGAAAAGTCAATTAAGGAAAATAAAATACAGCCATCCAAGACAGGGGAAGGTCCTCCCGCAGGGAGGCGTATGATGCAACACAGAGAAAGCCGAAAGGAGTCTGTGTTACTGACTAACCTTCTTTCTTCTAGGAGAACCTCCAGATTTGGCACCTGGAATGTTCGGACATTGAACGAACAAGGGAGAGCGACACATGTGGCAGCAGAAATGAGGGAATATAAAATCGAGGTTCTGGGACTGTGTGAAACAAGGTAGAAGGGGGTAGACAAGAAGAAACTCACCATAGGTGAAATGGTGCTGTCCTCGGGACATGAAGACAAAAGTTCACACCACAGTGAAGGGGTAGCTCTTATGTTATCTAAAGAAGCACAGAAAGCACTCGTTGAATGGGAAGCCGTTAGACGCAGAATAATAACAGCTACTTTGAAAACAGCTAAGAAGAAAATAAATGTAAATATCATCTAACGTTATGCACCAACTAATGACAAAGAAGAGTCTGTGAAAGAAGCATTTTATACTAGACTGCAGGAAATTATGGAGAAAGTAAAAAGTGGGTGACATGAATGTAAAGATAGGTGCAGTCAACACCGGCTTTGAAGAAGTCATGGGAAAACATGGGCTAGAAATAATGAATGAAAATGGGGAATCTTCCTATTCTTTCACCCGAATTCTCTCTTTTATTATCTCTGTATTTCCTTTTTTCCTGTATATTTTTCATCCATTCGTTTTGCGAATATTATTTTCATATAATTCGCAAACTTTACCTGTTTTCCTTTCTCTAAAACTGAGAATCGCACCTGGGTGGTATTGCGTACATGTCAGTCGCGCTGGTCGGACGATAGGCGTGAATTTACAGCATTCGCTAGACATTCGTCTGAGGGTCTCTGGCCTGGGGCGTGAAAATTCACCCGAGGGACATGGAAAGTAGACAGAGAGTCTGCATTTCAGTAAACGCATGAGGTTTTTCGTCAGAAAAAAACCCGGCTTAGCGTGAAAATCCACTCCGCACTGCAGACGGTGGTCTGAGATTTGCAACTCATGCAAGCCCTCGGCCACTGATGGCTGTTACGTCACGCGATAAGCGGACGAAGGTGTTATACGGACAGGGGAGACTATTTCGCTTGGCGAAATAAGATTAGGATCCTGTGTCCGATTTTAAAGATATTGGCCAAGTTTGAAACTTTAATTTCATTCTCGCTCATAGACTCACAGTAGATAGGTTGCTCGTAAACAGAATAGCTGTTAGCGAAGATCTCAGTTTGTTTCGGCAATTTGTCGAACTTCTAGACTTCCAGAAATATTTTCAGCATTTTTATTCTTAAGTTGTGCGACTACCTGTAATTCTGTGGTTGAGGTAATTAATATGATAGATATATATAGATTTTGTGAGTGTTAAAGTGTTTAATCGCTTAATTCATTTTAATCTATTTCTTTAGCGCAGAAGAGAAATAAAGTGGTAGGCTATTATATTTTCTAGGGAAGCATTCAGTGGAAAGCAGAATAAAATTAAAATTTCTAGCTTATAACGGCAATTGTAGCTATTTATGAATTTAATTTAACCGCTAATACTCAGTCGAGTGTATTTTTCTAAACTAACGTATAAACTCTAGAATCGAGCCTCATGAATGGTGACGGAATACGCACGTGTTCCTAATTCATGAGGATTGCTGATTTTTAAATATAACTTACGTCACGGGAAGTTTAAATGATAAGCAAAGCTCTCTGCTTGCAAGTTTAAATGTAAGTTATAACCAGTACAGATTCTGTTTATTATATTATATGTGTTATTTTTCCTCCACACAGTGAAAGTTTTGGGGTGACCCTAACTTTACCAGCACCTAGTAGTAGTTTCCATACTTGTGAAGAAATAGACAGTCCTTATTTTGAACCACGTGGGTTTCTTAAGTACCACTGGTCTAACAGTGCATATGCAACCCGAGTTAGCCAGAAATACTATATCCCAATAACGGGTTTTCAAAGACTGTAATGATAAATACTGGACCTTGGAGCCAGATCTTAATTTCTTCTAAAAAAACTCTACGTAATCTTTCTGCCTGGTGGCGCGAAATACTTCAAGTATTAACTAACATTTCCCGACTATATATATATATATTTTTGTGGACAAATCTGTGGTGTGACTAAAGTGAATCCTATACTGAGGGAAGGCACCGACCTGACATTCATCATTTCTAGAAACCTACGCTATTGACACTGTGCTCTGCTAACTCCCGCGCCTGGAATAATTGTTAGGTGACTTAATCAGACATTTGAACAAATTTGCACACCCAAGTAGTCGTTCCCGGAGACTCCGAGTTAAATACGTCTTTTGGAACTGGGGACTTCTTGGCAGAAGACTGCATTTTTTTTGAGTCTGTGTGAAAATCTAAAATCAGTGTGTTCCAAGAGGCAGCGAGCAAAGTCGTGAGTACATGTATGAGAGGCCATGGCGGAATGAATGAGTGTACGCTGGTTTGAGTGATATTTTCACTATTATATCTTTGACACCCTGTTGCTGTCCTAATTTTTTTTTCAATCTGCATAATTTGTTGCTAAGGCTAGAGTTCTTGTGTTTTTGTCTTAGGTTAAATCAGATTTTTTTTTCAAACTCTGTGCATATAATTACGAGATAAAACAAAGAAAACTCTTAGACTCAAACCCTATGTATCTGTGACTCGGGCGCCATCATCTGTTCTCTTAACGGGGCCGGGCTAAACCTAGAGTTAACACTATAACGGGGCTATCATCCTTGCAACATTTCCTTGAATTTTTATGACTATGTGTATATGTATTTTCCTTGATGTACTTTCTTTGATGTTGTGAGCCGATTTTTTCTGATATTAAAATCGCTCTTGAACTTAATAATCGTGTTTGGTCAGCTCGTTCTAGATATATATATATATCATTGTTATAGTTTTCCCACGTCTGTGTGTTTACCTGTCGTCACGTGTATGTGCGTGCCTGTGAGTGATAGAAATATACGTAATATGTATATTGGTGTAGTCTGTCTGACGCTGTAACAACTGTTGTAGAAGATAGGTGAGAGAGAGAAGAATTCTTTTCGCTTTCAGAGACAGCCACTATATCAAAATCTATCATCTCACGTGTGTGGAAATTCTATTACCTTTCACTAACTCTCACTGAGTCTATCACCTATTCAAACCTATTCAGAAGGGACCAAACCTAGTCTTAATTCTCCTATCGAAAATCTACGACAAATGGTCGCTCGTTACCGGGAATTGAACCCAAAATCCTAAGGCGATACGACAAATGGGTTCTCGTCCGTAGGATTTTTGAACTTAGAATAGGAAGACGAGTACGACAAATGTGGACTCGTCTATCTGGATTTTGAACTTAAGATTCTGTATTCTGATATAGAGTAAGAGTGTGATGTCTTGTGACTGTGTATCTTTTAAAAAAAAAAAAATATTACCCCCTAGACTAGCGATCTGTTTACGGGCGTGCTGACCACACAAACTAATAAGTTTTTTTTTTTCCACAGCATCTTTGAATAATATACATTTTGGTTACAGGTTGATTTTGTCGGGATATATGTTAACTGCTGATTGTAATACTAAATGCTGGTAAAGTGGTGAGTGTATAACATTCACTGGGTACTGAGGCAGAACGGCGTTTGAACTAAGTTAAGGAGTGTGTTTCGGACTTTTTGTCCAGATTAATTCCCTCCCTTACCCGATCTGACTTCAGGGGCGAACTTATAGTGGATTTTTAAAAATTAAGGGATTATTTTTCTCTTTAATTTTTGCAATATTCTTTTGCTTTTCCACTGTAGCAACTTATTTTTCAGTTGTAATCTTAACTACCATTTATTTGGCGTAGTCGTGTTTTGCATTAAGTGCTTTATTGCCGATAATAGCAGCGATAGTTAGATTTTATTTTGGAGGAGGTATCCCAGGGTTAAATATATCATCTGTTGAAATTGATATTTTTTTTTCTCGTAAGTGGTAGGAACCAGTGTATCCTTTTTCCTATTTTCTTTCTCCACTAGTCTCAGTCACTGACATAATATGGCCGAGAGGGCAAAGCTTAGACAACTTCTCAGGGACGAAGCGAGAGAGGAGGGACTGGAAGGAGAGGAAGCGAAAGCTTTTGTCAGAGACGAACTTGAGAGATATGATGCGGAGAGGAAAGCAGCTGAAGCTAAAGAGGAAAAAGAAGAACTAAGGGAAAGAAATGGAAAGCAGGGAGAGTCTTTACAGCAGAAGAAGATGGACGAGGAAATGGAAATTCGCAGGATGACAGCATGAGGAAGGAAGGAGAGAGACAGCATGAGGAAAGAGAGAGAGAGGAGAGACAGAGAGGAAAGAGAGAAGGAGAGACAGCATTTGGAAAGAGAAAATGAGCAAGAGAGACAGCATGAGTTGGCTCTTAAAACTCTAGAATTCCAAAGTCGTGGGCTGCCTCTACCTCCAGCAATGGAGAGTCTTCTCCTCATTCTTCCTTAACTGACCCTGCTAACACTCAATCTCTTCAACTAAATGCTATGTCTTTCACTCTTGAATCTTTTCCTTGTCCAAATGAGAAGATTGACACATGGTTAGAAAAATTTGAGAAAATTGCAACTCTGTACGGGATAGAGAGGTCGCGTTGGAATATGAAACTTTCCCAGGCCCTAAAAGGTTCTGCTTATGATGTTTATTCTAAGCTGGAAAGTAGCCAACAAGACGACTACGATGTGTTGAAGAAAGCGTTACTGGAGCGCTTTGAAATGAACGCTCGCAAGTTTTTGCAACTGTTTCGCAACAGCCGGAAAGAGAATTCTGAAACTTTTCACCAGTTCTCATCTCGTCTTAAGGGATATCTAACAAAGTGCCTTGAGCTTTCGCAGCTCCCCTCTACCTATGAAGGTCTTGAGGAACTTGTTCTAACTGAACAAATAAAGAACACTTTGTCTGCTGATACCCGGAGATTTCTCGCTGAGCAGGGGGCAGAAAAACTTGAAGACATTTTGGAAAAGTCTGAGCGTTATCACAATGCGCTGGCTGAACTACCGGCCACAAAGCGGAAACCGACAGAGGAGCATTTTCGAAAACATAACCTAGAGCAATCTTCTCAGGCTTCTAACCAAAATAACCACAGAGAAACTGGACCTCAAAACCCCCCTCCTGAAAAATCCAAGTTCTACAAGAACAAGTACCCCAACCACCCCAAACAGCCTGATCAACCCGACCGCCCTACATGGCAGCGCAGCCAGAAAGGACAAGGTGGCAAAGGGAGAACCCCTGAGCACGGGACATATGATCAGACCGAGCACACCGAGCCAAAACGCATCGGATGCTTATTGACAGTCTCGCAAGGCGGAATTATTGACAGTGATTCCCAACCTGTTGGGGATAGACCCTCAACGCGAGGTATTGTTATTTTGAACGGTTCTCAAACTTCTTGCTTATTTGACACGGGGCTTTCTTACGATTGCATTGTTGCCAGAAACCTGGTTAAACCCGGTCAAGAGACAGGAGAGACCGTCAAACTTTGTGGAGTTCGTAAGAGTGATGCACCTACAGCGCTTCCCATCGCATTGGTGGAGATACACTCTGACTTTGTCAGAGGTGTGATCAAAGCGGCTGTTATGGATGATCCCATCTACCCAGTCATACTTGGCGGGAGATACGTGTGTATTGGGAAACCGGAAGAGCCGATTGTGGCAGCAGTAACTATAAGAGGGCAAACCAAGAAGGAACGGGAGCCTGCGCCAAATTTGTTACCTATGGAACTTAAAGAAGCGCAATACAAGGACCCTACTTTGGCACCCTGCTTTAGGAAACTGCCCATGGCGAAGGAACCCAAACAGCACGGGGACATTTTTTCTGAGGATGGCGTACTTTATCGGAGAACGGGCAAGCCTGACCAAGGTTACAACCAGCTCCTAGTACCGAAACAGTACAGAAGCCAAATCCTAGAAATGGGGCACTCTCTTCCCTTTAGCGGACATATGGGACAGAACGCCACAAACCAACGTATAACCACTCATTATTGGTGGCCAGGAGTAAATACTGATATTATCAGGTACGTCAAATCCTGTGCCCAGTGCCAACGTGTACCACCCAAGCAACGGACACCCCCAGTCCACATGGGTGAAATGCCAATAATGGGAACACCATTCGAACGGGTTGTGATCGACATTTTAGGGCCTTTCGAAAGGACTAAAAGAAGGAACAGGTTCATCCTGACCTTAGTCGATACATGCACTTTATGGGCAGAAGCTATCCCGCTAACATGCGCAGATGCCAAGCATGTCGCAGAAGCCCTCGTGCAGATTTTCACTCGGTTGGGATTCCCTCAGCATGTGTTGACGGATAATGGATCTCCATACCGAAACCTGTTGATGGATGAGATCGTTAAGATCTTGAGGACCCAGCACATCCACACTAAGCCATATACTCCGGCCGGAAATGGGCTCGTGGAACGTGCTAATGGAAACCTCACCATGATGCTAAGTAAGCTGGCACAAGTGAAACCTGAAGATTGGGATCTCTGTATTCCTGCAGCATTATTTGGCTACAGAGAATCTCCTCATACTTCCACAGGATTTCCGCCAGCTACACTCTTATTCGGCAGACCCATTAAGGGCCCGCTTGAAGCCTTACTTCAGTCTCTGACAGACGAGAAGGCTGATGAGACAGTTGTCTCAGCCAGTAAATATGTGTCGGTTTTAAAGGAACGGTTGAAACTAGGGTGGGACCTAGCAACGACTAACTTTAAGCGAGCACGCACCAAGCACGCTAACCGATACAGGAAAGTCGCGGAAGAGAGAGAACTGGAAGCAGGAGAGAAAGTTTTGGTGTTGCTCCCTACCGAGAACAACCAACTGAAGATCGGATGGCAAGGGCCGTTTACCGTCCTGAAAAAGATTTCTAAGGCTAACTACCAGATCTCTATTGAAGGAAAGGAGAAGGTTTTCCATTTAAATCTCTTAAAGAGATACTTGGAAAAACCAGTGCCAACCTCCGACCATCTCCTGACGATCGCCAAAACTGACGAAGATGACGATAGTGGCAGGGATATTCCACCGCTATCACAGGAAATCTTTCAAAAATGTCAGAAGCGGCGACGCTCTTTCAAGCGCGCATATGAGACATTCCAGGGGAAGGAAACTTTGAGGAGTGGACTTGAGTAGGAATTGGACAGAGATGGAGGGGGAAGAGGAGAGGGAAGAAGACAGACACCCCGAAGCTACGGTTATAGGAAATTAAACTCCATAACGTAGACATGGAGTGCTTCCATATCTTAAAGGGGGGAGGCTCTGTCACGTAGGGTTTATATTCATTTAATTTCCTACATCTCTTCCTATTCTTTCACCCGAATTCTCTCTTTTATTATCTCTGTATTTCCTTTTTCCTGTATATTTTTCATCCATTCGTTTTGCGAATATTATTTTCATATAATTCGCAAACTTTACCTGTTTTCCTTTCTCTAAAACTGAGAATCGCACCTGGGTGGTATTGCGTACATGTCAGTCGCGCTGGTCGGACGATAGGCGTGAATTTACAGCATTCGCTAGACATTCGTCTGAGGGTCTCTGGCCTGGGGCGTGAAAATTCACCCGAGGGACATGGAAAGTAGACAGAGAGTCTGCATTTCAGTAAACGCATGAGGTTTTTCGTCAGGAAAAACCCGGCTTAGCGTGAAAATCCACTCCGCACTGCAGACGGTGGTCTGAGATTTGCAACTCATGCAAGCCCTCGGCCACTGATGGCTGTTACGTCACGCGATAAGCGGACGAAGGTGTTATACGGACAGGGGAGACTATTTCGCTTGGCGAAATAAGATTAGGATCCTGTGTCCGATTTTAAAGATATTGGCCAAGTTTGAAACTTTAATTTCATTCTCGCTCATAGACTCACAGTAGATAGGTTGCTCGTAAACAGAATAGCTGTTAGCGAAGATCTCAGTTTGTTTCGGCAATTTGTCGAACTTCTAGACTTCCAGAAATATTTTCAGCATTTTTATTCTTAAGTTGTGCGACTACCTGTAATTCTGTGGTTGAGGTAATTAATATGATAGATATATAGATTTTGTGAGTGTTAAAGTGTTAAATCGCTTAATTCATTTTAATCTATTTCTTTAGCGCAGAAGAGAAATAAAGTGGTAGGCTATTATATTTTCTAGGGAAGCATTCAGTGGAAAGCAGAATAAAATTAAAATTTCTAGCTTATAACGGCAATTGTAGCTATTTATGAATTTAATTTAACCGCTAATACTCAGTCGAGTGTATTTTTCTAAACTAACGTATAAACTCTAGAATCGAGCCTCATGAATGGTGACGGAATACGCACGTGTTCCTAATTCATGAGGATTGCTGATTTTTAAATATAACTTACGTCACGGGAAGTTTAAATGATAAGCAAAGCTCTCTGCTTGCAAGTTTAAATGTAAGTTATAACCAGTACAGATTCTGTTTATTATATTATATGTGTTATTTTTCCTCCACACAGTGAAAGTTTTGGGGTGACCCTAACTTTACCAGCACCTAGTAGTAGTTTCCATACTTGTGAAGAAATAGACAGTCCTTATTTTGAACCACGTGGGTTTCTTAAGTACCACTGGTCTAAACAGTGCATATGCAACCCGAGTTAGCCAGAAATACTATATCCCAATAACGGGTTTTCAAAGACTGTAATGATAAATACTGGACCTTGGAGCCAGATCTTAATTTCTTCTAGAAAAAAAAACTCTACGTAATTTTTCTGCCTGGTGGCGCGAAATACTTCAAGTATTAACTAACATTTCCCGACTATATATATATATATATTTTTTGTGGACAAATCTGTGGTGTGACTAAGTGAATCCTATACTGAGGGAAGGCACCGACCTGACATTCATCATTTCTAGAAACCTACGCTATTGACACTGTGCTCTGCTAACTCCCGCGCCTGGAATAATTGTTAGGTGACTTAATCAGACATTTGAACAAATTTGCACACCCAAGTAGTCGTTCCCGGAGACTCCGAGTTAAATACGTCTTTTGGAACTGGGGACTTCTTGGCAGAAGACTGCATTTTTTTGAGTCTGTGTGAAAATCTAAAATCAGTGTGTTCCAAGAGGCAGCGAGCAAAGTCGTGAGTACATGTATGAGAGGCCATGGCGGAATGAATGAGTGTACGCTGGTTTGAGTGATATTTTCACTATTATATCTTTGACACCCTGTTGCTGTCCTATTTTTTTTTTTCAATCTGCATAATTTGTTGCTAAGGCTAGAGTTCTTGTGTTTTTGTCTTAGGTTAAATCAGATTTTTTTTTTTTCAAACTCTGTGCATATAATTACGAGATAAAACAAAGAAAAACTCTTAGACTCAAACCCTATGTATCTGTGACTCGGGCGCCATCATCTGTTCTCTTAACGGGGCCGGGCTAAACCTAGAGTTAACACTATAACGGGGCTATCATCCTTGCAACATTTCCTTGAATTTTTATGACTATGTGTATATGTATTTTCCTTGATGTACTTTCTTTGATGTTGTGAGCCGATTTTTTCCTGATATTAAAATCGCTCTTGAACTTAATAATAGTGTTTGGTCAGCTCGTTCTAGATATATATATATATCATTGTTATAGTTTTCCCACGTCTGTGTGTTTACCTGTCGTCACGTGTATGTGCGTGCCTGTGAGTGATAGAAATATACGTAATATGTATATTGGTGTAGTCTGTCTGACGCTGTAACAACTGTTGTAGAAGATAGGTGAGAGAGAGAAGAATTCTTTTCGCTTTCAGAGACAGCCACTATATCAAAATCTATCATCTCACGTGTGTGGAAATTCTATTACCTTTCACTAACTCTCACTGAGTCTATCACCTATTCAAACCTATTCAGAAGGGACCAAACCTAGTCTTAATTCTCCTATCGAAAATCTACGACAAATGGTCGCTCGTTACCGGGAATTGAACCCAAAATCCTAAGGCGATACGACAAATGGGTTCTCGTCCGTAGGATTTTTGAACTTAGAATAGGAAGACGAGTACGACAAATGTGGACTCGTCTATCTGGATTTTGAACTTAAGATTCTGTATTCTGATATAGAGTAAGAGTGTGATGTCTTGTGACTGTGTATCTTTAAAAAAAAAAAAAATATTACCCCCTAGACTAGCGATCTGTTTACGGGCGTGCTGACCACACAAACTAATAAGTTTTTTTTTTTCCACAGCATCTTTGAATAATATACATTTTGGTTACAGGTTGATTTTGTCGGGATATATGTTAACTGCTGATTGTAATACTAAATGCTGGTAAAGTGGTGAGTGTATAACATTCACTGGGTACTGAGGCAGAACGGCGTTTGAACTAAGTTAAGGAGTGTGTTTCGGACTTTTTGTCCAGATTAATTCCCTCCCTTACCCGATCTGACTTCAGGGGCGAACTTATAGTGGATTTTTAAAAATTAAGGGATTATTTTTCTCTTTAATTTTTGCAATATTCTTTTGCTTTTCCACTGTAGCAACTTATTTTTCAGTTGTAATCTTAACTACCATTTATTTGGCGTAGTCGTGTTTTGCATTAAGTGCTTTATTGCCGATAATAGCAGCGATAGTTAGATTTTATTTTGGAGGAGGTATCCCAGGGTTAAATATATCATCTTTTGATTTTTTTGGTAATTTTTTTTCTCGTAAGTGGTAGGAACCAGTGTATCCTTTTTCCTATTTTCTTTCTCCACTAGTCTCAGTCACTGACATAATATGGCCGAGAGGGCAAAGCTTAGACAACTTCTCAGGGACGAAGCGAGAGAGGAGGGACTGGAAGGAGAGGAAGCGAAAGCTTTTGTCAGAGACGAACTTGAGAGATATGATGCGGAGAGGAAAGCAGCTGAAGCTAAAGAGGAAAAAAGAAGAACTGGAAGAAATGGAAGCAGAAGAGAAGAAGAAAGATGGACGAGACCGTCTTTTACAGAGAAGAAGATGGACGAGGATGGAAATTCGCATGAGAACGAAAGAGAGAAGAGAGACAGCATGAGAAGAGAGAGAGGAGAGACAGCAGAGAAAGAGAGAGAGAGACAGCATGAGAAGAGAGAGAGAGAGAGACAGCAGGAGTTGGCTCTTAAAACCCTAGAATTCCAAAGTCGTGGGGCTGCCTCTACCTCCAGCAATGGAGAGTCTTCTCCTCATTCTTCCTTAACTGACCCTGCTAACACTCAATCTCTTCAACTAAATGCTATGTCTTTCACTCTTGAATCTTTTCCTTGTCCAAATGAGAAGATTGACACATGGTTAGAAAAATTTGAGAAAATTGCAACTCTGTACGGGTTAGAGAGGTCGCGTTGGAATATGAAACTTTCCCAGGCCCTAAAAGGTTCTGCTTATGATGTTTATTCTAAGCTGGAAAGTAGCCAACAAGACGACTACGATGTGTTGAAGAAAGCGTTACTGGAGCGCTTTGAAATGAACGCTCGCAAGTTTTTGCAACTGTTTCGCAACAGCCGGAAAGAGAATTCTGAAACTTTTCACCAGTTCTCATCTCGTCTTAAGGGATATCTAACAAAGTGCCTTGAGCTTTCGCAGCTCCCCTCTACCTATGAAGGTCTTGAGGAACTTGTTCTAACTGAACAAATAAAGAACACTTTGTCTGCTGATACCCGGAGATTTCTCGCTGAGCAGGGGGCAGAAAAACTTGAAGACATTTTGGAAAAGTCTGAGCGTTATCACAATGCGCTGGCTGAACTACCGGCCACAAAGCGGAAACCGACAGAGGAGCATTTTCGAAAACATAACCTAGAGCAATCTTCTCAGGCTTCTAACCAAAATAACCACAGAGAAACTGGACCTCAAAACCCCCCTCCTGAAAAATCCAAGTTCTACAAGAACAAGTACCCCAACCACCCCAAACAGCCTGATCAACCCGACCGCCCTACATGGCAGCGCAGCCAGAAAGGACAAGGTGGCAAAGGGAGAACCCCTGAGCACGGGACATATGATCAGACCGAGCACACCGAGCCAAAACGCATCGGATGCTTATTGACAGTCTCGCAAGGCGGAATTATTGACAGTGATTCCCAACCTGTTGGGGATAGACCCTCAACGCGAGGTATTGTTATTTTGAACGGTTCTCAAACTTCTTGCTTATTTGACACGGGGCTTTCTTACGATTGCATTGTTGCCAGAAACCTGGTTAAACCCGGTCAAGAGACAGGAGAGACCGTCAAACTTTGTGGAGTTCGTAAGAGTGATGCACCTACAGCGCTTCCCATCGCATTGGTGGAGATACACTCTGACTTTGTCAGAGGTGTGATCAAAGCGGCTGTTATGGATGATCCCATCTACCCAGTCATACTTGGCGGGAGATACGTGTGTATTGGGAAACCGGAAGAGCCGATTGTGGCAGCAGTAACTACAAGAGGGCAAACCAAGAAGGAACGGGAGCCTGCGCCAAATTTGTTACCTATGGAACTTAAAGAAGCGCAATACAAGGACCCTACCTTGGCACCCTGCTTTAGGAAACTGCCCATGGCGAAGGAACCCAAACAGCACGGGGACATTTTTTTCTGAGGATGGCGTACTTTATCGGAGAACGGGCAAGCCTGACCAAGGTTACAACCAGCTCCTAGTACCGAAACAGTACAGAAGCCAAATCCTAGAAATGGGGCACTCTCTTCCCTTTAGCGGACATATGGGACAGAACGCCACAAACCAACGTATAACCACTCATTATTGGTGGCCAGGAGTAAATACTGATATTATCAGGTACGTCAAATCCTGTGCCCAGTGCCAACGTGTACCACCCAAGCAACGGACACCCCCAGTCCACATGGGTGAAATGCCAATAATGGGAACACCATTCGAACGGGTTGTGATCGACATTTTAGGGCCTTTCGAAAGGACTAAAAGAAGGAACAGGTTCATCCTGACCTTAGTCGATACATGCACTTTATGGGCAGAAGCTATCCCGCTAACATGCGCAGATGCCAAGCATGTCGCAGAAGCCCTCGTGCAGATTTTCACTCGGTTGGGATTCCCTCAGCAAGTGTTGACGGATAATGGATCTCCATACCGAAACCTGTTGATGGATGAGATCGTTAAGATCTTGAGGACCCAGCACATCCACACTAAGCCATATACTCCGGCCGGAAATGGGCTCGTGGAACGTGCTAATGGAAACCTCACCATGATGCTAAGTAAGCTGGCACAAGTGAAACCTGAAGATTGGGATCTCTGTATTCCTGCAGCATTATTTGGCTACAGAGAATCTCCTCATACTTCCACAGGATTTCCGCCAGCTACACTCTTATTCGGCAGACCCATTAAGGGCCCGCTTGAAGCCTTACTTCAGTCTCTGACAGACGAGAAGGCTGATGAGACAGTTGTCTCAGCCAGTAAATATGTGTCGGTTTTAAAGGAACGGTTGAAACTAGGGTGGGACCTAGCAACGACTAACTTTAAGCGAGCACGCACCAAGCACGCTAACCGATACAGGAAAGTCGCGGAAGAGAGAGAACTGGAAGCAGGAGAGAAAGTTTTGGTGTTGCTCCCTACCGAGAACAACCAACTGAAGATCGGATGGCAAGGGCCGTTTACCGTCCTGAAAAAGATTTCTAAGGCTAACTACCAGATCTCTATTGAAGGAAAGGAGAAGGTTTTCCATTTAAATCTCTTAAAGAGATACTTGGAAAAACCAGTGCCAACCTCCGACCATCTCCTGACGATCGCCAAAACTGACGAAGATGACGATAGTGGCAGGGATATTCCACCGCTATCACAGGAAATCTTTCAAAAATGTCAGAAGCGGCGACGCTCTTTCAAGCGCGCATATGAGACATTCCAGGGGAAGGAAACTTTGAGGAGTGGACTTGAGTAGGAATTGGACAGAGATGGAGGGGGGAGAGGAGAGGGAAGAAGACAGACACCCCGAAGCTACGGTTATAGGAAATTAAACTCCATAACGTAGACATGGAGTGCTTCCATATCTTAAAGGGGGGAGGCTCTGTCACGTAGGGTTTATATTCATTTAATTTCCTACATCTTCTTCCTATTCTTTCACCCGAATTCTCTCTTTTATTATCTCTGTATTTCTTTTTTTCCTGTATATTTTTCATCCATTCGTTTTGCGAATATTATTTTCATATAATTCGCAAACTTTACCTGTTTTCCTTTCTCTAAAACTGAGAATCGCACCTGGGTGGTATTGCGTACATGTCAGTCGCGCTGGTCGGACGATAGGCGTGAATTTACAGCATTCGCTAGACATTCGTCTGAGGGTCTCTGGCCTGGGGCGTGAAAATTCACCCGAGGGACATGGAAAGTAGACAGAGAGTCTGCATTTCAGTAAACGCATGAGGTTTTTCGTCAGAAAAAAAACCCGGCTTAGCGTGAAAATCCACTCCGCACTGCAGACGGTGGTCTGAGATTTGCAACTCATGCAAGCCCTCGGCCACTGATGGCTGTTACGTCACGCGATAAGCGGACGAAGGTGTTATACGGACAGGGGAGACTATTTCGCTTGGCGAAATAAGATTAGGATCCTGTGTCCGATTTTAAAGATATTGGCCAAGTTTGAAACTTTAATTTCATTCTCGCTCATAGACTCACAGTAGATAGGTTGCTCGTAAACAGAATAGCTGTTAGCGAAGATCTCAGTTTGTTTCGGCAATTTGTCGAACTTCTAGACTTCCAGAAATATTTTCAGCATTTTTATTCTTAAGTTGTGCGACTACCTGTAATTCTGTGGTTGAGGTAATTAATATGATAGATATATAGATTTTGTGAGTGTTAAAGTGTTTAATCGCTTAATTCATTTTAATCTATTTCTTTAGCGCAGAAGAGAAATAAAGTGGTAGGCTATTATATTTTCTAGGGAAGCATTCAGTGGAAAGCAGAATAAAATTAAAATTTCTAGCTTATAACGGCAATTGTAGCTATTTATGAATTTAATTTAACCGCTAATACTCAGTCGAGTGTATTTTTCTAAACTAACGTATAAACTCTAGAATCGAGCCTCATGAATGGTGACGGAATACGCACGTGTTCCTAATTCATGAGGATTGCTGATTTTTAAATATAACTTACGTCACGGGAAGTTTAAATGATAAGCAAAGCTCTCTGCTTGCAAGTTTAAATGTAAGTTATAACCAGTACAGATTCTGTTTATTATATTATATGTGTTATTTTTCCTCCACACAGTGAAAGTTTTGGGGTGACCCTAACTTTACCAGCACCTAGTAGTAGTTTCCATACTTGTGAAGAAATAGACAGTCCTTATTTTGAACCACGTGGGTTTCTTAAGTACCACTGGTCTAAACAGTGCATATGCAACCCGAGTTAGCCAGAAATACTATATCCCAATAACGGGTTTTCAAAGACTGTAATGATAAATACTGGACCTTGGAGCCAGATCTTAATTTCTTCTAGAAAAAAAAACTCTACGTAATCTTTCTGCCTGGTGGCGCGAAATACTTCAAGTATTAACTAACATTTCCCGACTATATATATATATATATTTTTTGTGGACAAATCTGTGGTGTGACTAAAGTGAATCCTATACTGAGGGAAGGCACCGACCTGACATTCATCATTTCTAGAAACCTACGCTATTGACACTGTGCTCTGCTAACTCCCGCGCCTGGAATAATTGTTAGGTGACTTAATCAGACATTTGAACAAATTTGCACACCCAAGTAGTCGTTCCCGGAGACTCCGAGTTAAATACGTCTTTTGGAACTGGGGACTTCTTGGCAGAAGACTGCATTTTTTTGAGTCTGTGTGAAAATCTAAAATCAGTGTGTTCCAAGAGGCAGCGAGCAAAGTCGTGAGTACATGTATGAGAGGCCATGGCGGAATGAATGAGTGTACGCTGGTTTGAGTGATATTTTCACTATTATATCTTTGACACCCTGTTGCTGTCCTATATTTTTTTTTCAATCTGCATAATTTGTTGCTAAGGCTAGAGTTCTTGTGTTTTTGTCTTAGGTTAAATCCGATTTTTTTTTTTCCAACTCTGTGCATCTACTTACGAGATAAAAACAAAGAAAAACTCTTAGACTCAAACCCTATGTATCTGTGACTCGGGCGCCATCATCTGTTCTCTTAACGGGGCCGGGCTAAACCTAGAGTTAACACTATAACGGGGCTATCATCCTTGCAACATTTCCTTGAATTTTTATGACTATGTGTATATGTATTTTCCTTGATGTACTTTCTTTGATGTTGTGAGCCGATTTTTTCCTGATATTAAAATCGCTCTTGAACTTAATAATCGTGTTTGGTCAGCTCGTTCTAGATATATATATATATCATTGTTATAGTTTTCCCACGTCTGTGTGTTTACCTGTCGTCACGTGTATGTGCGTGCCTGTGAGTGATAGAAATATACGTAATATGTATATTGGTGTAGTCTGTCTGACGCTGTAACAACTGTTGTAGAAGATAGGTGAGAGAGAGAAGAATTCTTTTCGCTTTCAGAGACAGCCACTATATCAAAATCTATCATCTCACGTGTGTGGAAATTCTATTACCTTTCACTAACTCTCACTGAGTCTATCACCTATTCAAACCTATTCAGAAGGGACCAAACCTAGTCTTAATTCTCCTATCGAAAATCTACGAAAAATCTACGACAAATGGTCGCTCGTTACCGGGAATTGAACCCAAAATCCTAAGGCGATACGACAAATGGGTTCTCGTCCGTAGGATTTTTGAACTTAGAATAGGAAGACGAGTACGACAAATGTGGACTCGTCTATCTGGATTTTGAACTTAAGATTCTGTATTCTGATATAGAGTAAGAGTGTGATGTCTTGTGACTGTGTATCTTTTAAAAAAAAAAATATTACCCCCTAGACTAGCGATCTGTTTACGGGCGTGCTGACCACACAAACTAATAAGTTTTTTTTTTTCCACAGCATCTTTGAATAATATACATTTTGGTTACAGGTTGATTTTGTCGGGATATATGTTAACTGCTGATTGTAATACTAAATGCTGGTAAAGTGGTGAGTGTATAACATTCACTGGGTACTGAGGCAGAACGGCGTTTGAACTAAGTTAAGGAGTGTGTTTCGGACTTTTTGTCCAGATTAATTCCCTCCCTTACCCGATCTGACTTCAGGGGCGAACTTATAGTGGATTTTTTAAAAATTAAGGGATTATTTTTCTCTTTAATTTTTGCAATATTCTTTTGCTTTTCCACTGTAGCAACTTATTTTTCAGTTGTAATCTTAACTACCATTTATTTGGCGTAGTCGTGTTTTGCATTGAGTGCTTTATTGCCGATAATAGCAGTGATAGTTAGATTTTATTTTGGAGGAGGTATCCCAGGGTTAAATATATCATCTTTTGATTTTTTGTAATCTTTTTTTCTCGTAAGTGGTAGGAACCAGTGTATTCTTTTTCCTATTTTCTTTCTCGACTAGTCTCAGTCACTGACATAATATGGCCGAGAGGGCAAAGCTTAGACAATTTCTCAGGGACGAAGCGAGAGAGGAGGGACTGGAAGGAGAGGAAGCGAAAGCTTTTGTCAGAGACGAACTTGAGAGATATGATGCGGAGAGGAAAGCAGCTGAAGCTAAAGAGAGAAAAAGAAGAACTAAGAGGAAAGAAGAAGAAGCTAGAGAAGAAAAAGAGACCGTCTATTACAGCAGAAGAAGATGGACGAGGAAGGATGGAAATGGAGAGCGCAGGAGGAAGAGGAGGAGAGACAGCATGAGAGAAGAGAGAGAGACAGAGAGAAAGAGAGAGAAGGAGAGACAGCATGAGAAAGAGAGAGAAGAGAGAGACAGCATGAGTTGGCTCTTAAAACTCTAGAATTCCAAAGTCGTGGGGCTGCCTCTACCTCCAGCAATGGAGAGTCTTCTCCTCATTCTTCCTTAACTGACCCTGCTAACACTCAATCTCTTCAACTAAATGCTATGTCTTTCACTCTTGAATCTTTTCCTTGTCCAAATGAGAAGATTGACACATGGTTAGAAAAATTTGAGAAAATTGCAACTCTGTACGGGTTAGAGAGGTCGCGTTGGAATATGAAACTTTCCCAGGCCCTAAAAGGTTCTGCTTATGATGTTTATTCTAAGCTGGAAAGTAGCCAACAAGACGACTACGATGTGTTGAAGAAAGCGTTACTGGAGCGCTTTGAAATGAACGCTCGCAAGTTTTTGCAACTGTTTCGCAACAGCCGGAAAGAGAATTCTGAAACTTTTCACCAGTTCTCATCTCGTCTTAAGGGATATCTAACAAAGTGCCTTGAGCTTTCGCAGCTCCCCTCTACCTATGAAGGTCTTGAGGAACTTGTTCTAACTGAACAAATAAAGAACACTTTGTCTGCTGATACCCGGAGATTTCTCGCTGAGCAGGGGGCAGAAAAACTTGAAGACATTTTGGAAAAGTCTGAGCGTTATCACAATGCGCTGGCTGAACTACCGGCCACAAAGCGGAAACCGACAGAGGAGCATTTTCGAAAACATAACCTAGAGCAATCTTCTCAGGCTTCTAACCAAAATAACCACAGAGAAACTGGACCTCAAAACCCCCCTCCTGAAAAATCCAAGTTCTACAAGAACAAGTACCCCAACCACCCCAAACAGCCTGATCAACCCGACCGCCCTACATGGCAGCGCAGCCAGAAAGGACAAGGTGGCAAAGGGAGAACCCCTGAGCACGGGACATATGATCAGACCGAGCACACCGAGCCAAAACGCATCGGATGCTTATTGACAGTCTCGCAAGGCGGAATTATTGACAGTGATTCCCAACCTGTTGGGGATAGACCCTCAACGCGAGGTATTGTTATTTTGAACGGTTCTCAAACTTCTTGCTTATTTGACACGGGGCTTTCTTACGATTGCATTGTTGCCAGAAACCTGGTTAAACCCGGTCAAGAGACAGGAGAGACCGTCAAACTTTGTGGAGTTCGTAAGAGTGATGCACCTACAGCGCTTCCCATCGCATTGGTGGAGATACACTCTGACTTTGTCAGAGGTGTGATCAAAGCGGCTGTTATGGATGATCCCATCTACCCAGTCATACTTGGCGGGAGATACGTGTGTATTGGGAAACCGGAAGAGCCGATTGTGGCAGCAGTAACTACAAGAGGGCAAACCAAGAAGGAACGGGAGCCTGCGCCAAATTTGTTACCTATGGAACTTAAAGAAGCGCAATACAAGGACCCTACTTTGGCACCCTGCTTTAGGAAACTGCCCATGGCGAAGGAACCCAAACAGCACGGGGACATTTTTTCTGAGGATGGCGTACTTTATCGGAGAACGGGCAAGCCTGACCAAGGTTACAACCAGCTCCTAGTACCGAAACAGTACAGAAGCCAAATCCTAGAAATGGGGCACTCTCTTCCCTTTAGCGGACATATGGGACAGAACGCCACAAACCAACGTATAACCACTCATTATTGGTGGCCAGGAGTAAATACTGATATTATCAGGTACGTCAAATCCTGTGCCCAGTGCCAACGTGTACCACCCAAGCAACGGACACCCCCAGTCCACATGGGTGAAATGCCAATAATGGGAACACCATTCGAACGGGTTGTGATCGACATTTTAGGGCCTTTCGAAAGGACTAAAAGAAGGAACAGGTTCATCCTGACCTTAGTCGATACATGCACTTTATGGGCAGAAGCTATCCCGCTAACATGCGCAGATGCCAAGCATGTCGCAGAAGCCCTCGTGCAGATTTTCACTCGGTTGGGATTCCCTCAGCAAGTGTTGACGGATAATGGATCTCCATACCGAAACCTGTTGATGGATGAGATCGTTAAGATCTTGAGGACCCAGCACATCCACACTAAGCCATATACTCCGGCCGGAAATGGGCTCGTGGAACGTGCTAATGGAAACCTCACCATGATGCTAAGTAAGCTGGCACAAGTGAAACCTGAAGATTGGGATCTCTGTATTCCTGCAGCATTATTTGGCTACAGAGAATCTCCTCATACTTCCACAGGATTTCCGCCAGCTACACTCTTATTCGGCAGACCCATTAAGGGCCCGCTTGAAGCCTTACTTCAGTCTCTGACAGACGAGAAGGCTGATGAGACAGTTGTCTCAGCCAGTAAATATGTGTCGGTTTTAAAGGAACGGTTGAAACTAGGGTGGGACCTAGCAACGACTAACTTTAAGCGAGCACGCACCAAGCACGCTAACCGATACAGGAAAGTCGCGGAAGAGAGAGAACTGGAAGCAGGAGAGAAAGTTTTGGTGTTGCTCCCTACCGAGAACAACCAACTGAAGATCGGATGGCAAGGGCCGTTTACCGTCCTGAAAAAGATTTCTAAGGCTAACTACCAGATCTCTATTGAAGGAAAGGAGAAGGTTTTCCATTTAAATCTCTTAAAGAGATACTTGGAAAAACCAGTGCCAACCTCCGACCATCTCCTGACGATCGCCAAAACTGACGAAGATGACGATAGTGGCAGGGATATTCCACCGCTATCACAGGAAATCTTTCAAAAATGTCAGAAGCGGCGACGCTCTTTCAAGCGCGCATATGAGACATTCCAGGGGAAGGAAACTTTGAGGAGTGGACTTGAGTAGGAATTGGACAGAGATGGAGGGGGAAGAGGAGAGGGAAGAAGACAGACACCCCGAAGCTACGGTTATAGGAAATTAAACTCCATAACGTAGACATGGAGTGCTTCCATATCTTAAAGGGGGGAGGCTCTGTCACGTAGGGTTTATATTCATTTAATTTCCTACATCTTCTTCCTATTCTTTCACCCGAAATTCTCTCTTTTATTATCTCTGTATTTCCTTTTTTTCCTGTATATTTTTCATCCATTCGTTTTGCGAATATTATTTTCATATAATTCGCAAACTTTACCTGTTTTCCTTTCTCTAAAACTGAGAATCGCACCTGGGTGGTATTGCGTACATGTCAGTCGCGCTGGTCGGACGATAGGCGTGAATTTACAGCATTCGCTAGACATTCGTCTGAGGGTCTCTGGCCTGGGGCGTGAAAATTCACCCGAGGGACATGGAAAGTAGACAGAGAGTCTGCATTTCAGTAAACGCATGAGGTTTTTCGTCAGGAAAAAAAAACCCGGCTTAGCGTGAAAATCCACTCCGCACTGCAGACGGTGGTCTGAGATTTGCAACTCATGC
Source organism: Oreohelix idahoensis (assembly GCA_024509875.1). Lineage (NCBI taxonomy): Eukaryota > Metazoa > Mollusca > Gastropoda > Stylommatophora > Oreohelicidae > Oreohelix > Oreohelix idahoensis. Next base: position 401,805 of record JAMPIV010004892.1, read on the forward strand.
AAGCCCTCGGCCACTGATGGCTGTTACGTCACGCGATAAGCGGACGAAGGTGTTATACGGACAGGGGAGACTATTTCGCTTGGCGAAATAAGATTAGGATCCTGTGTCCGATTTTAAAGATATTGGCCAAGTTTGAAACTTTAATTTCATTCTCGCTCATAGACTCACAGTAGATAGGTTGCTCGTAAACAGAATAGCTGTTAGCGAAGATCTCAGTTTGTTTCGGCAATTTGTCGAACTTCTAGACTTCCAGAAATATTTTCAGCATTTTTATTCTTAAGTTGTGCGACTACCTGTAATTCTGTGGTTGAGGTAATTAATATGATAGATATATAGATTTTGTGAGTGTTAAAGTGTTTAATCGCTTAATTCATTTTAATCTATTTCTTTAGCGCAGAAGAGAAATAAAGTGGTAGGCTATTATATTTTCTAGGGAAGCATTCAGTGGAAAGCAGAATAAAATTAAAATTTCTAGCTTATAACGGCAATTGTAGCTATTTATGAATTTAATTTAACCGCTAATACTCAGTCGAGTGTATTTTTCTAAACTAACGTATAAACTCTAGAATCGAGCCTCATGAATGGTGACGGAATACGCACGTGTTCCTAATTCATGAGGATTGCTGATTTTTAAATATAACTTACGTCACGGGAAGTTTAATGATAAGCAAAGCTCTCTGCTTGCAAGTTTAAATGTAAGTTATAACCAGTACAGATTCTGTTTATTATATTATATGTGTTATTTTTCCTCCACACAGTGAAAGTTTTGGGGTGACCCTAACTTTACCAGCACCTAGTAGTAGTTTCCATACTTGTGAAGAAATAGACAGTCCTTATTTTGAACCACGTGGGTTTCTTAAGTACCACTGGTCTAAACAGTGCATATGCAACCCGAGTTAGCCAGAAATACTATATCCCAATAACGGGTTTTCAAAGACTGTAATGATAAATACTGGACCTTGGAGCCAGATCTTAATTTCTTCTAGAAAAAAAAAAAACTCTACGTAATCTTTCTGCCTGGTGGCGCGAAATACTTCAAGTATTAACTAACATTTCCCGACTATATATATATATATATTTTTTTGTGGACAAATCTGTGGTGTGACTAAAGTGAATCCTATACTGAGGGAAGGCACCGACCTGACATTCATCATTTCTAGAAACCTACGCTATTGACACTGTGCTCTGCTAACTCCCGCGCCTGGAATAATTGTTAGGTGACTTAATCAGACATTTGAACAAATTTGCACACCCAAGTAGTCGTTCCCGGAGACTCCGAGTTAAATACGTCTTTTGGAACTGGGGACTTCTTGGCAGAAGACTGCATTTTTTTGAGTCTGTGTGAAAATCTAAAATCAGTGTGTTCCAAGAGGCAGCGAGCAAAGTCGTGAGTACATGTATGAGAGGCCATGGCGGAATGAATGAGTGTACGCTGGTTTGAGTGATATTTTCACTATTATATCTTTGACACCCTGTTGCTGTCCTATTTTTTTTTCAATCTGCATAATTTGTTGCTAAGGCTAGAGTTCTTGTGTTTTTGTCTTAGGTTAAATCAGATTTTTTTTTTTCAAACTCTGTGCATATAATTACGAGATAAAACAAAGAAAACTCTTAGACTCAAACCCTATGTATCTGTGACTCGGGCGCCATCATCTGTTCTCTTAACGGGGCCGGGCTAAACCTAGAGTTAACACTATAACGGGGCTATCATCCTTGCAACATTTCCTTGAATTTTTATGACTATGTGTATATGTATTTTCCTTGATGTACTTTCTTTGATGTTGTGAGCCGATTTTTTCCTGATATTAAAATCGCTCTTGAACTTAATAATCGTGTTTGGTCAGCTCGTTCTAGATAATATATATATCATTGTTATAGTTTTCCCACGTCTGTGTGTTTACCTGTCGTCACGTGTATGTGCGTGCCTGTGAGTGATAGAAATATACGTAATATGTATATTGGTGTAGTCTGTCTGACGCTGTAACAACTGTTGTAGAAGATAGGTGAGAGAGAGAAGAATTCTTTTCGCTTTCAGAGACAGCCACTATATCAAAATCTATCATCTCACGTGTGTGGAAATTCTATTACCTTTCACTAACTCTCACTGAGTCTATCACCTATTCAAACCTATTCAGAAGGGACCAAACCTAGTCTTAATTCTCCTATCGAAAATCTACGACAAATGGTCGCTCGTTACCGGGAATTGAACCCAAAATCCTAAGGCGATACGACAAATGGGTTCTCGTCCGTAGGATTTTTGAACTTAGAATAGGAAGACGAGTACGACAAATGTGGACTCGTCTATCTGGATTTTGAACTTAAGATTCTGTATTCTGATATAGAGTAAGAGTGTGATGTCTTGTGACTGTGTATCTTTAAAAAAAAAAAATATTACCCCCTAGACTAGCGATCTGTTTACGGGCGTGCTGACCACACAAACTAATAGTTTTTTTTTTTCCACAGCATCTTTGAATAATATACATTTTGGTTACAGGTTGATTTTGTCGGGATATATGTTAACTGCTGATTGTAATACTAAATGCTGGTAAAGTGGTGAGTGTATAACATTCACTGGGTACTGAGGCAGAACGGCGTTTGAACTAAGTTAAGGAGTGTGTTGCGGACTTTTTGTCCAGATTAATTCCCTCCCTTACCCGATCTGACTTCAGGGGCGAACTTATAGTGGATTTTTAAAAAAAATTAAGGGATTATTTTTCTCTTTAATTTTTGCAATATTCTTTTGCTTTTCCACTGTAGCAACTTATTTTTCAGTTGTAATCTTAACTACCATTTAGTTGGCGTAGTCGTGTTTTGCATTAAGTGCTTTATTGCCGATAATAGCAGCGATAGTTAGATTTTATTTTGGAGGAGGTATCCCAGGGTTAAATATATCATCTTTTGATTTTTTTTGGTAATTTTTTTCTCGTAAGTGGTAGGAACCAGGTTATTCTTTTTCCTATTTTCTTTCTCCACTAGTCTCAGTCACTGACATAATATGGCCGAGAGGGCAAAGCTTAGACAACTTCTCAGGGACGAAGCGAGAGAGGAGGGACTGGAAGGAGAGGAAGCGAAAGCTTTTGTCAGAGACGAACTTGAGAGATATGATGCGGAGAGGAAAGCAGCTGAAGCTAAAGAGCAGAAGAAGATGGAGAGGAAAAAGAAAGCAGGGAGAGGAAACCGAAGAGAGTCTTTACAGCAGAAGAAGAGAGAGGAGGAAATGGAAAGCAGGAGAAGGAGAGAGGATGAGAGAAGAGAGAAGAGAGATGAGGAGGAAAGAGAGAGGAGAGACAGCATGAGGAAAGAGAGAAGGAGAGAGAGAGACAGCATGAGTTGGCTCTTAAAACTCTAGAATTCCAAAGTCGTGGTGCTGCCTCTACCTCCAGCAATGGAGAGTCTTCTCCTCATTCTTCCTTAACTGACCCTGCTAACACTCAATCTCTTCAACTAAATGCTATGTCTTTCACTCTTGAATCTTTTCCTTGTCCAAATGAGAAGATTGACACATGGTTAGAAAAATTTGAGAAAATTGCAACTCTGTACGGGTTAGAGAGGTCGCGTTGGAATATGAAACTTTCCCAGGCCCTAAAAGGTTCTGCTTATGATGTTTTATTCTAAGCTGGAAAGTAGCCAACAAGACGACTACGGTGTTAGAAAGCGTTCGCTTTTTTTTTTTTTTTTTTTTTTTTGGTTAAATATGAAACTTTGAACATTCCCAGTGCCCTCTTGTACAAAAGGCTTCAGGCAAATATGGATGTTTTCGCGTTGGAATAGCTGAAAAGTAGCTAAGCTGGAAACAAGACGACTACGATGTGTTTTGAAGAAAGCGTTACTGGAGCGCTTTGAAATGAACGCTCGCAAGTTTTTGCAACTGTTTCGCAACAGCCGGAAAGAGAATTCTGAAACTTTTCACCAGTTCTCATCTCGTCTTAAGGGATAATCTAACAAAGTGCCTTGAGCTTTCGCAGCTCCCCTCTACCTATGAAGGTCTTGAGGAACTTGTTCTAACTGAACAAATAAAGAACACTTTGTCTGCTGATACCCGGAGATTTCTCGCTGAGCAGGGGGCAGAAAAACTTGAAGACATTTTGGAAAAGTCTGAGCGTTATCACAATGCGCTGGCTGAACTACCGGCCACAAAGCGGAAACCGACAGAGGAGCATTTTCGAAAACATAACCTAGAGCAATCTTCTCAGGCTTCTAACCAAAATAACCACAGAGAAACTGGACCTCAAAACCCCCCTCCTGAAAAATCCAAGTTCTACAAGAACAAGTACCCCAACCACCCCAAACAGCCTGATCAACCCGACCGCCCTACATGGCAGCGCAGCCAGAAAGGACAAGGTGGCAAAGGGAGAACCCCTGAGCACGGGACATATGATCAGACCGAGCACACCGAGCCAAAACGCATCGGATGCTTATTGACAGTCTCGCAAGGCGGAATTATTGACAGTGATTCCCAACCTGTTGGGGATAGACCCTCAACGCGAGGTATTGTTATTTTGAACGGTTCTCAAACTTCTTGCTTATTTGACACGGGGCTTTCTTACGATTGCATTGTTGCCAGAAACCTGGTTAAACCCGGTCAAGAGACAGGAGAGACCGTCAAACTTTGTGGAGTTCGTAAGAGTGATGCACCTACAGCGCTTCCCATCGCATTGGTGGAGATACACTCTGACTTTGTCAGAGGTGTGATCAAAGCGGCTGTTATGGATGATCCCATCTACCCAGTCATACTTGGCGGGAGATACGTGTGTATTGGGAAACCGGAAGAGCCGATTGTGGCAGCAGTAACTACAAGAGGGCAAACCAAGAAGGAACGGGAGCCTGCGCCAAATTTGTTACCTATGGAACTTAAAGAAGCGCAATACAAGGACCCTACTTTGGCACCCTGCTTTAGGAAACTGCCCATGGCGAAGGAACCCAAACAGCACGGGGACATTTTTCTGAGGATGGCGTACTTTATCGGAGAACGGGCAAGCCTGACCAAGGTTACAACCAGCTCCTAGTACCGAAACAGTACAGAAGCCAAATCCTAGAAATGGGGCACTCTCTTCCCTTTAGCGGACATATGGGACAGAACGCCACAAACCAACGTATAACCACTCATTATTGGTGGCCAGGAGTAAATACTGATATTATCAGGTACGTCAAATCCTGTGCCCAGTGCCAACGTGTACCACCCAAGCAACGGACACCCCCAGTCCACATGGGTGAAATGCCAATAATGGGAACACCATTCGAACGGGTTGTGATCGACATTTTAGGGCCTTTCGAAAGGACTAAAAGAAGGAACAGGTTCATCCTGACCTTAGTCGATACATGCACTTTATGGGCAGAAGCTATCCCGCTAACATGCGCAGATGCCAAGCATGTCGCAGAAGCCCTCGTGCAGATTTTCACTCGGTTGGGATTCCCTCAGCAAGTGTTGACGGATAATGGATCTCCATACCGAAACCTGTTGATGGATGAGATCGTTAAGATCTTGAGGACCCAGCACATCCACACTAAGCCATATACTCCGGCCGGAAATGGGCTCGTGGAACGTGCTAATGGAAACCTCACCATGATGCTAAGTAAGCTGGCACAAGTGAAACCTGAAGATTGGGATCTCTGTATTCCTGCAGCATTATTTGGCTACAGAGAATCTCCTCATACTTCCACAGGATTTCCGCCAGCTACACTCTTATTCGGCAGACCCATTAAGGGCCCGCTTGAAGCCTTACTTCAGTCTCTGACAGACGAGAAGGCTGATGAGACAGTTGTCTCAGCCAGTAAATATGTGTCGGTTTTAAAGGAACGGTTGAAACTAGGGTGGGACCTAGCAACGACTAACTTTAAGCGAGCACGCACCAAGCACGCTAACCGATACAGGAAAGTCGCGGAAGAGAGAGAACTGGAAGCAGGAGAGAAAGTTTTGGTGTTGCTCCCTACCGAGAACAACCAACTGAAGATCGGATGGCAAGGGCCGTTTACCGTCCTGAAAAAGATTTCTAAGGCTAACTACCAGATCTCTATTGAAGGAAAGGAGAAGGTTTTCCATTTAAATCTCTTAAAGAGATACTTGGAAAAACCAGTGCCAACCTCCGACCATCTCCTGACGATCGCCAAAACTGACGAAGATGACGATAGTGGCAGGGATATTCCACCGCTATCACAGGAAATCTTTCAAAAATGTCAGAAGCGGCGACGCTCTTTCAAGCGCGCATATGAGACATTCCAGGGGAAGGAAACTTTGAGGAGTGGACTTGAGTAGGAATTGGACAGAGATGGAGGGGGAAGAGGAGAGGGAAGAAGACAGACACCCCGAAGCTACGGTTATAGGAAATTAAACTCCATAACGTAGACATGGAGTGCTTCCATATCTTAAAGGGGGGAGGCTCTGTCACGTAGGGTTTATATTCATTTAATTTCCTACATCTTCTTCCTATTCTTTCACCCGAATTCTCTCTTTTATTATCTCTGTATTTCTTTTTTTCCTGTATATTTTTCATCCATTCGTTTTGCGAATATTATTTTCATATAATTCGCAAACTTTACCTGTTTTCCTTTCTCTAAAACTGAGAATCGCACCTGGGTGGTATTGCGTACATGTCAGTCGCGCTGGTCGGACGATAGGCGTGAATTTACAGCATTCGCTAGACATTCGTCTGAGGGTCTCTGGCCTGGGGCGTGAAAATTCACCCGAGGGACATGGAAAGTAGACAGAGAGTCTGCATTTCAGTAAACGCATGAGGTTTTTCGTCAGGAAAAAAACCCGGCTTAGCGTGAAAATCCACTCCGCACTGCAGACGGTGGTCTGAGATTTGCAACTCATGCAAGCCCTCGGCCACTGATGGCTGTTACGTCACGCGATAAGCGGACGAAGGTGTTATACGGACAGGGGGAGACTATTTCGCTTGGCGAAATAAGATTAGGATCCTGTGTCCGATTTTAAAGATATTGGCCAAGTTTGAAACTTTAATTTCATTCTCGCTCATAGACTCACAGTAGATAGGTTGCTCGTAAACAGAATAGCTGTTAGCGAAGATCTCAGTTTGTTTCGGCAATTTGTCGAACTTCTAGACTTCCAGAAATATTTTCAGCATTTTTATTCTTAAGTTGTGCGACTACCTGTAATTCTGTGGTTGAGGTAATTAATATGATAGATATATATAGATTTTGTGAGTGTTAAAGTGTTAAATCGCTTAATTCATTTTAATCTATTTCTTTAGCGCAGAAGAGAAATAAAGTGGTAGGCTATTATATTTTCTAGGGAAGCATTCAGTGGAAAGCAGAATAAAATTAAAATTTCTAGCTTATAACGGCAATTGTAGCTATTTATGAATTTAATTTAACCGCTAATACTCAGTCGAGTGTATTTTTCTAAACTAACGTATAAACTCTAGAATCGAGCCTCATGAATGGTGACGGAATACGCACGTGTTCCTAATTCATGAGGATTGCTGATTTTTAAATATAACTTACGTCACGGGAAGTTTAAATGATAAGCAAAGCTCTCTGCTTGCAAGTTTAAATGTAAGTTATAACCAGTACATATTCTGTTTATTATATTATATGTGTTATTTTTCCTCCACACAGTGAAAGTTTTGGGGTGACCCTAACTTTACCAGCACCTAGTAGTAGTTTCCATACTTGTGAAGAAATAGACAGTCCTTATTTTGAACCACGTGGGTTTCTTAAGTACCACTGGTCTAAACAGTGCATATGCAACCCGAGTTAGCCAGAAATACTATATCCCAATAACGGGTTTTCAAAGACTGTAATGATAAATACTGGACCTTGGAGCCAGATCTTAATTTCTTCCAGAAAAAAAAACT